>OY720037.1:18752551-18848904 GCA_963082485.1 Eudonia mercurella
TAAATCGCCAATCGTAGATTTGATTTTAACACTAGAAGATAAACCACGATTTACCCGAAAAAAATATCATAGATACTACAGCATACTTGAAAGGGACTGGCTTAAGCGAAAACATAATATAATAAAATTTTATCGATAAAATAAAATCACGAACTTACGTCTACTTTTCAACTAAAATCAATTTATTTTCAATTTGATGCATATTACTGAGCCAATATTTTAACACATAATATCAAATTATATTACAAAGGGACCATATTAGCGATTTGAAAAAAAAATGTATATTTTACGAGTAATTAAACTAAAACTTATTCGGCGCTTACGACATTCTTATTCCGCGCAGAACGCTCCAGTCTGTCGCACCTGACCCGAGGTAACAGGCATGTTTTGTTTCATCGATTAGTCGCGATCACTCTGTTGAGACGAGAGGGCTGTGTTTCTGTGCTCAGGGCGCCGAGAAAATATTTCGTTAAAATAAGATATTATTATCATAATATTGTTATTATTTGTTTTCATTGGTGATGAGTAGTCTCACCTTGAAATATCGACCCTTACGCATTAACTTAGGGCTCACTATACAATGTATTACGAGCGCTGAAGCAATGACGGCGACGCGGGTATCGGGTATAGTATATGCAAAACAGAACGATGCTTTTGACTACTCGTATTGGTGGCAGTATGTATAGTAATTTTTTTTCACAGTACATACATAATTAAGTTGAATTAGCTATTCTGGATGTATTGTATCATACTTCGTATATTACCGTACTAACTTGTGATTTACAATTATTTTGTATTTCAGAACTGCTGCAGCTCCTAAATGTCGTAATATCCGGTCAAACTCGTACGCGAAAATCTCTCATCAACTCTGTTAGTTCGTTACAGTTATTTAATTTACAGCTATTCGTATATTTATTTTTATAAAAATCATAGAATGTAAACATAATATTGATTTTTTTATATGTTAACACATGAAAAGTCTGTCGTTGTTGACTGTACAATCCAGCTCGAAGATCTCGTAGATCTCGAAGAGCTCGCAGATGAAATGCCTCGCGATACCTGAAAAATAAAATACAATTAAAATAAACTAAACATTTTATTTCACTTCACTGAATTACGGTAAAAACGTAGTTTTTGAATAAACTTGGAAAAGACTGACACTGAACGATCACAGATTGAAAGAGCTACTATTTTGCAGAGGAATAGTAGCGAATGGCTAAAACTTCGCAGGAATTTATTGACAGCATCCAACTTTGGAAAGATTATCAAACGTCGTCCGACCACCAGTGCAAGAATCGTCAAAACATTGCTAAACAAGAGCGATATATCTAATGTTGTTTCAATAAAACATGGTATAGATAACGAAGCAATTGCTCCAAATCAGCTTGCAGCACAATACGGAGTGCAAATAAATCCATGTGGGCTGTTCATAGATAATGAAATACCATTTTTGGCAGCTACTCCTGATGGTCTGGTTGGAAACGATAGAATTGTGGAGATAAATTGTCCATTATCTGCGTTCAAAATGCCCATTAAGGATGCAATTCAAATGAAAAAAAATGGAATTTAGAAGATAACACATTAGTCATTAACAAAAATGATTCTTGGTATTATCAAGTACAAGTTCAACTTCATACAACCAAAAGAAAAATGTGTCTTTTTGCAGTGTGGTCCGGTGAAAATCAAATGTTGACCGTTGAAAAACTCTTGCGCGATGACATCTAATGGAAAAATAAAATGGTTGGTAAACTAACTGAATTTTATATCTAACACATATTCATCATCATCATCGGCCTATCTTAGTCCACTGCTGGACATAGGCCTCCCCCAATGAGCGCCATAGCGCTCTGTTCTCAGCTTGACGCATCCAGCATCTGCCTGCAGTCTTTCGCAGGTCATCATCCCACCTGGCCGGAGGTCGTCCTACACTACGTTTACCGAGTCGTGGTCTCCACTCAAGAACACGTTTACCCCAGTGGTTGTCGGTTCTTCGCCAGATATGGCCGGCACACTGCCACTTCAACTTGCTAATTCTTAGAGCTATGTCGATGACTTTGGTTCTCTGTCGGATGTATTCGTTACGAATCCTATCCTTCAGAGAAACTCCGAGCATAGCTCTTTCCATAGCTCGCTGAGCGACTTTAAACTGGTGGACCAGCCCTACCGTAAGTGTCCACGTCTTAGCTCCGTAGCGCATGACGAGTAGGACGCACTGATTGAAAACTTTCGTTTTCAAGCATTGCGGTATGGATGACGAGAAGACTCGACGTAGTTTTCCAAACACTGCCCAGCCCAGCTGGATCGTCTCGATAGCGTCATCAGTAGGTTCCAAGACAGCAAATCTGTCTCCGAAAATTTGCCGGAATTTCTCGGCGCCCGCCATGATTTGGATTGGGTTAGGACGGAGCGTGGACTTCATCAGACGGTTACTTTTAAGCTTCAAGTTGATATTCAGAGAGCCTCGGAGGAGTCGGTGATCAGATCCGGTATTGAACCTGTTGATCACTGAGACATCTCTGAATATGTGCTTGCTATCCGTCACGATGAAGTCGATCTCATTTTTGGTCACAGTGTCGGGGCTTTGCCATGTCCACTTCCTTTGAGGTTGTTTCTTAAAGAAGGAGTTCATTAAGAACAGCCCCTCTTTCTCGAGGAAGTTCACAAGCATTTGCCCCCTGTGATTCCTAACTCCATAACCATGCGGTCCTATCCGGGATTCGTTGCCAGTCTGGGTTCCCGTAATGAAAATTCGTCAGATCACTGACATTGAAACAGCTAGACTTGTTTACTTTAGTTATTTCCATAGCGTAATGTTGTACGGCATTTTACTGTGGGAAATTCTGCCGACATTCAAACTATGTTTTTGGTGCAGAAGCGGGCTATTCGAATAATTTATAACCTAAAAGCTGGTAAATCTCTCAGGGAGAAATTTTAAGATATAACATAATGACAGCTACTTCACAATATATTTACGAGAACCTAATGTATGTTTATAAAAATATTGAAACTTTTTCTAAAAACAGTGATATTCACAATGTAAACACCAGAAATAAAAACAAAATAGCAGTACCTTATACTAGGCTCCACAAAAGAAATAATTCATTTAGAGGCCTGTGTGTACGTTTTTACAATAAAGTTCCAAGTAATATTCAAAAACTTGATATAAATAAATTTAAAATCATCATTAAAGAAAATCTTTGTAAAAAAGCTTATTATAAAGTGTCTGATTACATTGAAGACAAAACAGCATGGGTTTAAAATGTTCCAATCACCCCAACAGGTATTTCTAATTTAAAATATTGTTAAGTAATTTTAAACTTGTATAACTTGATAACGGCATATAATTTTGTAAATGTCGTTACTTATATTAAAACTGTGGAGTTTCTTGCGCCCATTCTTCTCCACAGCTAAAAAATATACGTCCTGAATGGGTAGTAGGTAAAAAAATGTTTGGACGATACAAAAGCACTTTTCTAAAGTTTATCTGAATAAAAAATATTTGACACTTTGACTTTGACTTTGATTACAGAAGGTCTGTTTATCTTAAGTGTAAACAATATTTTAGTTTTTTTACCATTAAAAAAACAATGAAATTTTTCATTAAATTTCAATAGTAAAGATAAAGATTGTTACATTTTAAGACAAGTTAGAATGAACAGACCTTAAATACATATTTTATTGCAAAAATGTTTTTAACTTACCTTCTTTCTGTCTGTTCTTTGCAGTACAGGTACAAGCCAGGGAACGAATTCTGAAAAAAAAAATGTAAACCTATGAATCTATGTAAATAAAGCGATATTTTTGTAATAAAATTAGACTTCTTTTTTTACATTGTCGACACTCTTTAAAGAAGAGATATAACAGTAAGAGCACTTACACACGAGCAGCACTTTGGTATCAATAGAGGTAACTGTAGCGTCGGATGGTAGGCCTTTGACCTTCAACGTGTCGACAGCAACCGCTGACTGTTGCAGTTACTTCTGTCGATAGCAAAGTGCGACTGAAAGGGATAATATAATCTACATGATACAAAAAATAATCTACATAATACAAAAATGCTTAAAGATTTCATGGCACCTACGCCTTTATAAAATAAAACAATATTAAATATTTAAAGTAGCAATATATAATAAGAATATATGATATCATTACTTACCTTTGCGTATTATTTCCCACCAGCAAAGAGTATTTTAGTGTTTCAAAGTACAGCTAGGTGATCCGACTCGCACTTAGCCGGTTTTTATCCGATTATTTTAGGTATACTGTGCGCGATCGCACTAAACACGAGTACACACGAGGGAGCGACCTGCCGTTCTGTTGCGTTGGCCGCCACGCCGTACGCACGGACGAAAGCGGGGCGTGAAAGGGGCGCGGGTGAAATCTGATTTTTTTCTAGGTTTATACGCCCTCTTAAATGGTAATTTTGCATTTTAGTTAAGATTATAATATTTCTCTATGGAAGAGCGGTGCTTCCCAAAACGAGTAATTATCTGCTCAAACGGAAGCACCGGCCACAGTAAAAGCTTATGTAAACTTAGTTAATGAATAAAGATTTTTGATTTTGATTTGATACTTACTAATCTTAGTAGTTCTTTTTTTAGCATCGTCTCGTTGGCTTTTACTCCTTTGCTTTGAAGCCATTCAATTATTTCACAATTACGGTTTGACGCCGTTGGTGGTTTGTTTTTTTTGCACCGAATGATATGAAGCATTGTCTATAACAATTGTATGTGGCTCCTTTAGATTATTTAGCAAAACTAAAAACCATTTCTTAAATTTTTCGCTATTAGTTTCCTTATGGTACTCACAGACTTAAATGCAAGTACGCAATTGGGTACAAAACCAGATGATGTCCCAGCATGGGCAATGATTAGTGTTTGCCCTTTTCCTTCGGGAACTTTAGTAGTTGAATCTGGTTGGTCGTCTGTCCATGATTTTGAAACGGTGTGATTTGCATTTTCATCCAAAAATACAACTCGATAACAGTTAATAACAGTCAACAACAGCAATATCAGTTCTTTCCATCAGGATTTTTCCTTTATTACTTTTTTTGTATTTAAACTCTATTTTCTTTAGTACTTTATTAGACAGAGATGTAATACCGTACTGAAATAAATTGGTGTCTTTGAGGGACACAGATAGTTTCCGTAGTGTTGGAATTTCACCTCGTGCATAGTACGAATAAATATGGTTGAATCGTCTATTTTAGTGACAGGAGACGCTCTCTTTCTTTTTGTTAGGTGTCGATAATTTTATTTCTACTTCTTCCGTTGTCGATGTACTCTTAGACGCATTGCCATATTTGTCATTCGAGATGCGAGACGCTGTAGCTCGCCATATATCAAGAGCATCCGCAACGCGATCAACTCACTGTTTAAAACTGTCTTATTCAATGTTTTAGGCATTGTTGCAGCCAAAAAACAAACTTAACAAACAGTAACAACAAAATTAACCTTGAAATGAAACAACTTTTACGGATTTAGGTACTCGCATTTATTTCACACATTACTTTTTAATGTTTATCCCGACGTTTCGAACCCTTTGCAGGGTCCGTGGTCACAGGGAGACTGAGGTGTTGGTCGTCTCATAATTTGTTAGTAGCTTGTATACCCTCATTTAAATTTAATCAGGTGCATTCCTTTTTACGCAGAAATAGCTTACAGTATCTTTTGGTCTGGCAGTACGGTGTTGGGGCTGGGATTTCTCTTACATCGGGCAAACAAAGAGAAGTGTAGGAACCCGCATTAAAGAACATGTGCAGTATGTAAACATGCCCTAGAGGGGCCCAACCATTACATCAGATTTGATAAACCACAAATACTCGCTAGAGAACAATGATTCATCCCTAGGATGATACGCGAGGCTATTGAAATTAAAAAACATCCTAATTTCAATAGAGAAGACGGTTGGAATCTACCACCAGCCTGGGATCCCATCATACAAAATATTAAATCCCAGCCCTAACACCATACTAAGATACTGTAAGCTATTTCTGCGTAAAACGGAGCGTTTACTATCCCAACACTAGTATTTATTTTTAATGAAATTACCTTGTGAAGGGGTGGGTACGTTTATTTTATTGTAATATTTTAAAATTGTGATAAATGTGAGCTATGCCAGAGTTTATTGGGATAAACTTAATCTAACGTATAAAATACAATCATAAAAAGTAATTGTAGTGTATTAAGTGCGGGATTATTAAAAATTATGTTATTTTAATATAGACAAATAAATTCATACACTTTTACAAAGTCACGTCTTCGATTTTAATGAGATCTGTCATAGGTATCAAGCTATATTGAACAAACTATAATTTCTTAATTTTAATAAGATTTTGACTTGGTGTTGTTAACTCGTGACGATAATATGATAAAGGCCGATGAATAAATGCGTCTCCGTTACCAATCGATGTTACTAATCTAATTAAAATCGATTTCACGATCACACGTCTCGTCTATAATTGCGCCGTCGCCGCACGCGCCAACACTCCTAATTAACTTTCCAGGCCCTCTGACGTAAGACGTGAACTCAAGAATATCTCTCCTCACCTCTTTCTCCAACAAAATTGTAGCGGGAAGATCTTGAGATTTACAGGACCGACAAAGAATTTAAAACAATGTAAAAGTAAGACATAACACCACGGATTCTTATAAAGTGGTAAGATGTAAGGCCTACGCAGACCGGGACGGCATGGCAAAGCATGGCAAAGTATTTAGCCGCCAAGGCATGCCGTGGCATGCCATGGCAAGCCCCGGCATGCCGCGTCACGTCGAAGTATGCCTCGGCAACTTCTGCTTAGGGATGTTCATGTGAAAAATATATCAATATTTTCGATATATCGTAAGTAATTTGTTTGTATGTGACTAGTCTATAATAATAAATATTAGATAGGGATCAGGTTAATATGAATTAAAACAGCTACGCTGAAAAAACAAATCAACTTTATTTATTTATAAATCCCAGTATTTAGTATTTTTTGTCTAGACCTTGCAAAAACAAAATTTTATTTAATCATTTGGCTTGCAGCCTGCTTCTCTGCTGAGTTAAAACCTGGTCGACTCAAGCAAGACTCCGAGTTTAGTTAGTTCACTGAGTCTTGTAAAATTGAGCCGAGTCTATCGAATTAAGACTAAAAGACTCGAGTTCTTTACAACAATACCTTCGACACGTCACGGCGTGCTCCGCCATCCTTCAGCATGCTTTTGCCTACCGCAGTACGTCACGGCATGCCGCGGAATCCCGCCGCGGGAGCTCGTGGCTTCGATGCCGCAGGATCATTTTAAAGCATGGGAATTTATGTCTTATTCATATTTCGATATGTTTGAATGTCCATTGGTAAAAATTTAAATCCTTTGCCATGCCGTCCCAATCTGCGTTGCCCTGTACCCAGCACGGCAGGCTGTTTCCCGCATGTGGCCTTGACAGTGTTACCGAATGCTAAAGCGAGCATATTTTTGAATCCTCACGGCAAACCCCAAATATTTAGAAAATATAACCTCCTATGGAGTAATGCCAACTTAGTGTTTGTAATTTTTACTAAGTTTTTCGGAGCAAGATTCCGCGGGCAGCAAAGGTCAGGATTTCGGCTTGGTTGACCATGCCGGGTGGGCTCCCCCACAAACCCTGAGGAAAATACATGTGTAGTGTATCTATGTCGAAGAGTATAGAAATGATTTAGCCTCTTCTTAATAACGGGCGGTATTATGAAGCCTAGTGTAGATGCCGCAGCCCCGCCCGTCGGCGGCGCGGCGGGTCAGCCTCCGCACAATACTCGATTAAGGCTCGATAAGCGTTGCGTTAATTTGCCGCTTTAATGGCCGGTCGGGCTGCGGTCGCTTCACACGCGGCCGTTTACAACGCTTGCGGCCCGCCCGCGACTTTGTCGGCGAATGCACTATGCACCCACGGACCCAAAGAAATTCACAAAAGTCCTTTCTTACTGGACGTCTACACCGTATAAAGATACACCTGACAAATTCCTCAGTTGTTTCTAATATTTCGTGATTGACTAAGTAAGTAATTGACTGACTAAGTCAGTCTATATATAGATTTGAACGTTACAAGTAGGGTTGCCAGATGGTCGGGATTCGTCTGGATTCTCCTGACATTTTAAGTGATCTCCATACTCCCGACAAATTTCAAAATCTCCAGACAAACCGCTTTTCCGAAAGTTCTCTAGGAAACTATCATTTGAAATTGCCGCGCGCTTTCACGGTTACTCTATTTTCGACATTCAATGAATTCAGCGAATCTTCTACAAAGACCAAGAACTTAAAGAATGTTTCTTATTTGCAAGCGTTGAGTCCAAAAACCTTCTTCGCCACGTCCCAACAAGAAGACTATCTCTTGTGCCCGCTTTAGATCGTTTACTGCATAGCTGGCCAGCTGTGAAGCAGTATTTTTTGTTGAAAGGGGAAGTCGAATGTCGAAAAGAGATATGGGAGTTTTTAACCAAAAGTCTAAACCATTTTGAAAATACTGAAGAGGATGACGAATGCAAAAAAGAAGGTATTTCAGAAGCGTATCTATACTTTGTACCAACGTAATGTTAGAGTTACAAACGGCAATTTTAGCATTGGAAAGTGATGCATGCACTGTAGTAGAAATAGACAGTTTAATGAAGAAACTAATGAATAATCTCAAAAACATGTTAAATGACAAATTCTTTGGTAGTAGAAATAAAACCCTATTAAGGCGAAGGGTAAGGTACACTAGCGCCGCTATATTCCGACACTAGGCAAACATCTATTATTGAATAATTGTGCACTACTTTTAGGTTTGTTTTTGTATTCATTCGCTAACACCAACAGTGGCCATTGTTTGTCAATAAATGCGATAGCCCGTTTTGTAAATAAACCACGCAACAAAAAGTAGTGCAGAATTATTAAATAAATACTATGGATGCTTTCCTGTTGTCGGACGGTACGCAATGTTTAAAAAAAGATCCGGTCCGTTAGTAATTGTCAAATCGCTAGTGTGCCTTACCCTTCGCCTTAAGCGATGTTTCCAACAATGAGAAAACCATTTTTGAGTCGAAGCTGAGCAGTTTTTAAAATGAGCTATTCAATACTTGCAAGAACGCTATGATTTATCTGAGAGCTCCTTATATAAAAAAAACTCGCTGTATTGTCTCTAAAAGGTGCAAATTTATTTCCATGGGAAGAGTTATCCACATTGCCCAACGTACTTTATTTCAAACGATATTGACCAAAATGCGAGACCGATTACTTCGATTAGCCTTCGAGGAATATTTGAACATCTGACAAAAGACAAAGACATGTCAAAAAATAAAATTAGGGCATTATGCGACCTTAAAAATTAAAAAAAATTATATCATTTGTGTTGTCAATTCCTGTCAGTAATGCTTACTGTGAAAGAGTGTTTAATTTTCTAAATAATTTATATACCAAAGAGAGGAATCGTATGGGTTTTGATTTAATAAAAGCCGAGTTAGTAAGTAATTAGACTGAACTTTGAAGTACATTGTTTGAATTTCAAATCCTTTCTGAATAGTACTAAAGGAACTGAATAAGTGGACTCTGTAAAGTCCAATGCTAAATACATGTGGCTACCTAAACTTGAAGTGTACCTAAATTAGTTATGTGTCAACAATGTCTTTATATTCAACGATTTAAAAAATAAACTTACGTTTTAATTTTTTTTATTTAATTCTCCCGACAACAACCCCAAAATCCCGAAATTTTCAAAATTCCTCCAGATATTTTGAACTTCCGATCTGGCAACCCTAGTTACAAGATAGTTCGTTTTTAAAACCGTTTAAAAAACTTATCCCCAATATTGTGCAGCAGTAAGTTTGCCGAACTGCGATCTCTTATCGATGTCCTAGGTTTATGACGGGACCACCTTCAGCCCAGCATCTATGGACACTACCCTGGACAACCGCACCACTTCCCCGCATTCACTGCCCTGGTTTTGATGAAGGCTACGATTTATAAAACAGGCTGTTCTGATACTGCCATGCATAACCCTATACAAATAATACGATTAAAATATGCTGTAATGAATAAATAAATCTGAATTTCTATTTTTGAATCTAAGAAAAGTATCGGTTACTATTGTACCAATATGGTACTCCTCCAACGAGCAAATCATATAGGAAGGGCTCAGTCAAATATTTAGTCATTTATATCGCGACAATCTCGTAGTAGAAAAACAAATCAAATATATTTATTTACATGAAAAGTGGTACAAAAGATCTTACATTAATGTTGAGTCGCTCACTATTCACCAGAAACTGGCATGCAAATTTAATAATATCTTCACACAATTAAATATTGAAAATTAGGCATCTTCATAGTACGAGTACCAATGCAAAAACATTAATTTAAAGACATATAATAGATTTTATTTAAGCCTAATTCCCTATCGTCGTCTTTTACAGTAATTCATAAATTCCTCAATGGAGTAAAACAGTTCTCAACTAACCAAGTTTTAAATTTTCTTTTAAACTTATTTATGGGCATATTCTTGAGATCATCCGGCAATCTATTATAAATACTTATTGTCATACAATACGCGTTCCTATGGTAGAGTCGTAGTTTTTAAAGGAAGAGCTATTTTATCTAGTATTGAAATTACAGTGTTCTTTTTACTTTGTAAATAACTCCGGACCGGATCACCAGAATATCTGTTTTCAAAACTGGACAGCTCCAGCAGTAAGTACAGTTCAAGATCGAGAAGGGATCTGCTGCATTACTGCAAACATAAAACGGTAGCATTCAGGGGCAGCTTTCGTTACCAGGCAACCAAATGTTGGAACAACATTCCTCCGCCTCTTCGGCAAAAACCTAAATTCTCCTTCAAAAAGTATTTAAAGGCATATGTAGTATGCCGTTCAAGTGTTAATTTTTATTGAATCAGATGGTTTTATGTAACCGCCTTATCTTTTTGTATATGTATAATTTTGTAATTGCGCTGACATTGTTTGATATTTGTTTACTTTGCACATCGACTTACTATGACTATTATTAATTATTTTTATTTTTATTTTTTATTTTTTATTAATTATTATTTTATCATATCGCCTATTTAATGTTTTATTTCACACAAACACACGCAACACACCAATAAGCAAAAAGTTATTGTTCCCACGGGGTCCTGAGGCTAAATGCACGGTTTTGGCAGAATAACAGCGTCTACTGCTAACACAGTAGGCATTTGCTGAGTCGAGGCCCATTTGCTGCTGTAGCACACATACTTCTATGGGCACCAAACTGATGAAATACCTACTGTTAATTTTTATTAGATTTTTATATTAAATTATTAATGTTGTCTTTGTTGATTTAATTCTGATTGTATTTATGTTTGTTGTAATTGTTAATTTAATCGCTTTGTATAAATGTATTTATGTGTGCTTATGTAGTAAATAAATGAATGTCTATGTCTATGTCTAACTCGGGATTAGTTCTGGCAAACACACACACTTCGTAAATGTACATGCAGGGTACTGTCAGCAGCTTATGCTGTGTAAAGAATGGCCTACAGGATGTTAGAGCATCAATGTTAGAAATAGCACGAATGCATTGTTTTTGTGCGATGAATGCTTGGTTTGAGTGACATGAGTTACCCCAAAGGAGAAAGTGGTATCTTAATAAGCTACCTATGTAACCGTGATTAGCCTGAACAGCAACGAGCTTGCTACTAATCTTAGTCAACCTCCACAACGCATAAACAAACGAATTTATTTTGTTACAAAGTTGGTTTATATGGTCTTTCCAAGAACATTTGTCGTCAACTATTAATCCTAAAAAATCTGTTTGTGTAGATTCCTTTGTTTCATTATTAAATGTCAAATTTAAACTACATTTAATACCATTTTTATTAATAAATTGAATAAATGTCGTTTTGCTTTTTACTTTTAGTTCATTTTTTTGAGCCAGATTCTAACTTTAGAAACCGTGTCATTTACTTCGTAATTATAACGTTCAGTGTCACTACACGGTATTACAACAGATACGTCATTAGCAAAGAGTTATTATAATAAGAATAACAGTGGACCTAGTATGCTGCATTGTGGTAAACCTAGAGTTTTTGATCTTGACATTGATTGATGTTGTTGTATTTCCATATCGTCGTCTATATTTGTTATTTCACATATTGTGTTCAGCTAGTTAAATATGAATGAAACCATTTATTTGCCATATCTCTTTTAACTCACATTTACGAAGTAAAATATCGTGTGGTACAAAGTCGAACGCCTTACTCATGTCAAAGAATACACACGTGATCGGCTGACGTTTATCCATATTGGTTAACACTGTGTTTATTAACGAGAACGCAGCCAGAGATATCAACTTGCCCTTTTGAAACCCATATTGATCAGGTTTAATTATTGCAAATTTATTTATTTATAAATTGATTTAATTGTTTATGCATTATCTTTTTAAAAATGTTGGAAAAAATGGATAATAACGATATTGGTCTGTAATTATCTATGTTATCTATTGTTTCCTTTTTGTGAAGAGGCTTAATCACGGTGGTTTTAAGTGCGTTAGGGAAGACACCAGTAGTAAAGGATAAGTTAATTAAGTGACCTAATGTAGGAGCAATTTCTGTCTTGCATGACTTAAGTATGTTAGTCTGTATTTCATCAAAGCCTGTCGAATTTGTGGACTTGAGAGAACTTATAATTTTAATAATTTCATCCTCGTTAGTCGGGTACAAAAATAGGCTAGCGTGATTAGATTTAATATGAATGTAATTTTTATTTTTGGACTCATTATTTAATTTTTTTATGTCAGAATAATAATCATTAAAAGCAAATTTTGGTAATGCAAAATCTAAGTAAGCCTCAACGACATGTCAGAAGCGTTGTTATCCTTTCAAGAGCTAAAGCCAGCCGTCGGCAAACAAGACTGATAAATAATTTAAATATTTGTAAAGCGTAGCATTAAAATAACCACGTCGCGGCGCGGGCGCACACTCGCCGCGGCTTCCCGACAAATCACTATAAAATTACCTTAAATGTTCATAAAACTTTAATTTGTTTTAACCGCTTGCACCAGTTGCACAAGTCAGCTGCCAATTCAATGGTGTAGACATCCAGTGATTATAAACCTTTCCAGGCGATTTCATCTTCCTTTGTAGTGAACACAATTTTAGTCACTGTGAAACATACAACAGTAATGGATTTCGCGTAGATCGTCGATGAACACGGTCTGAGCCAGCTTCGAAGTTACCGGAGCTTCGGGGAGAAAGCTCGTGGACCCAAGATGGCGGAGGGGAGCGAGGAGAAGCGGGTGCACCTGGACAGCGTGCTGGAGGGGCTTGGCGCCTTCGGGCGGCACCAGCTGGCCACCATGGGCATGCTGGCGCTGGTGTACGCCACCAACTCTATGTACAACGTCAACTACGTGTTCGCCGTCGAGGACGTCAGCTACAGGTAGCCTTTCTTTTATGTTACTGCGCCGGCTCACAAGCGTACGTCCCGCCAGACCTAAAATGGCCACAGACGCTAGCGATACAAACTGTAACACGTATTTTGCTGACCTTTACTGACACTTTAGTTTTTATGCTTCTATGTTACTGGTTTTAGCATCCTTTAAAAGTCGGAACACAGTAATACAAAACAATGCTGATTGGCAGCAGAAATAGGTATTAGGGTGGTTGCCGTTTGTAGGACTCTATAGGTAAAATCCAACGGGTATCATCTGGCACATTATATTTCAGAGGGTCTGGGTCTGTGTAAACGTCCTCGGAAATATAGCGCCGTTCTGCAATATGGTATATATATGGCTGTGTTCCAGTTCTGGGTACACCAGGTCCAGAACCTAGCTAACATCATCATGAGTTTAAACGTATTCGCACGTAACCAAAACCATCAGGAGCGGCCGCAAAAGGCTTCAGCTAAAACTAAATAATACGTGCGTAATTGTACTGGCGTTCTGGTTTATGGGCTAGAATAGTAAAGCGAATTAAATACTCCATAAGTGAAGGAAAAAAAGTTTAATTGGATTACACAATACATAGCGTTGCTGCGTGAATGATATCCTTGCCCGCTCGTTATCAGGCCCAGAGCAAGTTTTTGTGGTATTATCAGCATGTTAGGTAACCAACACTTGCTCAGCCAGTGCCCTTATTGAGGAAGGTCGTGAGTTAGCGTTCTACCAGCCTGAGGTAGTCCTTTTTACACGACTGCCAAAAAAAAGTTTTTGCTTTACGTGTTAATATACATATAGATGAGGTATCGTAACAATCCTTGCATCGTTCCGACTAACATAGGCTAGTAAAAATTTGGAAATTCAACCCTTAAGTGGGTAAAATAGGAGATGAAATTTTGTATGTGAAAAATTCGTCATTATTGGAGTTAGAGATTAGAACTTGATGTTTAGCATGATATCTGTAGTGGTTAATTTTTGTTTCTTCTTATATAAAAATGGTTACAAATTAAATTACCTAGCATGACAAACACCAAGACATGACCTAGAAGAGTATTTCTACACAACACGCTATCACCTATCACCTTTGTTATGCTGAGCTCCTCCCTTGTCATGGGTCCAGCAGAATACCAGCGTTGAGGCATCAGCCACAACATTAAGCTGAGCTGATCAGCCCATTCGGCTTTTAGTGTATTTATCTATTTCTGTATGTTTCTGTTTATTTTGTTGTTGTTATATTGTGAAAATTTTACTCTTTACTTTTTTGTAATTTTAAGTTTATTTTTAACTTTTGTGTTATTTTTTTTTCATGTCTGTTCTGTGTTGAAAAGCCGAGTAAATGTTTTATTATTATCTCTTTATCTCATTTTTCTCATATAAATTTACATTTTTAAATATTTTCTTAAAACAAAATAAATAAAACATTTAAAAATATAAAAAATAGGGGTCCGCCGGTATCGGGACCACGGTCCAAATTACGGGTGGTTAGGGCTCCACAGACAGGAACCTCCTCACAATGCGTGAAACTGAAATTTTCATTTCACCGCTTTGCGGAATATTTTCTTATTTATAGGCTGCCATGAAAATTTCAGTTTTAGTTTTGATTTTTTATATATAGTCAGTGAGTGAATGAGTGACATTTCACTTTTATAAATACAGATAAATAAACATATGTCATCTTGTTTTTTGCCTTTTAGTTCTTTTTTGCCTTTTTTATCATGGCAGTCGTGTTTTTTAATTATTTTTGTATCAATATAACTTTTATCTACATATTTTGATTCTATTTATCTTTCTAAACACAGCTCAATCTATACTAATATTATAAGCTGAAGAGTTTGTTTGTTAGTTTGTTTGGTTGAACGAGATAATCTCAGGAACTACTGGTTCGGAATTAAAAAAATATTTTTGTGTTGAATAGTCCATTTATCGAGGAAGCCTATAGGCTATATTACATCACGCTACAACTAATAGAAGTGGAGCAGCTATGAAAAATGTTCCAAAAACGGGAAAATATTTTTTAACGCGGGTGGAACCGCGTAGCACCGCTAGTCCTTTTTTTCTTTCTTTCTCTTACTTTTTTGTTTTATTACATCTTCGTATAGAAAATATGGAAAAACTGTAGGGATTTGGCCCAGGAGTGAGATACTTTCAGCTAATATAATAATAAAACTATAATACCTATAATATAATACTAATAAAAAATCACTTTGTCACACCAAACACGCGCCACAACAATAAGTAAAAAGTTATTGTTCTCACGGGGTCCTGAGGCTAAATGCACGGTTTGGCAGATTAACTGCGTCTACTGCTAACAACGGAACTTTTATTTTAATATTAAATTATTAATGTTGTTGTTTTTGTTGATTTAATTCTGTTTGTTTATTTTATGTTTGTTTCCTTTATTGTAATTGTTAATTTAATCGCATTGTATAAATGTATTTATGTGTGCTTAGGCAGTAAATAAATCAATGTATATGTCTATGTCTAAAATCTACCATTATGTTTTCTATTGTATGTCCCTAACGAGCCGACCGCGACTTTGCCCGCCGTGTGCTGCTGTGATGGTTTGTCTAACTCAGAAACCTTTAGCGGGCAGCACAGTACAACATACCAAAATGTAATCTCATTAGGATGTAGAGTCTAGTATTTTATCTATATAATTAAAGATTAATCATATAATTATTAAATGTGTAAATGTAATCCTGTGGTATAATCAAATGATAACGCGACGTCTCGCAGTGATACACGTCATCAATGATTCAGGGCGTGACGTCACGGAGACACGCTGCTGCGCGCACTTATCTTTAAGCTTTAATAATAATCTGGCAATTAACACTTAATTAGAGTGGGAACCTGTTGTGTTAACTACGCATTAGTTATTTTATTGACACGAATAGACTACACCTTTTTCCAAGGCTATTCTGATTAAACTTGGTATGGATGAAGGTTTATATATTTTTTTAATATATATATGTGAAGAATTCAATTGCATGATGTCCTACACTTCAATACTTATCAGGTTTTAAAATAGATTGAGTTTTTGACTATCTATATTCTTTTTTTTGTCATAATATCATTAGAAATGAATTTGAAATGGTATTAATGATTTATATAATTTATATTGTTAACAAGCAATAGTTTTCTTCGATTGGCACTTTTAGAAAAAGTAAAAAAATATTCGGTACCTCAAGTCTGGAGTCTTCTAGAGTTATCATATTTAACAACAACGCCTCTCGCTACCGAAACGTTCAACGCAAAAAACCAAAGCAATAATAAAAATGTATTTGAAAACGAGGCACGATCTCCACGTTAAACAATTTTCCGTTAAACTCCTTGTTAACGACAATTTTATTAGTAAATCGTGATTTTACCAGAGTGTACGACTCAATGGCGTAATTTATGTTTCTTTACAACGCACGGTCAGCCTTGCCTTCATCTCAAATCTGCCTTCTTTGAATAAATGATTTTGAATTTGAATTTCAACTCATTAGTTAGTAGTCCTTTCCCATTGTAAGGGAAGCTTCATCTACCTTACCATTAGTACTCACGTATTGTCACATCCATTACATTAATGTACTATAAATAGTAGTGACTCCAGGGTGCCAAGTGCGAGTTTCATTCGCCATTCGATCACGTTAACGAAAACGAGAATTTGTATGGCAAAAATATTAACTCTTGTCATTTGCCGCCAGGAGGCGCTGCTTCAATGAATTTTCGTTAAAATACGGATAGTAAACAAAACTCACACTAGGCACCCAGCGTTCAACAGGCAACCCTAGTAGTCGACAACAGTTTTGGTCGCCAAAAAATAAAATATAATTTTTTATTAAAATTTTACTAGATGACACTTGGAAGCTGCTGGTCTGTATTAAATGGTTGCTAATGACAAAAATCGAGGAGCTCGATGGCGCAGTGGTTAACGCGCCTGGTCTGCAAGTGCTGAGGTAAAGCAACTTTCGCAAGGGACGGTCATCGGATGGGTGACCAAAACTTATAAGATATAAAATAAGATAAGATAGATAGGTAGAGTTTATCATATCGAGTTCCTCCGTGCTCCTGAAGGCGTTGCACGTAAAGCCGTTGGTCCCGGCTGCATTAGCAGTCGTTAACAACCACCAATCCGCACTGGGCTCGCGTGGTGGTTCATGGCCTGTTCTCTCTATCCATCCATAGGGAAAGCTCGTGCCCCAGTAGTGGGGACATAAAAATGAGCTGATGATGATGAATGTCAAAAATCAGTAACTGGCAGTGGCCGAAATATGCTGAACTATATAAAAATACTAGCTGTGCCCACGACTTTGTCCGCGTGGAATAGTGATCCCTTATTTTTACCACCTTTAGGGTTAAATTTTTACAAACTTTGAATGTCGCATTTATTTATATCTAATCAAAAGCCTAAACAATTTAAGCTTCTAGCTTCAAAAATGACATAATTTCCATACAAACTTTCATCCCCTATTTCAACCCCTTTTTTCGCATTAAAAATTAACCTATGTCCTTTCTTAAGCTCTAGACTATCTCTGTGCCAAATTTCATTTAAATCGGTTTAGTAGTTTAGGCTTGATTGCGTAACACACAGATAGACAGAGTTACTTTCGCATTTATAATCTCTGAGCAGTAACAATCTTTTGGCAGATGCGTGATCCCCGAGTGCGAGGGCGCCGCCGGCGCCGCGTCGTTCTCAATGGCGTGGCTGAACGCGTCCTCGCCCGACGTGGCCGAGGAGGGCGTCAAGCAGTGCCGTCGCTACGCCACCGCCTCCGCCTCCGCCCCTACCAGCGCCCCCGCCCCCACCGGCTGTGCCTTCAACACCAGCGTGCAGCCGTGCAGCGAGTGGGTCTACGAGATCCCCGACAGCTTCGTCGCTGAGGTGACCGAGACCTAAACCTTTATTTGACTGGTAGTTACATTACTGGCGTAATGTATTTTCCCAGATTCATTTATTCTAGATCATCGTTAGAGATTTTAATAAAAGACTGACAAACTCCTCCTGCAATTATAAATCCACTTTAACTTAATGCGGAAGAGATAAGAAGCTATATCAAAAGCAGCTATTAAAAGCCTTTTATTCATACACATCCTGATTATTGGCAGGGAGTGCTAGGAGTGCCGTACTTAGCGAAAACATGTTTCTATGATACGCCCCGGCGCCGGCGCATTAATGTCGCTGTGCCGTCCGTAAATAGATAAATGTTGATGAAATGGTGACATAAATCATTGCGCCGAGCGTCCATTGTGGTATTAAGAACTCGTTGATCTAATACCAATATTAAGATGTTTTAATGTATAAAACACATCTCAAATCAACCATATTTAGTTACGTATAAAACATCACCATGCCGACTTACTTACTTTTCAATACAATCGCTTAAATACTTGCAAAAACGATTCCTCAAACCCGACCCCAAAAACACAAACGAACGCTTCTTTTCGTCTGTTTTTTTTATAGACTTTTACTTTTCAAGTTATGTTTATTGAGATCACCTTGATTATTATCAAATTAGTCTAGCGTCGCGCAAAGTGGAGGAACCGGTCGCTCGGGTCGCGACCAGCATCACATCGCAGGTGCGGGACGCATTTACGATTTCTTGGCTATGAATCGCGAAAGTTTTGGTTACATAACAATACGATCTATTTTTTTACGATGGGGATAACGCTTTAACTTTCTTAGTGGTGTTAAAACCCAAAAATGGAAGCACACTCAAAAATTCAAAATTTTTATTCGAAATGAACTTTTAAAGTGTTTATTGAACGTCAATTCAAAGCCATGACTTCGTAAACCCTACGGTGGAGACCTTATACCGAGATCGACATTCGCTAACAAACTAGCTGATTTAACTTTTAACTGATGGTACACAATATAACTGTAACGTTATAGTAACGTCGACATATTCGGGGTGAATCAGATTAGAAAAATATCCATTGTACAATCTGATAAATTAACTAGAAATTAACTAGAGAACTAAGAATAAAACGGCTGTGGGATGAAAAATATATGATAAAAATGGTTAAAGGTTGTTTAAATATGATAATTAATATATGATATTTCGATGATAAGTGAAACAACCGTTTTATACATAATGCCTGTAATGCACTGTTCGATATGTATCGAGCTATAAAGTAGAACGCTAAGTTAACAAAAATTAAATGTAAATAAAATTGCGAAATATGTACGTTTCACCGTACAACGGCTTTTAGAAAAATAAATACGAGATGAGATTACACGCTGTCATCTGCCTACACAAGGGCAGCCCACAATGTTTGTGATGAGCAAACATCATTTTAACCGACTGTCATGGCTACAGGGTGACAATTTAATACACAGCAGTATTCGCAAATTTACTCTATACATTATGCAATAGATAGAGCAACACATCCAAATAATGAAACCTTTTTAAATGGCATCTACCACTAAGGTGAAGTACAATCATAAAATATATTTAGATTCAACAAAATTCATTTGTGTCTCACGAAAACCATCAAGATTGCTTCCAGAAGTGCATTTTGATTGTTACTAAAAAAAATTTTCAATGGAATAGTCAAAAGATTCATCATGGTATCGCAGATTTTTTGGAGTTGTATTTTAATTGTTGTAATTAACTAATCCCGAAAGAGTTGACTTTTTCCACGTCACGTAATATTTTCACGTTGCAGTTCGGGCTGGCCTGCGAGGACTGGAAGCCGACGCTGGTGGGCACCGCGCACAGCTTCGGCAACATGTTGGGGATGCTCGTCCAGGGACAAATCTCAGACAGGTTTTTATCACACTAAGTGTGTGTAACGCCGTCGGCGACGGCGTCGGCCCCTCAACGTTAAACCAAAAAAATCTTAATTAAAATTTATTCCCATAAATTACTACTCCAACGTTGCTAAGAGAATAGGCATGACGACAGTCAAAAAATCAACGATTTAATTATTTCAGGGAAAAATACATATTAAAAAAAATTAAAACACTGGTTTACTTTTATGAAAAGAAGATTAGATTATTAAGATTTTCAATAAAATAAAACATTAAAATACTGCAATCGGCTATTTTGACTGAAACACCGCATGACGTCACGCTTACGTAAACTCCGCTGTCAATATTGTCCTTCACTGTGTTTTGTTATTTTGTATACTACTGATTACGCATTTGAATTGATATTTTATTCGTTTACGTGTGATTTATCGGCTCCACTCGACTATAACAATGGAACCAAGCTTTAAGACAAACAGCTCAAATTTGCCCAGGATTGATGTCTTGATGTTGAGCGATTTCCTCGCAACAAATAAAAATTTTGCTCGTCTTAGTTTAGAAACGTGAAAACTTCCTTGTAAGTAAATTTTGTAATTATTTATTTTTACCACAAAATATAACCAACTTAGATATAATCAAACTCGTTTTGAACTTTAGTGAGTTTATTTTATTTTACTTTCATAGGTTATTTTTACAATAAACTTGTCATTGTTTATTTTTAAAGTTAGCTCCCTCGCAGCTTGTAAGTTGTTACTTTAGAGTTAATACCATGTTAATACCCGATAAAACGAGTTTCCTATAACTATAAAGCACCTACTAGTACTAGTAGTATTTTCCTCATAGTAAACACCTAAAATTTCGCCGTACGAGCTTTGACCACTTAACTCTTATTATTTTCTTGTTTGGAACATGTACAAACACTTTGTTGGGTGTTCTTATTCATGTGTTTTTACACTGAGGTTTACTGTACACCACTTATAAACTTTGGAATTCATTTTTATCACACGAATTAATTTAATGATTGGTTTTCTTTCTTCGCTATGCCTAGACACAATGGCATTGCAATGACATGTTTATGTAAGCGTGACGTCAGAGCCGACGCCATGATACCTGCGAGCTGTTTTCGCGCACTATTGAAAAAAATGGCTTTAAACTTCGTTAAACTTAAGTTTATTACCGAAATAAAGGTTTTTTCGTAAATAGTAAATGTTCTACATTGCGGAAGAGGATTTCAAAATCTTTCGTCACGCCTATTGTCTTCAAGCATACCAGCGATAAAAGATCAGACAGCATTTTTTTAGCAGCCGACGATATTTGCACGCAGGTTCGGGCGCAAGACCGCGGCGGTGTTCGCGGGTACGATGGGCGCGTTGCTGGGACTCGCCAAGAGCTTCGCCAACTCCTTCTGGTTGTACGTGGTGCTGGAGGCATTGGAGGCCGCGATCGGTGACGCCTTGTCGCCGATGTTTATGTTAAGTATGTGTTTGGCAAAACGGTTCCCTCCCAACCTTCTTGATATGGCAAGAAAACTATCCCACGAAAAACAAAGTGCTTATAACCTCAATAAAGCCTAAATCTAAAATATAATGCCATTAAAATAGGACATCATATTTGTACTTTTATAACGAAAACCATCTTTGTTAATTTTTCCAGGTATAGAAATCGTGGAAAAGAAACAAGCGGTGCTTTTCCAGATGATCTTGCTCAATTGCTATACTGGCGGGCTGATCTTGATGCCATTCATAGCTTGGGCACTGCCGTACTGGAGACACTTCTTACGAGCCATATACGCGCCCACGCTTTTTATACTCAGTTATTCCTTCTTCTTGGACGAGAGTATCCGTTGGCTCTTCAGCAAGGGCAAACGAGAAGAAGGGATCAAGCTTATCGAGAAAATAGCTAAAAGAAACAATGTAGTAGTAGATAAAGATGTACTAAACAAGCTTGAGTATATAGACCAAGATAAAACAAAGAATTGTGATGACCGAAAACTGTTACTAAAGACTTTTAAATCCAAAATCATGATGCAGCGGTTCTTGGTGTGCATGGTGTGGTGGTTCACGATTACGCTGATCAATTACGGCATGATGATCAGCTCGGTGTTCATCGACGGCAACAAGTATGTGAACTTCGCGCTGCTGATGCTGATGGACATTCCGTCTAACGTGTTCTACTGGCTGGCGCTGTCAAAGTACAAACGGAAGATACCGCTGGTGGTGTCTTTCCTGATTGGTGGAATTTTCTGCGTGACGCAGCCTTTTGTGCCAAAAGGTAATAATACGCATAAGCTCGTAATAGTCTCTCTTATTTTTTTATTTTCGTATGTGCTTTGTCATTCAAGAACGTGAAAACAGTCTCTTAAATAATTTTACATTCCCTTGTATTTCCGTGATGCAAAATTACAAAAACAAGACTATTATCGTTCTATAATTTGCTTAAAACTTGTCTTGTGTTTCATTTTGTTATTCTAATAAACGATATTCGGCTGTCAATCACTATGAACGTCCATCATAAAACTGCAACTTTTCTGTGAACTTTCACAAAGTCCGCACTCCGCAGGGTACGCGTGGCTGCGGCTGGCGCTGTTCATGGCGTTCGAGACGCTGGCCACGTTCTCGTACAACATCGTGTACATGTACACGTCGGAGCTGTTCCCCACGTACACGCGCAACTCTATGCACGCCATCTGCTCCGCCGTCGGCCGGCTGGGCTCGCTGCTGGCGCCGCAGACGCCGCTGCTGGTCAGTACCTTTGATTGCTTCTTTTATAATTACATCAGCGGGTATTTGACTTTTGCTACACTTTTAATAAGGTCGATGGTAGACTCGCACTCTTTCTAATATCCTTATGTCTTATATCTCTTTTCTCTTATCTTTCTTGTATCTCTTATTTCTATTATCTCTCTTATTTATCTTAATCTTTTAGCATATTGCTATTTTGGCAGCTATTAAACAAATCAATACACTTAAAACGAAACCAAACTATCACAGAAGGTCGCCTTCAAACCAAAGTCACTTAAATTTTTTTAGTATAACCAATTCGACTATCTTTCAGATATCATACTGGTCCGGGCTGCCGCCGCTGATCTTCGGGCTGACGTCGCTGCTTTCGGGGCTTCTGACGACACTGATGCCAGAGACGGCCAACGCGGAGCTGCCGGACACCGTGGCCGAGGCCGAGCAGATCGGCCGGACGAAGCGCGTGGCGGCCGGCCCACCCGAGGATGGGGCGGCGCATCTACTAAATAAAGAAGCTAATGAACTGAAGGACCGAAGTGCGAATGGTGCACTACACTGACAGTATTAATTGTGAAGCTTTAAGTTACCTTGTTAAGTTTTGTTATGATAGTCCTATTTATATTTTTTCTATTTGATATAACGAGTTTTTATTTCCTAGTCCAATGTTTTGTTGCAACGTTCTGATGCTTTTATTCAATTGAATAGTCAAAGTCTAAATGCCTAATTGTTAAAAAGCTACGATGTGGTGTAACATGAAGCTGAATATAATAAAGTATTACTTCTGTGAGAGTAAGTGTGTGGCGTTTATTTGATGTGTTTACTGTTTTGGTTAATATTAACTTACAATACTCGAAAATCCTGATTACTTTTCTAAAGTTACGTCACGCTACCCTGATTTTGTTTAGAATCCTAAGACAAGTGTTAACTACGAAAGGTTCTCTGTTTTACAACAAGTTCTAAAACACGCACTTTACATTTGTGGTAAACATGCACACGGCACCACTTTCCATTTTTTACTACCCATGGCACGACATGATATGAGATCCATGATGAGATACGAAATGAAAGGACCATTCCAAACACCATTTTTCTATTAAAAACCATAAAAGTCCTTTATAACACTGAAAGTTATAGACGAGCCAATTAAACCGCTGAATGGCGTCGCTGTAGCAAATTGAAAGAACATCAGTGATTAACAAGCGCTTATTGCTGGTACTCACCCGCACGATGTTAATGGCGCACAATACACGGCAGGCGGCCGTAAAGCGCGCGTCGAGCCACAGATACCTCGTCTTCATAAAAGTATCTCACAATGAGCATGCACAGATCGGCGCTATGAAATATTCAAACTGGTTTACACGTTCACCGCGGATTTACGATGCCCGAGCCAGCGATCCCTCGCGGCACGGAGATTAAAAACCAATTGTCAATATGAAATTAAAATCAAATAATGTTGCTGGCGGCGACTAGTAAAACCTTTTCTAAATACGAGTAAAGTGTGCCGAACGATTGCTGGTAAATGTTATATTGGGTAAACAAGTTTTAGAAGTCAATTGCTTAGCATGTTTGTTTAATCATTTTCGTGCCTAATACAAAAACATGGGGATATGAAGCTATGACGAAAAGCTACAGTTTATTTGTCATGTGCGCATCATCTTTTTTTTATACTAAAAGGAGGCCAACGAGCAGGCGGGTCACCTGATGGAAAGTAATCGCCGCCGCCCATGGACACCCGCAAAACCAAAGTAATCGAAGATGCGTTGCCGGCCTTGAGGAAGGAGTTGAATCTTGAGGAGGAAGTAGGAATTGGGAGAGGGGAGGGGTGGGAGATGGGCCTCCGGTACTATCACTCACCAGACGAAACAACAGCAACAAGTGCAATTGTTTCACGCCGATATTCTGTGAGACTACCCGGCATTACGCCAGGCGGGCCGGCCGATTTCGTGCTGCAACGCAGCGTGGCTCTACCACTCAGACAGTGTCACTCATTTAGCTCCACCCAGGGGTCACGTGTAGGGTCTCAAGGACGCGAGTATCTCTAACCCCCCAAATCTATTAATATCAAGTCGCGCTAAACCTTAGGCTATTATTAACTTGCCAGTTCTTTGTATCGTTGAGCTGTCTATTCTATCTCACATGGAACAAGGGGTATCTTTCATCATCATCATCATCAGCTCATTTTATGTCCCCACTGCTGGGGCGCGAGCCTTCCCTATGGATGGATAGGGAGAACGGGCCGTAAACCACCACGCGGGCCCAATGCGGGTTGGTGGTTGTTAACGACTGCTAATGCAGCCGGGACCAACAGCTTAACGTGCCTTCCGAAGCACGGAGAAGCTCGAGATGATACATTTTTGGTCACCCATCCGATGACCGGCCTTTACGAAAGTTGCTTAACTTCAGCACTCGCAAACCGGGCGCGTTAACCACTGCGCCATCGAGCTCCTCAAGGTATCTTTATTTTATTTAGGGGTATCTTTACTAATTGATAAATCGTTTGTGTCTACAATAGCCATTAACACGTAAGTTTCCGCTAGCTGCAGTTGAGTTTTCTTTTGGTATCACACGGAGCTGTCACTGCTGGCTCGCTGGACCCGCGCTCTTGTTTGCCCGCGACAACCGCCGTTAATGCGTGCGCCGGCGCATTCCGGTCACCGTCAATATTTGTCCACCGTCCAATTACACAGACGCTCTCTGTCGTTGTTCCAATATTTATAGATTTTCTAGTTCGTTAGAAACTTGTCAAGTCCACTTTACGCGTGGACGTTATTTTACTTTTCAATCAAGCTAAAATGAATCGCTGGATCTTTATCGATTGTGGAGGGGCAATGACAAAAAACATTATGTTGTACTTTCAGAAAAAGTTGCGCAAACATCTATACTCGGTCACTATAATCTGTAGTGACATCATCGTGAAGCGAGCACTCTGACAAGCTATACTCGTAATTGTGAATAATAAGAGTGTAAGCAGCCTTCGAGTTTTTGTCGGAGGCGCGATGTGTAGGCTCCGCGGGCGTTGCCTCGCGTTCGAGTCGCGGCTGAGGCGTCGCGACACGCGTCGCTCGATGTCATTGTCAGTGAGCATCAAGCTCGCGTGGTTCGACAAGCCGACGTACTACTGGTTCTCAAAGGTGGACTCAGCGCCCACTGAATGCTCCAACGGTAAATGACAGCCTTCAAGATGATTGCGACTTTAATTTTATATTAAGAAAAGAGCACTGGCTATAAAGTCGCATGTTTAAAAGTCTGAAAATTACTGCGGATTGCATTTAAAAGTAGCCAAGTCAAGACGCATTTATTTTCACACTACATAAAAATTATATTAATAAAAGCTGTACGTAACAATAGCACATTCGCCAAAAAATTATACAATTTAATAACGGAGATAATGTTCGAGTTGACCCTATACGAGTCAGTAGTAGAACATGCTTACGAAATGCCCAAGTTATTTATTACATTCCTGAATCGTGGTTATCACGCATTGCCCGATTCGTCGAGCCCCGATGGCGGCGCTGACCGACGACCAACGACCGACGACCGACGACTACATTCAGACAATTTGAGAGCGTTACCATTCGCCACGGCCCATGCAGAACAACAGATTGAAAACACAATCCAATCTGCCGCTTAACTGTACCGCCGTGTGTGATGCTGCCTGTTAGACCACCGTTTGGTGCTCAATCGATTACAAGAACACGATACAATAAACGATTCAAAGAATGTGTAATGTAATTAAGCGAACCATTAAAGTTTTGGCAGTAACCATTTAGATTTTTTGTTTCAAAGCAGCGGGTTCTCGGTAAGGTTTTTGTGTTATTTGCTAGTAATAAGGTACAAAATCTTTATTTTTCACTATGCGTTGCAGTTGGCAGGGTAGAAGAAAGAAAAGAGGAACGTTTATTAACACTTCAAAATAATAAGAAAACCAGTAAACGGTTTTAGTGAAGCAGCTGTGAGATTTGCTAAAAACGGTTTAATTTTTCGCCTTCTCCTTAAAACCAGAATTCAGTACACCAAATGTTCATAGGAGGGGACGAGCGGAACAATCTTTTGCAAATTCTCCATTTCAAGAGCAGCTAGCAGCAGATGAGTTGATGCGAACATTAACGATTCCCGAGCAAAACGGCCCAGCGGTGGGATTGAGTCGTGAGCCTTCGCAGCCTCCAATTACCACCAAGCTCGGCCAATCAGCGGCCGCGGTACTTTATGGGCTATTAGCACATCTGCTCCGAGCTCCGAGCTGACTGCCCCAGCCGTGTAATCTGGGCCCATAGATCTGCTTGCTTAATCATCAATTAAGTATGAGTTACAGACATTTTTATTGTAACTGCGAGTAGCGCAATACCTCGCGCGGCTGGAGTTAATCCGTCCATTGCCAACCGACAATCCGCAGATGAAGTTGAGCTTAACGTAACTTCAGAGGGCAAGTTTCTATTATTTATAAAAACGCTATATAAATATTGTCAAATTCGTTGCATATTCAATTATACCGAAAACTATTCTAGACAAATACTTGAATTTTTTTTTATTCACGTGTTAATGTAGTGCTTTATCAAATTTTAAATGAGGCCAATATACCTATTGGCAGCACTCGAGTGGGAGCGTATTTGGATTTGCCAGAATACATTAAATGATTCCACAATGATAAGATGGTAGATACAATTACATTAAGTACATTGTAGACCCTGAAAAGGGCACAGCAATTATAAATATATTAAGAGGACGACTCTTCAACATGTGTTTCAAAATTCACGAATATTGCACAAGCCAATGCCTAATAGCTATTTTGTTAATAAAAATAGTATATTACGTCCATGTATCTTGTCCTACCTTGCAAAGACTTGAACTCTCCCTATTTCTCAACGGCTGCGAATAGACTTTTTGATCCACAAATGATGTGGATTTAGGAATCGGATTCAGAAATCCTACATTCCATAATGTAAGATATGAACGTTAGTATTCCTAACTACAGTCAGATCATTTATGACATATTTCAACGAGGCTTCTAATGTTTTCATCCAAATGTTATTGTACAATTCATAGTTCCTGTGCAGTGGGAGTCGTGATCGCGTCACATTACCGCCGACTCCGCCGAGCAAGCAGTCCTCAATCAGCGCTGCTTCGCGCTTTATTGGCTATTAGTGCATTAGTGGTTTGCTCGAGAGGCTTTGCAGGCTGTAATCTGCAGCCACGATCCACCGACGCATGCGCTGGCAGCTGGCCCAAATTATAGGCAGGTGCCCACTACCATGAACGTGCGAATTTCAAAGCTGAGCCCCTTTGATTGATTGCAATTACAGTGTCTTAACAGCACAAAACTCCTTAACCTGAGTCTCAGAAGAGAAAACTATTAACAAATTTTCATTGTCGTCATGAACAGATCGTTTAGAAGCGATAAGACCGCCAAATTTTAACTAAACAGTTGTTCTACGTTATATCTTCAAAGACTTTTCTTGGTGTTACAATAAAAGTAATATATATCTCAGTACGATTACTTGTTTCTTTATATGGTAGGCTAGGAAGGAAAGATAAGTTGAGTGTGATAAATTGGTTAAATGCTCTAAGGATAAAATAAAAGTCATTAATTGACATTTTAAAATCGTTCTCTGAGCAACCATCCCATCTCAGTGTTTCGGGTTTGTTACTGAACCAGAAAATGATAATGTGACACTCCTGATGGAAAGCGGTCCCCTCAGCCCATAGATAGACATTGTATCATGCGCGTGTTTCGAACCTGCAGCTTCGTAGGTAGGTACTGCAAATACGAGTAGTAACCTAGCAATGCTAAAATAATGATGATTGGCATGGCAGAGATATGGCGGTCTCCCACCAATCGGATTCTAAGCGACATTCTACCACCAGACTATGCTCAGTGCCGTGGTAGGGGTGCGGCGTGTGCCTTAATGCCGGCCATCACCAACACCTCTCATTTGGCGCCATCTCGGCAACACCGTTACGGTCTTATGGAGGCGTTTACTACCCGCCATCCTGCTACGTGAATATGCTGAAGAAAACTCGTTCTTAATAAAGTAGATAGCTTAATAGCCCCAACAGGACTTACAGTTCAATAAATAACTGTAAAAAAGATAATAGTGATAATCAGACGATGAAAGAGATTCCGTTGAGCGTTGACGCGGCGGGCGGGCACGTCCGATGCCGCCACGCTTTTTTCGCCACGACCTCTGACTCCGGTGACGCGCAGTTTCGGCTTCGTGGTTACCTTCTCAACGATAGTTTTGTAGATCATTACTCTTTACTCGGATGCTTTATTTCGGTAACAAGTTTTAAAATATTGAGGTTTAATTAGTTTCATCAGATTAAGTATGTAATTATTTATGATTGTAACTAAAACAGTAGCAGGACCTTCAAAAATAGTCTACAGATTGTCATTAATTGTAATTCATTTTGAATCAGTGCACTGGGTACAGAACTAAAATAACTCTTTTAGATTCAAGAGACTTAATCGTTATAAAATTGATGATTATAAAATTATAGTGTTTGCGCAGGCTCTTCGTCAAATAAGAATGCAATGCTGGTTGCGCACAGGCATTCCGTCAGCATCGCATAGTAAAAGATAGACAAATACGTTGGCTCTAGTTTTTGGAATCAGAAGCAGCACACATTGTGGCAACACAACTGCGTCGCGTGGCCAATACGTATAGATGGCGGCGATCGGAGCCGGTGCATAAAAACCCTCGCAGAAACTGACACATAACGGAAGGGTGTGTCTTAACGACCGCCGCGTGAAATGACATTTACGTTCTTGTTTCTTGTTGGTATTGAGTCAAAGATCAGAATTGCACGGTTGATGTTGCACAAAGCTATAGGAATAGTCAGTGCTTCGTCGAAAAGTCATAAACTCATTATAGCCGGCGACGCAGGCCCGAGCAGTAGCGGCAGGTCCCGGCGGGGAATTAGAAAGCTTCGCCTGCACTTTGTAAGTTAATGGGTAAGTTGCAGCGAGATGCTGGGCCTGATAAGGAAATGTGATTTCGCAGAAACAGTTACTGTTTCTTGAAACAAGATTATTCCCTTTGATTCAGGGAATTGTGAGCCGGTGGTGTAATTATAGGTAAATATACAACTAACTTTTATTGAATATCAATATACACCTAAAGTTGGTAATACGTAAACAAAAAAGCTAAGTAACTAGCTAAAAGTTAAATTAAACTTGTTTCTGTCGTCGCAAAGACTGTAACAAGTTGTGTTTTTGTTGCAAATTGTTCCCGGTGCATCCCACCTCGTCAGGACTGCCCTACATAGCCGATACTCCAGATAGTTACCATTTATTCGCAACGCTCCGGCCGACGAACTGCCCCCGGTCAACGCACCAGGGTTAGCCTCCTCATGGGCAGGACTAGTGCTTGTTCCAAACCAACTGATTGACACTCACTCACTTACTGGCGGGTGGCACTGAACATCCGATCGCACTATGAACTGTCGGTTGCGTTTGAATTTGGCGCGGGAGACCGCGTGGACACGTGGTTGGAGGGCGGCGCGCGCGCACTGACTGCCGCGCCCCGCGCCCCGCGCCGCTCGCCGCCGCCCCTCCCGCGCCCTCCGTCCCTCGCACAACCTGCTCGCTCAGAGCTTTTTTGCGGTAAAAAGCTCACAGACAAAAGTAAAATGATTGCGCTCCCACGGCGGCCGATAGTACTGCCGCGGCTTCCGATCGCCACCGTCCCATCAGCGAGTGCCACTAAGTGACTATGGAAATTTGATTTGCGATGTCGTTCTCTTATTTTAGCTTTTAATGTATGGAAATTAGACGTGATTCGGTCGTAATCTGATTTGAGTGGGTAATTGGCCGTTAATTAGCCCGTTGTAATCCGGTTCGGTTCTACTCAGATGTTGGTGGATCAATTTATGTGGATTCGTTAATAATATCATAAATGTTGCTGCGAAATCATGTCATGCACCTTTAACTTCTTTGATACATCACTGATGTCTGTGTGATAAAGTTTAAAATTGTCATGGAATACTTTAATATTATTTTTTGCGTTAAAAAGACTGTTTACTTAAGCTGAACAAACATAGATCAGACACCTATTAAAGTGCATAACAAACTGTAGTAGAGCCCCGCGCGGCAAACGGCCTGCTTAGCGCATGCCGCCGCCGGCCGCGCCGCCGAGAGATCTGAAATGATGATGTCGAGGCGGCGTTACGCCGCTGATCTAATTGTCCAGATAACGATCAACGAGCTTTGTTCGCACATTACAATGAATTAATTTAATTACTGTCTTTAGTAAAGATATATAATTTGACGTAGTGATTGTCTTGATGGAAAAACTGCCTTGTTAGTTGATTTAAATTCAGAGATTTGGTTGATGATACCCGATCGCTTCAGTTGAAAGCGGGAGGATACACAGTTTTGGAAAATATAACAACCAATGTTTAGTACCTGCTTCAAGAGTACGAAGCGACTGCCTTTATGAAACATTTCCGGGCAGCGAGTAGTGTGCGCGTCTCCAGAGCACTCTACCGGCGCGAGGCCACTGCTTGCTGGCCGTCATTCATGATTAAAGGGGATCATAAAACGTAATGAATCGCCAGGCGCCGGAGTGCAGTACTGCGCCCGCGCACAGTCGCTCGCGCACCTCTGCCGCTGTATTTGACGCATGGCCGCCATCATCAAAGCACGCCGTGCTCGGGGCAGCTGTTGGCTGCCTGCAATCCGATGTGGGATGCCTCTACAAATAGTTCCTTTTCCTTATCCGAACTTTATTAAAAAAGCGAAAGTGTGTTGTTTGTTAGCTTGTTCTTATTTCCCTCACGTCCAAATAGGGTTGCCAGACGGCCGGGAAATCCGGGATTGTCCCGGAATTACGTGTCTCGTCCTGTGACCAGGAATTACACTTTATAGTCCAGGATTTTGAATAGAATAGAATTATTGATTTCAGGCAACAAACAGTGTACAAGATGGTAAAATACAAAGAGACCCATAGAATGTATACCTAACAGACTTACATACATTCAAATCGTTATATATAAAAATCTTCTGTGCGTGTGTATGTTATTGAATTCCTTCTAAAACCATATATATATATATATGGTTTTTGAAAAGGAGGATAGCATGACAGAGTGTAACATTCTGATAGGAGGTGAAAAAGTAGAGCAAGTGAAAGAGTTTGTGTATTTGGGATCAATGGTTACAGCAGATGGAAGGTGTGATAGTGATATTGCAAGGAGAGTAAATGCCGGTAACATGGTGAATGGAGCGTTGCACGCCTTCATGAACAGTCAGAAGGTATCCGATAAGGCCCGACTGGCTGTACATGGAGGGGTGTTGGTTTCAACACTGATGTATGGCAGTGAAAGTTGGGTATGGCAGAGGAAGCATGAAAGCAAAGTAAATGCAGTAGAAATGAGAGCGTTAAGAAGTATGATTGGAGTCAAGCTAAGTGACAGGATAAAGAATAGTGTGATTAGGGAACGTTGTGGTGTAAAAGAAGATATAGTGACTAGGGTTGAAAAAGGAATGCTTAAATGGTTCGGACATGTTGAGAGGATGAAGGAAAGCAGGCTGACCAAAAGTATATATAGGGCGAGTATGGATGGAAATGTTGGTAGGGGAAGACCTCGACGCAAGTACCTGGATCAAATCGGGGAAGTCCTTAAAAAAGGTCAGGTCAAGAGTACCCTAAACCGACGAGCGTGTATGAAGAGACTAATGAATGTGGATGAAGCGAAAGAAGTCTGTAAGGATCGCAGCAAGTGGAAAGAGGTGGTCTCTGCCTACCCCTCCGGGAAAAAGGCGTGATGTATGTATGTATGTATGTATGTATATTATAAAAAAAACCAAGATAAGAAAAAAACGAAATGTACAAATAAAAGCTGGCGAGGCGGACTGCACACTGAACGCAGCCAAACTGTCATCTGTCATATATGACACTGACAATATTTGGCCACGTACCGTCGTACGCCGCGCTGCCTCGCCCGCCACGTTACAAAAGAAAGTCCCATGCGGTTGCCACGAATGCAATCTCAAATTCCACGCATTGACAACCTAAATGTTTATTTCAAAGCGCTGAATAACATAAGGAGTGACAGAACAATAGATCCCTACGTTCACTCACAGCAGTAAAGGTGAGACGAAACAGTGCCAGGATGCAATCCCCAACGCCCCCCACGCGACGTGAAGACCCAGATTGTAAGTAGAATAAGAACAAATATATAACGTAACGTTTTGCGCAGAGATACGTGGAGATGCTTAGATTTATATTTATTGTCTGAGTCAAGCTTCAGTTTAAGTTAGTCAAGTCACTAGGTATGGGTTAACATTAATAGGCTTTTATGACAAACTAAATTTCAGGCTAGCGAACCGCGGACAGGAGCAAAACTGATTAACTAAATAATGTTCTTGGCCAAATCTATCTTAAATAACATAAAGTTAGATTTGTCTAGTCCAAACTGATAGTGCGCCGACAAGCGCAGCAGCGCATTGATGGTAAGGTATCCAAATAAATAAGATAACTACAGAAAAAAATACCTTTGACCAATTACAAAAAGCCGATATCTTACAGACCATTAGCGCTTGTTGACCACATTCACTCTTTTTTTATAAACCGCAATAATGTTAGATAACTAGACAAAAATATTCCATTAAAGTGGGGTCCCATCCTTCACACATTGCAATACAAAAAAACTGAAAGCAGATAACAGAACACGGGCCCTCGGAACCCGACACCGCCACGACAGACGCCGAACAACAGGGACAAACCTGTGCAATGTGATATCCCCAAACACTCTTAGATGCACACAAAAGAAATAAAAAAATATTTCTCGATTTTTTATGATTTTCATTTTTATATAGCCTTAGGATGATTTCAAAAACTTATGACTTCAGGATTTTTATGTATGTCGACTTCAGTGTTACCGTTTTATGTTTTGAAGAAAAGAGACCAAGAGTTTTTTAAACCCACTAAAAACCATATTCCATATGTTCCTAAAAGATGTCACAGTTTTACTGACTTTTTGAAATCTTATTTACATAGTTCTCTTCAATTTTTGACGATTAGTAATTTTCTGTCAAATTTATTGTTAATTAGACTAGGGCTCGATAAGCAACTGAATTTCCTTATTTCTCCGTGTCACTCTCATCTTAACGTAATTTGACGTGGCCTTGCAGTGTACACAATTTCTTGGATAGATTACAAAGTTACAAGGGATGTGTGGTATGAGGCAGAATTACATTATTTGTATTCAGATATTCAAACCTATTTAATAATTAAGTAAGAATAAGTACATAAGTATGCTAATTACTGTAGGGTAGACTGCTGCGCAAAGACCTCCATAACTGAAATCAAGTCATCGCTACAATTGATGAGTATTGGCTTAATCACCACGCTTTCCAAATACGGGTTGGTTACCGAGCAAGCATTAAAAAGTAAATGTTGAAATACCTCTATTTAAGGCAGCCCGACGACATAGTAATCTACCTAGTCGTATATGTGTTTACATCAGAGGATTCACTCAAAGGTTCTATTCAAAAAACCAGTAGGGAAAAAGTTGTTTGGTACAATGTTGCTTCATCGCAGTCCGTCGCGTCGGCTTGGCAACTACAAATCACTGATATTTAATTACGGTGTAATGTTCAAATTCACACATTAATTCCCAAATACTCAAACTATTAATGTGTAGGTATCTTTTAATGACAGTTTGGTAAAAGATGACACGCCGCCCGCTGGTCGGCTGCCGGCGCCGGCGTCGGCCAGCTTTCAATTTCCCGTAATGGCTGCTTTAAAGATGGCTGGTAAAAAGCGCGCGGCGGCGGCGACGCGGCGGCAGCGCCGGCGCGATGGATCGTGTTCGCATTCATTACATTTGGCGGCCGGCTGTGTCTCTATTAATCCGTGGAGCGTCGGATGAGATATAATCTTGACTAATTCTCTGCGGCGACCACGATTTATCGATTGGTTTTGTGGGAACGTACACTTACGTTTGTTTGAATAATTTTCGATGGATAACGATCGCTTAACAAAAGTTTTCTTGCTTTGACAAAGCTTCGGCAGAGATAAGGATGAGAAATATTTACATTCCGTAGTGAACTCTCTTAGATCTTAGATTAACCGTAATAAAAAAAACAAAGAAGACATCTTTTAATATCATTTAAGTAATTTCGAGCTTACATAACACTAACAGTAACCTGAGCTTTTGTTATGAAAGTCAATAAATAATTAGATAGGTACCAGAGATGATTGATTGTTACAAAAATCTATTTTTATAAATTGAACGTGTTACGTGACAAAATAGACCTTTTGAAAACATGCTGTTACAGAACCTCTTAATTGTCATATTAATGCGACAGATTTAAGCTAATTCCAAAACTAACCAATATACCTCAATCAACTTGATAACCATCAGGCAACATGAATATTCCCTCAACAGTATCATATGACATGCGAAACGATAACATTCGTACGCGACCACTCCACCGACCGACCAGATTGTATAATTGATGAACTACAGCCACAAAACCATTATAATAACAGCTTGTAACGCATTAGCGCTAGTATTTTAATTAAAACTTTACGCTCATAATAATTAATTACGCTGATTAATCTAAAATCGCCAGTTTTTAAACGCAGAGGATGAGCGGTAGGCATGTTTCGATTTCTTTCTCACGTACGAGGAATTTATATGAAACTACATTAAAATAATTATCTAATATGTCATCTTCGAAAAATATTGTTCCCTAAACTTAAACATATTTAAGTAAATATGTTTAAGTTTAGGGAAATTAATAAACTAACTAAACTTAAATTATGTTGGGTTTTATTGCTTCATGCCACAATTACATTTTGGTTTTCAGAAAACTGATATTTATTAAATTATGCAACATTTATATTCTAATTCAAATATAAAACATATTTTATAAGCAACTAACCTACTAGTATTTTTTATCTCTATATTTGAACGTTTTAACTTATAAAGACGTATCCGGACTTAAGTTTGTGAAATGTTTTTTGCAGAATCATAATTAACTTCAAAACATAACAAAAGCAAAAACACAAGCCTGTTTATGCAGTTTATTGTTTCAGTAGGAGTGGCGTGTATTCACTAAATCATTAATAAAGAGCATTGTACCAAGCCGGCTGTGTAACCAGCGTGCTAGCCGCCGCGCCGCTCAATGCCGGGAGAAAGTCGCCCTGCACCCATTCTGCCTTCCTTTTGTATGCTATAAGTATTCGTTTATAAATATATACCAATAGCTCTCGTTGCTCTATTTATTCCGACTGTTTTCATAAAGGCTCCTGAAAATTACACAGTGGCAGATGCGGCAGCGTTCGAAAAAAGATATAAAGAGAACGTAATGCAACATGTTACCCAACACAGTATGCAACGGGAAATATGTAGCCAACTTTTACTCAATGTGTTTCTGAAAACCTGAGGCTCGTCAGTTTTTCAGAGTCGTCGTCGGTAACTCGTTACCCATAACCTCATGGTTTGTTTACGCACAAAATATCACAACAAATCTTATGGCGTAGCGCGTTTATGTCTTTTGCAAGCGCGTGTCAGAACACGAACAGCAAGTGGTACCGTAGGCTTATGTAATAATCATTATTTTTTGTGCTTCAGATGCCCTTTTAAGATTGTATGCGTGTCTAGAAATTTGCAATTTAGTAAATGAACATAGTGTGTTATATATATATATATATATATATATATATATATATATATATATATATATATATAATCACTTGCCAAATTCCTTTAAGATGTTAAAGGGAATTGTTTTTAAGAAAGAATTTAAATCATGGCTATTTAATAAGGGGTTTTATAATTTGAATTAATATTTCATTGGTGAACATTGACTGTAATTGAATTGTAATAGGTATGTTGTTGATGAATTAATTATGAATTAATGAAATAGAAAATTAAGATTATTTAATTTTTGTATGTTTGCCGAATATCGAGTGGATTGTTTTTACACGAGCATGCGTAAGCGGTGCACATCTCTGGTGCGCAGGGTACGCGCCAGCCCTAACAGGATCCTCAAAGTGTTTTCAAATCGATTTGACTGCCAGTACATGAACCATGCTGCTATGGTTCATGTAGTGACATCACAATGATATGCCTTTATATAACTTTGTTTTTAATTTAATTACACGACTGCCAAAAAAAGGAGTGTTATGTTTTCAGGGTTCATGTATGTATGTATGTATGTGATGTTTCTTTATTCCACTATAACTTCTAAACGCCTGAACCGATTTAGATATATGAGGTATCGTTACAATCCTTGCATCGTTCCGATTAACATAGGCTAGTAAAAATTTGGAAATTCAACGCCTATGTGGGTAAAACGGGGGATGAAATTTTGTATTATAAAAATTCGTCATTATTGGAGTTAGAGACTAGAACTTGATGTTTAGTATGATATCTGTAGAGTTTAATCATTGTTTCTTCTTGTATAAAAATGCTTATAAATTAGATTACCTAGCATGACATATTTTATTAAAATTAAACTTATCACTAAAAGGTACAAAATAAAAATAAATAATAAAAAAAATTAAAAAACACGACTGCCATGACGATAAAGACCGAAATGGGCAACCTGTTGTTTTCAAAAATACTATTAAGACCTTATATGTAACAGTGAACAATAAACAATTATTCTATTCTATTCTGGGCTCGTGAGTTCATATACTACCAAATGTTATGGAGCCGCTCAAAATCCTCTAGCCAGACTTAACGATTGGTACTAAGCGACTTCAGCTTAAACGAACTATTGAATATGTTGTCTCCGTCATACTTTTTACATTTTTTGTGTAAAACAACACCTTTTGTAAACATTATGGTTGCGACATGTTTTGTTTGAGTATCGATGATTTAAAGTGTTTAAGATGACCCCAATAATTCGAGAATGCTATTTAACGAAATGTGGTACAAAATACTGGAGTGTTTCAATTAAACTAGAAATACTTCGGCTTGTAATTGATTTAGATTCCGCGGGCATCAGGCTCCGCGCCACACTAATCGAGACTCCTCACGCACCAGTCACCACGGCCAGATCATGTACGCTGTTACATAGAGGCACTGGTTCAATTTAATTTCTTCTCAATTAAACAATAAAACATTAATGAATTAACAATTGATGGTGCGTTGATCGTAAAAACAAAGGCATTTGTTGATGTACTCACAATTAAAAAGCAAATGTAACTTGTTTAGAAACGCACGCTCACCTTCATGCAGATACAAATAGAAAAACTTACTTCTGTCACGGACGAGGGTGGCAACTGGTTTGAATTAGTTACCTTACATTGATTGCGGCAATTGTTGTACAATGACATAAGTAAATGAGAGAATGTGCAAAGCTCATCTATTTTAATTATTATTATTTTTATTAGTTTTTTGATTTTGTTTTGTAAACAGTCATTTAAGTATAAATTTAATTTAGTAATTTCGTCTGATATTTGTGTTATACCTATTAGTTTACTCGCTCATTTTGATTGCAGGTAGTCCTCACCTGTAATTGCAGTGACATTTGGATTGTGTTATTATATGTGCATTTTTGTTATGTAAATTGTATTGGTGTTCACTGTGTTGGTGTCCGATTAAATAAATAAATGAATTAATTAATTAAATTATATAACGTCGTTAGCTAGGTCTGGTCTGGTAATATGTTCGTGAGGGGTATTCCTCCCCGTTGTACTGTTCAACTTAAACTTTTGTCTTTGAATCGCGTGAGTAGTTGAGTACTTGCTATTCATAATATTGCTTTATTAAAATATTATTTTACGTACATATATTGATTCGAGTTCACTGAATGATCAATAGTATAGTTTACACAAACGCCTAAGCATACACTAAAATACATTAACATAGATGACGCAACCATGATTCATGGGTCAGTAAGTCACGACCAGCCGACTCGTAATATTTGGGTAAAAAAACTATTTCTCAGTCGATAGCCTACTGCGATTGGTCGTTCGCATAGCAAGAAAAGGAAGTTAAAGGAAGAATGTGCTGAGGCAATTCAGACTCTATTGAAAGAGGATAAGGTCTGCGTGGCACACAATAGGCTGAGGAGGCGTGGTGGCGGCCAATCGGCGCACGCGCACCTCCCGTGCTTTGTTCGCGTAATTACAAAAGCCATTGTCATTCGAAAATATGTATACTGAAAAATATTGGGGGCGCCTTTCATGTCCAAGAACAACAAAAAAAAATTTTTTTTTTCTGAAACAAATACACATTTTTTGCTTTTTTGTTTTAAATTAGTTCCTATCTTAGGTAATAATTAACATCGCCATTTGTGATGATTTATATTATAATTAGAGTTATAATGGGCTAAGGTCGCTTACGACCTTGTAATGTAACCATCGCAGGCGACTATGATACCAGCACCAAGTTTTTGCTTTATGATTAATGACATCAATATTTTTTGTACAATCCAAACAGTTTATTTGCAGTCACTTAGAAATAATGTTTTGAAACACAAGAAATTATCTTGACTGTTTCAATATGCAAATTGCGCAATGATAGGTGAATAGGGTATCCACGACACGATGGTTTAAACGTTACAAATTTCAAGTAAGACTTAGGACTTTGATTTGGCCCTGTCTGTGTTGGTGTTGTTACTTTAAGTTTCTCGTATAGTGTTGTTTTATTATGGTACCTACTATTAGTAGAAGTTAATAGCATAATCAGTTTCTAAGTGACTGGCTGACAGACAGCAAACTCACTTGTTCTATTCAATTTGGAAGCGTTGAAAAAAATTCCGCGAGCCATTTTACTTATCCAAGTTCACTTAATAAATATAAACCTTTTTCGAATCGTCACGCCAAACACTATGTAGTATGAAAAGACTTTTGAAAGATCACATCAAGTAATTCAAAAAGAGGTGAAAAAAATAGATTTTTCATCCCCCCATCTCGGAAAGAGTATTTTTGCTTTTCGATATCTGAGTGCAAAAGTCGTTTTTATCCGCTAGAGAATAAAGTAAATTGAATTTAGAACATCGTGTGCACTAAGTTTGTGAATTCAAAACATCATAAAACCTATTCACTTCTACCTCCATGGTGCCGAATTTATTAGTACACAAGTCACTAACACCAACATTACAGTAGGTACCTAACAAAAATATTACACTCAACTTAAGTAACTGTAGCAACGTTACTTTAAATTTTTCTTAATTATTCCTAAGTATTATTTGTTATAATTTAAAGATTATTCTGTAATACTTACCTATTATAATGTAGTAGTTAATACGTAAACTGAAATAAAAGTATCTTGTGATTGTAAATGTGTTTTTTTGCATTTAGTCATTTCCTCGCTGAGGTGGGATGAAAAGTTACGTGTTGCACTCGAGTGCAAAGATTTTTCACCTTGTGCTCTTTTGATTCCCTCGCTAACGCTCAGGATTCAAATTTTTGAAAAAAATTTTAGAATCCTTCGCTTGCTCGGTCATCAAAATTGAGCACGCGGTTAAAAAGAAACTTTGCACTCTTGTATAACAAATTACTATTTCATCAAATTTCCTTGTCTCCGGAACTTTACATGGAAGGATATTTTATTTTCGTTTCCTGTTTAAAAAACATATTCGTCCAGTGCAATTAATGATTTTATTTATTTATTTATTTCTAGGAAGATTTACAGACAAATAACATCTACTAAAGTTAAGGAGAATAAATAGACATATGCTATTAACAAATCTTCACAATTATAGAAACAATAGTGTTCAGTTAACCAGCTGTGGAGACTACGTTAGTTTTAGTTAAAAATAGAAAAAAAAATCAAATATTTTAAAGTGCGATACATATTTATGTTTTCATTCATTTGAATGAATGAGTGAATTTACAGCTTACAGTAGGTTGTTGTTGTATATTTCACTTATACCTATAGATTTCTACGATATTCCTTAAACTATATATTTTATTATATTTATTATATAATACTAGGTATATAATACATCTCATATCAGATCATAATAGATCTCATAACTATTTCACCTACGATCAAAATCATTAGTCTTGCTTTGTAATAAGTATTTGTCTTTTTTTTTTATATGGATGAAGATATTTTCTGAGCAATATTACATCCCTAACAATTACTGACTGTAATTGCAGTTTTTTTGACGATTATTTAATTGATTACAGTTATAAGTAAAGTTTGCCATGAATCCGGGCTGAAGCCGCCGGTGTGGCCGCCTCGCGGGTCCTGCGGGCCGGCGCGGGCGCGGCCCGGGCTGCACGCAGCGCCTCCGCGTGTGATGGATCACCCGCGCCTTATAAAACCACTTTTGCTAATCAGCTGGAGGATAAAATAGCTAATAGCTTTTACGTCAACCTTAAGGTAACTACAAAATGGTTTTTGTAATTACTTTTTATGGTACAAAACTTCCAATTTAGTTATGGGAAAACAATGTGATTCCGAAGTATTCGGGAACTGGAGATCATTAACAAGATGGCAACGTAACACTCGTTGCTATCTTGCTTATATTTATGTTGCGTTAAACAATTCATTGAGTTCTTATTTAGAGTAGCTTGAGTGTGGCATGCTCTCTTTATTGTCTCTGCGGTGGTGGCATGTGCGTCGGGTCGTTACATTCCCTAAGATATGGTTGAGTGAAGCGATGGCTGATTCATATGTCATACTCGTGAACGGGTGCCTCCTGTGGAGGCAGGTCTGCTCTTGCTTACTTATCTAATTTTATTATTATTGTACTCGTATACTTTAACTTTGTTTTCTTAGCTAATTTTTGATTTTTATTAGTACTGTATGACATTGTGAAAATTGAAATTGGTAGGTACCTGATGTAATTTTTGCAAAACTTATTATTATTTTCTTTTTTTTTGTATTTTTGGGTGTTGTGATTGTCCTTTTTTGTGTTTGTTTGTGATGGAAAGTGTCCTTTTATGATAGGGCATTTTCCAATATTTTTGACGCTGTAAGGGAGAAAAGAGCTTGACACTTGCTGAGTTTCTTGCCGGTTCTTCTCAGTACAAGTTCTCCCGCCCAGAGTAGACTTACGAACCGATGGCATAATGACATTCATAAGAGCTATTTGTAGCCTAAACTGAATAAATGATTTTGAATTTTGAATTTTGAATTTTAAGCTAAAAAAATTAAGTAGAAATTTATCTAAATCAATCAATTTGACCCCACCTGCAATATCAAATATTGTTAAAATAACAAAAATCAGTGGTTAAGTTACCTATTCATAACATGACATTAGAGGAATCTTAAATGATAAACGCATCGTTATGCAAGTGCTATCACGCGGCATCCTCTGCCGAAGCGAATCCATAAATTAGTCTGATAAGTTAACAGCCGCTAATGAGCGCAGGCGAAGGCTCGGTGCCGCGCGGCATGCAGCTCCTTGCCTAAGAACCTAAGAGGCTGCGGGAATATACTTACGGAGACCTCCGCCCGCCAAAAATGATTGCTGATATTCACCCATGAAGTTCGGATCTATTAACATACTACGCCCAATGCCAGCTCACGTAACAACTCCAAAGTTTAAAAAAAAATTGCAGCAGTGATGGAAAACAATGTGATATTTATAAAATATTTAAAGGGTCCTATCTATATAATATTACCTTGGTTTGGCTTTCCTTTCTTTAATATCAAATTTTACAGTTTACTAGCTGATCCGGCAAACGTTGTTCTGCCATATACATTTTTAAAAATTTCTGGATAGCACCCTGATCACCTAGCGGTATGAAATATACTTTACGACTAATTCTCATACCGACCGAATATACATATAAAATTTCATAAAAATCGATCGAGCCGTTTCGGAGGAGTATGGCAACTAACATGTGACACGAGAATTTTAAATATATAGAAGATATAATATAAGAGACTAGCTGACCGGCGGATTCGTACCGCTTTAACAGTTAACGTTTCCATAACAACAAAACAAACAAATAATTCGTCCAATTAAGAACACCCGTATCCCAAGATGGACCCCTACAGCAGCGCCACCTACCGGGTCCAATTGTAAATCTAAACCATGCTCGAATCCACTTGAACACACACAGAAAATGTAATCCAAATCGGTCCAACCGTTTAGAAGGAGTTCTATAACATACACACACACAGAAGATTATTATATATAAAGAAAAAGATATGCTGGTCGTTGTTTACACGATACAAACCGCGCAGGCATCGTACCAGTCACCGCAAACAAAATACTTATATAATTTTAGTTTTCATACTTTCTAAGCAAAAAGTGTTTCAAGCAAATAAATAACTAATTATTTTTATTCCAAAAAATAAAAAACGTGTTTTGTGTCAAAAAAACTCATTTGCAGGTGAATTATTAAGCAAATTCCTCGTAAAGCCGCCGCCATCTTGATAACTTATACACATAAACAGTGTTTAATATAAGTTTATGTTAATTACCGATTATCGCTCCACTCATCGATAAGAAACGATCATGTGCGGTACATTATTATTAGCTGTCGTATAAGAGGTAAATAACATCATAATATATTATTAGCAGACATTAAAATTATGCAAAAAATTATGCGTACAAAGAGAATACAAAAAAAATATCAAACTAGGTAAATTGTAGCGGTTGATTTATACGCGTCTAAGTGAAATAGATGTAGTAATTATCTATAAAAAAGGACTTTGAAACTTGCAAACTAATATAGTATCTTGTATTTTAAATAATTATCACGTATATAAATATTTATAAAATTACATACATACATACATACATACCATCACGCCTTTTTCCCAACGGGGTAGGCAGAGACCACATCCTTCCACTTCCTTATTTTTTACTTATAAAATTATTATTATTATACTCTTTATTCATTTTAAATCTTAGATTTAGGTTTTTTATAAAAATTATATAAAAAGTAAAATAAAACAAAATATCATACAAAAATACAACTTTTATAAAAACCTAAACCTAGAACGCCGCCAGCAGCGGAGCAGGACTCAAGCTACCGGCGATTAAGGCAGCTGAGAAAGAAATCTCCTGACAATGCATGCCGTATCCAGGAGTGTTGCCTTCTGTATCTGACCCTTGAGCCAGCTATCCAGCGAAAGCCTCTTGAGATGTTGGTCGAGACTCTTCGCTATAAGGCCGTTTGCAGAAACGACTATGGGGACAATGATCGTCGAAGCCACATCCCACATAGCGGTCATCTCGTGAGTCAGGTCAAGGTACTTAGTAAGCTTAACCTTCTCGGCTTTCACAAGGTTCTCGTCATGCAGAATGGTGATAGCGATCAGCATTGCCTGGCGCTTCAATCGATCTGTCAACACGATAACAGACTTATTGGCAATAATAGTCCTGTCTGTGAACTGATAACAAATCGATCCCGGTAGAGCGTTGCATACCATTTTCGAGTACTGGCGCAGGTACGTACTTATAGTACGGCACCTCCTATGCAATAAGGCCATATCCAAGAGCAAGTTGCTGGTGAATTATTCTGGCTACTTGGTTGTGTCTGTGCAAATACTCTCCGTTAGCAAGATGAGAACAACCAGAAATAATATGTCGGAGTGATTCACCTGGACGGCGATATGCCCGACAAATGTCGACCGTACCGTCCCTCATAATATATTTCCGGTAGTTATTCGTCTCGATAACTTCATCTTCAATAGCTGTCCCACTCCTGGGCAAAGGCCTCCTTACACTTTTTCCACACCTTCCGGTCCCCTGCAACATCACGCCATTCCTTCATGAACATATCAAGGTCGTCCCGCCATCTTCATCTTGGTGATGTGATGTTACAGTGAAAAAATTAAATGCCTACCCGACCCAACCAGGAATCGAACCTGGGTCTTCCGCGATCCAGGCGGCTGCACTGACTTTATGCTACCGGGAAGGCTGAAGTAAGCACTGAATCTTTTCACTGCTTTTTTGATTTTTGACTGCTTTTTAGCGGCAGAGTGCCATCTGTCCATCTATCTATCTTTCAGTGCAGCAATTAGCACATAAAAATAAAAAGTAAAACCACGTACCTATATAGTCAAATTGTGGTAAAGCTGATTGTTACATAAAATGTAATAAAAAACCGTATTGATATGCCCGCGGGAGCATTGCGTATCTTGTAGTGTCACCACACAATTGTCGGATGCCTGACCGGTGCCATAAACCACTAGTAATTAAACGGTTGCTGCAGAATGCGGCCTAATGCATGCGCGGTGATCATTCCATACTGGCTCCACGAGGAACTCCAGGACCAGTGCGAGCTAATAGCTGCAATAAGAAAACTAGGACCCCGCGACGTGAACCGACATGCGAACGATGTGTACAAGAATCCGTTCAGCAAGGCGCGGTGAGGTCGCCACACTTCCATTGTAGATGCTACTCGTGCAGCGATGTACTTCGATCATTCTTTAGATACGACACCGTGATATAGACAGCCCCCGACCGAACTAGTTGCCCGTTGAACAGCCAACCAAGAAAATGTGTTGTAATGACTTAAACAGCAATGTTTTTATTCTATTCCATTAACAATATGATAGCTACCCTTTCTGACGCTGTTCTTACAAAAAAATACCAAATAAATAAACACGACCCTTTATCTGTATTAGAATCATTCTCTTCGTCCCGTCTGTCAATCTGTGCCAATGTGATCAACGCAACAACATTCTGTAATATTATTATATTAAAAAAGTTTATACTATTTTATTGTATTCGTAACAAGGTTTATACCAAATCTATAGATCATTAGCTTAATGTTTATTTTAAGAAGGCGTGCGTTTGTCTCCTTCGCTTGTCACTCTAAAACAGCGCAATATTTATTGAAATGTCGTGAACAAATCACGCGAACAAATTCCGGGACGATGGCGGGACGTAGCCGGGACGTAGCGCCGCACGCGGCCTCGGTGGTCCCGTCATAAAGCAGCGTGACGGACGCCGACAGCCGACGGGTCGGGACACGACTGATCTAACTAATAACTTTAAAATTTATAATGATAAACTGTGTTTTGTGTCCCAGCCCTTGTCTGGCGTTCGCAGCGCAGCAACATAAGTTGTGCACATAAACAGTTGAGAGCTAATAGGAGACGATTACTGTATTTGCCTACAATCGTCCCTGATGTAAAGGGGCGAGAACTGAATCAAGCAAATTAACACGCAACGTCAAGTGTATCATCTGCAGATATCATTATTCACATAGCTTAGTTAGCTTAGCTTCTTCAAATAAAGCCGTTGTTAGTATTTTAGCAGAGCCAGCTCTTAGAACGAGCACCTATGAGAGTTATCATAATAATATAATAATAATAATAGTCTTGGCGCTACATTTTTGTACTTTGGTTTGTAGGGTAATCCAGTAAAAATGTTTAGCATAAAACTAAAATTTCACAGCATTAAAAGCCTCAATAATTTGCAAAGATTGCTCACATTCAGACGGACTGTCCGTGTGTTCATAGAAAAATATCAGGTGATTATAGGAAACATGTAACAATTGTGAAAATGGCTCAAAGCAATTAGTCACTGCCACTAAGCTCCTGCGTACGGTAAAGCGGTATCAGTATCTAATGGATATGCAGCAGCGGACTGGTTTTTGCTTCATACATAAATACGAGTGCACACGTCCGCCGTTTGTCTGCCCTCCTCAAGAATGGTGGCGTTATTAGATGACATCTAAATCAAATATAATTGATCGCGCCTGACAGTCTCTACAGTGTTTAAAATACTTTGTATTTACTCGTGGATCCGAGGCTTCCTGTGACCAAAACTTGTGTCATGAAATATGACGATAAAAGAACATGTAAAATACATGGAGATCCGTGTAGAATGTTTCAATATGTTTGCGTAAACTTAGGAAATAATACTAATAATTAAAATAAAGTGATCAAAATTGAGGAGCTCGATGGCGTTGTGGTTAACGCGCCCTGTTTGCGAGTGCTGAGGTTAAGCAACTTTCGCAAAGGCCGGTCATCGGATGGGTCACCAAAACTTTATTATCTCGAGCTCCTCCGTGCTTCGGAAGGCACGTAAAGACTTTGGTCCCGGCTGCATTAGCAGTCGTTAACAACCACCAATCCGCACTGGGCCCGCGTGGTGGTTTATGGCCCGTTCTCAATATCCATCAGTGCCCCAGCAGTGGGGACATAAAATTAGCTGATGATGATGATAATGATGATCAACATTCCCAGTGACACCACACGGACGGGAAGTGCGGCCCTAATCTGGCAGGTGAATTGTGCCTTTCGCCGATTATGTTGACTGCTTTGGCGCACAACACCCGCGTTGACATTTATGTCCAGTAGTTAAAATCGCACTGCGCGTCAATACCCCGTCACTCTAAATATAACTCTACGGTTTAGTTCCGCCCTACTTGGGTGGGATCTTTCCAATTCCAACTCTCATTTGTTTCCCACAATTTTATAAACACAGTACAGCACCGGCAACAAACAGCCCCAGGAGCGTTTACACAAAAGTTTCATAGCAAGGTTTTTTGTTAGCCTGCAAGTCAAAAATGTCTCGCGATTCACAAAGCCCAATTAGAGCAGTTAGAAATTAAAAGAAAATATATTATTAAACGTCGTTTTAAAGTTAATGTTTAAACGTTATTACACTTAAATACTTATTTTACATTTAAAGTCAACATTTTGAGTAAATTACCACTTTTATTTTATTTTTTTATTGGGCAGTCAACAAAAACGTGTACCACCAAAGAAACAGTAGGTATATATATATAGAGTGAATGCCAAACTTAATCTAAGTACAGTTTTCAATTATAGACAGCCTAGACTACCCAATATTATATTAGTCTATGCCGTCACCCACCATCTATATATTATACATAGTCTATGGCCTAGACTTCTCTATGTATAATTTTTGTGAACAAAGCTAGGCAAGTACGTAGAATGGAGCTACTACATTGATCGCAGCTATAGATCCTCAAGTAGCTGCTGAAACGAGTATCGCTGGCGTTCGAGGCGTCTGTAGTGTGATTACCTCCAGTACCATACCGTAGAACTACACGTGGCAGACTACTTTAGAAAACAGGAGCTGTGATCAATGTTACACTGGATTCAAAAGTAAGTATAAGATAGTAAAGTAAGAATGGAATAGAATAGAATATAATAGAATATTTTACAAAAACACAAATGTTGAAAAAATTTCCACGAGCAGGATTTGAACTTGCAAATCCTGCTCTTCCATTCAATTCAATCGGAAGAGCACCTGACCCGGAATGTCAGAAGGGTGCAAGTTCAAATCCTGCTCGTGGAAATTTTTCAACATTTGTGTTTTTGTAATTTGTTCGCAACAAAATTTGCGTTAAAAATTATTTGAACATATTATAGAATACTAGCTGACCCGGCAAACGTCGTTTTGCCATAAAAAATAAAAAAAAATTTAGGGGTGGACTACCCCTAACATTTAGGGGGATGAAAAATAGATGTTGGCCGATTCTCATAGATACCGGATGACCCGGCAAACGTTGTTTTGCCATAAAAAATTTAAAAAAAATTTAGGGGTGGACTACCCCTAACATTTAGGGGAATGAAAAATAGATGTTGGCCGATTCTCATAGATACCGGATAAGCACAAAAAATTTCATCAAAATCGGTCAAGCCGTTTCGGAGGAGTATGGCAACGAAAACTGTGACGCGAGAATTTTATATATACTACTCAAAACAAAATAAGGGCCACGAGGTATTTTTTCATTTTGGTGTAAATTATTAAACATTTACATATTGAAAGTAGTAAAATATTGAGTATACAAACTCTTTGATACCTAAACTTTTTAATATTGTAGTATTCATCTAATGCTGGCAACAATTTTAAATAAAATTTGATTTAAAATTATTTTTGAAAATTTTGATTGCATTTTTTTGACGTTTTTCTTTCCTTAGCTTCTTGGTTTATTAGAAATTATCAGAGTTCATTGATATCTCGAGTCAGAAACATCTTTTGCAATATGCCACAAGCACGCAGGCGTCATATGGACTCTCTGACAGCAACCAGAGCCGTTACAATGATTGAAGAAGGTCATTCGCAGCGATCTGTGGGTTTGCAATTGGGATTTTCTCGAAGAGCTATTCAAAATCTATGGAATCGTTTCCAAGAGACCGGCAGTGTTAGAAGAAGACCTGGTTCGGGCAGAGTTCGCATTACAACAGCTCAAGAGGATCGTTACATTCGATTAAGTGCGCGCCGAGATCGCACAACGACGGCCCGCAAGCTGCAAAATCGTTTACGGCTCACAACGGGTACTCGTGTCAGTGACCAAACTATTCGTAATCGATTGCATGAAGACCAGCAGGCATCAAGAAGGCGAGTTGTCCGTATTCCATTAACCAGAAATCATCGTGCAAATCGTTTAAGATTTTCCCGTCAACATTTGGACTGGGACATAAACCAATGGGGCATGGTGCTCTTCACAGACGAATGCAAAGTTAAATTTTTTAACGACGATCGGCGTATTAGACTATGGAGAAGACGCGGCGAGAGATTTTCAGAAGCCTGCATCCATGAAGTCGATCGTTTTGGTGGTCCAAATGTAATGATTTGGGGCGGGATAAGCTTACACGGCAAAACTGAGCTTGCTATTTTAAATGAGGGTACTGTTACTGCTCAGCGGTATATTGAGGAAGTCGTCAGACCACATGTGATCCCATTTGCCCAGCGAGCGGGTCCTGGATTCATCTTGATGCAAGACAATGCTCGTGCACACACGGCTCAAGCGACTCGGTTTGTACTGGAAGCGTCTCAAATTCAAGTCTTGCCGTGGCCGGCGAACAGTCCGGACTTAAATCCAATAGAGCACATGTGGGATCAGTTGAAACGAAGAGTTAGAGACGGTGATCAGGAAATCCACAACCAACAGCAACTCATCAACGCTGTTAAAAGAGCCTGGGAAGAGATTCCAATGGAAAATGTCAGGCATTTGATTGAGAGCATGCACTCCAGGCTTCAGGAGTGCGTAACGAAACGAGGGGGGCATACCCGTTACTAAAAGATGAGCATGGAGTATTTTCTTTTGTTTTCAGTAACTTTACATTGTTTTTATTTTTAACCTTAAATGTGTTTTTTCTTTCAAAAGCAAATAAACTTTTTAATCATTATTATTGGAATAAATTTATTGGTCTACACGGTAAAAACAACATTAGTTTTCGTTATGGAGACAAAAAAATTAATATTGGTTTTATTATTTTCATGGTACAGACAAAATACCTCGTGGCCCTTATTTTGTTTTGAGTAGTATATTAGATTTTGTTAATATTTAAATACAATAAAATTATAAAATTACAAACATTATTAATTAAAATTCATTTAAATCTGTTCAGTTCAGTGCGGTGCAGTTCCTCTGCCTTTTTTGATCAACTGTGTCAAATTGTCAAGATAGTGTTGATTATTTTCGGCTAGTGGGATAGAGCTACGATAGCATAACTATGCTATTATCGAATGCCGCTAGTGGATTTTTTCAACACTTTGACTTTTTTCAAAGCTTAAAGTTTATTGTTTTTTCCCGAGTCTTGCGATGATCACGACAGTTCTTTGTACAATAAAAGTTGGCATAACTGGCCGTCGCGGCGAGTGGCTGCCGACTTCGGCTGCGATAGAAATGTAATAATTAATCACTTGACAACTGCACGAGCGCGATCCGGCGAGGACACCCAAGGCGGCTCTGCGGGTAAACGGGCACGCAGTAACCTACACGATTACTTTGCTCACGGATTTATAACAATCTAAATCTGTCGTCACTACAAAAAAGTGTGTAGCATTGATATGTTCAGACAATTAAAGAAATTATAATCAAATCGTTGGTCAAACCCACGAGGCCGGGCCCGTCCACCGCTCAGATGGGTGGAAGATATTACATGTAGCCAGCCACAACTGGATGAGAGTGGCTGGCAACGGAAAGAAATGGAGGCGTTTGGAGGCGGACTGAATGATAGCTAAGGGTTATGGTGATGATCATGAATCAAATTGTTAATGGTTAACCATTCCAAGAGCAGGGAGCTTCCACTTTCAGTCTAATCGCCACTTAACATCATTAATATGGGACCGTAGTAGCGCCACGTATTAACGAAATTGTGAAACCAGCTTGGGATTGTTTCAATCCCTTTTTGTTTGGAGAGAGTACGTTGTTGGCCTTAGACGGCCTTAACAGTGACACTAAACCTTTTTGGAGGAGGTGGCGAGAAATTGAAAGGGGTTCCTCAGCCGTTTCGATCTAAACACGTACTGTCCGAGGGTTTCTAGACGGAATGACATCACGCAAGCGTGTCCCCGTTCCCTAGTTGATTCTCCGAGGTGTTCGGATCAGATCAGCAGGTTTCAATCTCATACGAGTAACATATTGAATCCGTAGTCCGTGGTCACGGCTCTAGACGTGCTTCACCGCGCCGGCGTGCACTGCGCCTGCGCCAGAATGCGGCGGCGGCGGCGGCGGCGGCGACATCTGACGAGATGTCTGCCGGCCATTATCTTAATCGGCGCGCGGAATGGCCCGCGTTCGACTCCCGGCGCGGCTCTTATCGGCCGAGAGCCACCGCCACAACAAGCTCTTTACTTCACCATTAACCAGCTATTTGCACTATTTGTAGTTTAACGCAATTGCAGTTTTAATTAATACTATATCTGATATTTATACCAAGTGCAAAACACGCATCGAGAAATCTGTTATAAAGTATCTTGTATTATAGTAGATAGATGAATGTATCTTTAAATGGTTAAAGTATAACAGACACTAAATTTCATTTAAATTGCCACCAGCAAATTTTGAATGAATTTATATTGTTTAAATTAAAAATTGTTAGCAAAGGAAACTCTAATTGAAAGTAGTAAGCTACTTTCATATCTTTGGTATGTAATTAATATTTCTCTGTCTTGTCTCGAACCTTAGGCAATACCAAGCGGAAAGAAATAACTCAAAGTTGTTGTAATTAAATCCCGCCGGATTGCAGATTATGTAATTAAGTTTGTTAAGAACAACTTACGTGATGTTTATTTAGTATATTCCTCTGTCCTAGGTAAAAAAGGAAGACGTCGCCATTTTTAGCGCATTTCTAGATCAGAGCCAGCCATCGGCATCGCCCACAAAGTGTCCTGTTTAATGTCCCATTTGGCCCCATTAGATCGCTTATAAGTTTTATAGCGCCTGGATCGGAGGCTCGATGTCCTCGCCGGCCGCCGGCCGCCGGACCACCCTGCAGACGCGCAGCCTTGCGAAGTTGCGATCAAAAGTGGCGAATTGCGTCCTCCATCGATATCGAAAATTTAAATAAGAATAATTATCTCGTAACACAGCGTCGAAACACAACTACAAAACGATATGAGTAAACCTGGCAAAGACTACTTTGCAGTAAACGTTCGCTAGCGCCATGGTCAATGTGCCGCCAACCTCCGTGATATCAGCACACGTATACACGAGAGACATCAATTTAATTAAACACAAGTCACTTGCCACTCGTTATTTTGGTTATTAAGCGTATATAATAAAACAAGACTTAAAAAGGTGAAAGCTTTAGCAGGTTTATTACTTGTAAACTTGACATAAAACTTGTCAACGGTTAAAACACAAGCGCTGATTTAAAATAAAATTAGAGAAATGTAGATATAATAACTGTACTTATATAGATTTATGATCAAATTTCATAGTTAATAAAAAACAAATCAATAAAAATTTATTTTGCGACAATTAAATGATATTGGTACGCTCAATTCAGGAGCGTCCGCAGCACATAAGGAAGCCACTGATTACCAATATCCTGCATGTTACCCGCCGTTCGGTTCGGCCGCCGAACGAATCAGCTCATTAACTAATTCTTCTTAAATAGTCGGCAAATAGTAATGATTGCCGTCAGCGATTTTTCTTACGATTAATTAACATTTAAACGTTTATAGGAAATTGGTAAACTGTAGCCGTCGTTATGCTTAATTGCGATAAATAATGTTACTAAAAACTGTGACTGTAAATATTTCTTAAAATCCCTTCAAACTTCAAACAGACAGAATCACAGAATGCAGAGAGCACTGTAAGTTGTTAGCGGTCAAAATGGATAAAGAGGGGAGGGTAGGTACTTTGCGGAAATACTACAGTCAATCGGACAACTATTTTGCTATTTTATTTTTATTAGCTGAAACGCTACAGCTTCACACATTTCATAACAAATCTGTTGCGGCACTGCTTGTCGATGTGTCGACTTTCGAACGGCACTAGCGCCGGGGCGCGCGCATCTGGCAGGCTCCTTATCTCCGCAACCACTCGTTTCATACCACTTCTACTGCTTGTGTTTGTTTTATTTTTATCTGACCTCCATCAGATACATTACCTATTTATCTATCCCCTTTTACCACAGGTCAAATGCAGTCAGTATAATCTCTAATTATTTTTCTCGATGTATAACCAAAGTATGATACAGCTGCCGCACTTTGCAGCCGCCGGCAAGTCTACAATGTCTTCTTTATGAAGCAATTACACAAGCGAGATCGTTTGCTAATAAAAAATCCGTTTCATACGAACATGATGGTTTATTAAATGATTGCACTCCGATTCTCTTATGGAAACTTTAACATTAAATTGGATCATAAAAGGATTGCGGAGTACTAGTTTTATTCCCTTCACATAGTTAATAGCCATTTTGTATGTGATTGTAGCAGCGCTGCCTATTGTCAAATTTTTAAAACATATAGTTAACTTAAATGGCGATGTTGCTGCTTACAAAATTGTTGTTTAGTAACTTTAGCTTGGCCAAAAACTCGCAACGAACGTAGTTAGGTGGTTTAGCTGCATCATTACAGCAGCATCGCGGCGTGAGAGGGTACACTCGGGCCCGTTCGGACGGAGCCACGCGGAGCCCTGCGCGAGACGTGCCACTATAATTGGCATGATTTGGAGGTGGCGGTGGACGGCTGCCTCCCGGGAGCTTTAACAAGGGTGGGTAAGGTCGCTTTTAGCGTGTTGTGGTGTAAATAAGAGTATCGCACCCACCATTACGGGCCGATTACTGCATCCGGCGCCGGATGCCGGGCCACAACCGGCACTTTCAACAACAATGAATAAAATATAATATATAAGCATTTACCTACCGAGCACCTACACAATGAGGATAATTTTTGATAACTATATAGCACGGTACTGTGTTATTTGTTGTTGTTATTCACAATGCTTTATTTATGCATATTATTATGAGAGGAATGTCTGCAGTTACTTGAGTGTGCCGCTGTTTACCTAGATAACCTACGCCCCATTCCGAACATACTATCAAGTTAGTTCAACGAGAACGATTATTTTTACATGTAGCTGGTTAACTATCTATATAAAAAAACAATAATTTCTGCTATACAACATTAAAATTTAGTTTTTACCCAAGAAAAACTATAAATATAAAATATTTTACAACAGTTTACATAAGTACTTAGTTTTTTTGATTAAAGTAAAATATTATTTAAAATAATAACTTTAAAACTCGTCATATATGCCATACATTCCGTTAAATAAATAACCGATGCATTAAAACTCTTATTATTAAACTCCAATTATGGATCGCACTGAGTCGATAACCACTTATCTACGTCCTACTCGTGTATTTATTTATTTATTTTAATAATTATACAGGACTGGTCCCAATTACATAATTATAAACAAAAATCTAACTTGTTACAGTAAAATATTCAAAATCATTACATTAATATAAACGAGTGGTTTGAAACCACTCCATCATTATAATTGTACATATACAGGTTGACTTTTTTATCACCGTCCAAAACATCAATATTCATTCGACCAAAATGTACGGAACAGCTGAATTTTATTTTCGAATTAGGAAGTTGGTACAATAGTAAGTTGTTCGTTTGTGTCACGGGAGTCATCTCAGAAGGTTTGGACGGTGATAAAAAAGTCAACCTGTATGTTTCCACACGTGTATTGTTTGAAACGTTGATAACATTTCGCTCGATACCATCCACTGAGAGCTCATTCGTTTCCACCTCGAGAGCCATTAAAGTATCACTGTGAACTTCTTCGTTCGTTCGAAATTGTTCTTGATAGTTATCACATTAATTATAATTAATATTCTGTCATAAATAACACATCCATATCAGATATTAAATAATAAATAACGAACTTCACCTATGGTTTCACGCAACACCGTTGGAAACTCGTCACCAGGGTGCCTAGTACGAGTTTCAGTCGCCATTCGATCCCGTTAACGAAAACGAGACTTTGTATGGCAAAATTTTAACTCTTCTCGTATGCCGCCAGGAGTTCGCTGCTTATAGAAGCCGCCATGCCGTACTAATTTTCGTTTTAGTAAACGTAATTAATACGCATAGTAAACAAGACTCACACTTGGCACCCAGAGTACCGGCGTGCCCGGGCAGGCGCGGATGGTTATGTGGGGCTGTAGGTAGGTACCTGGCTCAACTACGTACTTGTAATATGTAGACTACCAATACTTAAGTCTTCATTCGAAGAATGACATGACATGATTGAAATGATGAAACGTAATGAAAGTACAATTTGTACACCACCAAAATGAAGTCGATTTTAAAGTTTGAGCAACTTTAAAATCGACCCCACAAAAGTTTTATTTGCCTTATCACTGGAGTTTTATGAAAGCTGGAGGCATTCAGGGGTGATGAGCGGCTGGGAGAGACGCAGGGACGACCCAGCTTCGTCCCTCCGCTCCGTGACAAAGCCGACCAGTGAGAAACACTTAATTGCTCCTCAGACCTCCGCCTCACCTTTTCAGAACTCGCAGCACCGGAGCCGTCACAGAACCCAAGTACGTTTTGCTACTCGTAGGTAATCAGTTAAAATGCCTGTTGATATTTGAAAGCAATATTTAAGAAATGTATATTGGCTCATTTGTTTTAGTAGGAAATAAGCTACGCGACACAAGTCATTTCATTTTTATTATATTATAGCCTTCGCAAGTTCTAAAGCTGTAAGTTCTTATTCTATCTTATTTTATTCTTCCGAAAATTTGGCCCGCTGGTATCGAACATAGGGCTCTTCCATGACTGTTTTAGTATGTACTTAATAATAATTCGTATATGAGAACTAGCCAATCCTAAGGAGAAATAATATTTTAAGTTGTTATAAAATATTTTATGTTGTCATAAGTAAACTTTAGGACTGACCATTGAACTTGGCACCCATTTATATCTCACTTCTTTTGTCGTTGAAGTCAACAACCAAGGCATATATCATAATATTGAACTTGGCTCTCATTTTACATTTATCTTTTTTATGGGATTAATAGTAACAGAAACGGGTGCGGCGGCAAACTTTATTTAAAAAGGAGTTGCGATTCCTATCACATCGGAAGTGGAACCATTTTTTTGCAAGCTTAATGGTACGCTTATCTGCAGCAATGTGCCTGCGTGACCGCGGAGCAGCCTGAATCCCGCCGGGAAGCGAACCTGCTCCGCACGCGAAATCCACTCACGCGATCTGTGCGCCCGCGCCGCGCCGCCGCGCCGGCCGGCTTGCCCGACGCAGCCCTTCGCTAACGGAAATTAGATCTTTGCCTCAACAATAACTTTAATAACAGGCCTCGGCTCGAACGCTTACAGCTCAGCCGCTCACCTCGCTCACGAGATGTAAAGTGGGAAGAGAATATTGATATTTAATAGTTTCCATTTATTTACTGTTATTGCTGATCGTGCTTTAGAAATCCGCTTCTATTCACTTTGATTTACGATGTAACTTTAATAATTTAATGAATTTAATAAATGTTAGTTTAGTTAAGACTCCGCTTAATCATAAACACGTTGAATGGACGTAAGTACTAAATACATTGATATTAAATCAATTGCCGTGGAAACGAAATGAAACGTAATAACATGAGAAGTATATTCTGCGTTGAGTAGAACGATGGTAGACTAACTATGCCTTTTCGCAGCAAATCTTTTCCCTGCCTGTGCTTTAATCAAAATGAGGGCCTTGATTTTGTTTTCAAGATACACGCGCAGAATAAATTGGTTCACGTCACTCCCCCGCCCCGCACGCACAACCGCCGATTAGCGGGTCGTAGTGTGCCGCTCGCCGGTGCCGCTGCCGCTGACGCTGCCGCACTGCCCGAGCTCGGGCTGACCCTGGAAAGGTCATTACCTATCGCGCCCTACCTGTGCACCATTTTAGAGGAACACAAATAACAGTGGCTCTCAAACTAGAGCGAGCGAATAAAGTTCCCCATGGAAAGTTAAGCAAAGCTAATCTTAGCGTTTTCATGGCTTCACGACATGTTTATTTTTTTTTTATAGATAGCTTGGTAAATGACTCCATCCCACCTGATGTTAAAAGGAAATGGAGTCCAGACGCGAAGACAAACTGGTGCAGCGTGAAAATAAACGTAGCATCAGTTAACCTCACTCTGCCGGCCCACAAGGTGCTTCTTCACGCCTCTTTTGAAGGGCCCCATATCATAGGAATGGGAAAAAACGTGTGCTGGTAGACTATTCCATCTTTTAGAGGTGCGACAAAGATACGAGTCACCAAATTATTTTGTGCGCGATGGGATATTTGAGACAGTGAAGTGGTGACTCTGATCCGAAGAGCAGCACGTGTACTCCTATGAAAGGAGTCAAAAGGTGGAATGAGGTCAAAGAGCTCTTCAGAGCACTCGCCATGGTATAAGCGGAAAAAAGTGACGCAACATCTCTACGCAATTGCAAAGATTCGAGAGTATTTGCGACTTCTGCATTGCCGATAATGCGTTCAGCACGACGCTGCAATCTGTTCAAGGCATCAAGAAGGTACCTACTTTGCAGAAACGTTCCTGATGTGCGAGCAATACTCCACGCAAGACCGTACTCATGTGTCTTGTAAAAAAGGCACAACTGGTAAAGCGTAAAGAATCGCCGCACTCTGTTCAGGACACCGAGTTTTCGTGAGGCTGTTTTGATAAGAGCTTCGATGTAGTCCTTTTGGTTCAGATTGCAGCGAATCGTCATACCGAGCAAGTTAATACTGCTCTGCAGGCTTAGAGATGTACCTACTCTGAAGAGTTGAAAGGGAAAGGAATGGTGACTTTTTTACTGAATTAGATCGTAGTGTGACTTAGAGCATAATTTACACCGAAAGTTTAAGGATTAAACTATTTTAATTATTTTAGTATTGTTGGGCATACCTAAGAATAAGCCATAGCTTGGAAGAATGTAACCCACACAAAAAGTTTTTAAAGTGTATATTTACGAATAGTTACAAAACTAACTTCATAAAACTATTTTTTGTGCTAAGTTTTCCTACCTAAGGCATTTTTAAGCGTTCATATTTTGTTTTTGCGGCCATTTTGTGGCTCGAGCTTTCGTGTAGCTGGAGATACAGCCCCGTCGTCGGCCAGATTTGCCATATATACAGATTTATCTGTACCCATACAGATTTCAGACTACCAACACAGATAAAAGATTTGGCTTAACTTTTATACAGATTTTAGGATGAGGACATATAAACTAGGATGAGGACATAGTTTATGATAAAATAATTGGTTAAGTATCATTTTTATTGTTTTAACGATGGAGGGACTAGCTTTAACCAAGCATACTTAATTGCTTAATAATGAGCCATGTTATAAGCTTTATGTCGATAACAGTTTGATTTCCAAAATGAATAAAAGTATGTACTTATAAGAAATTATAAATATATTTTAAGTAAGACTTTGCTTTCTTTAATTTTAGTCTTTTTTTTCAGCTTACCTAGTTACCTATCTTATAAACATACCTTATTTTATTATACATTACAAATAATCCATTCAGATTTTATACAGATACTCATTGTTCTCGTAAAGATTCAATATAGATTTTATGACTTTTCGATTCAGATTGATCTAATTGGCATGCGGCAAAACTGGCGACGCCGCTTGCGCAGCGAGATACACGTGCGTCAAGTTAAAACGAGTAAATTTGACCCGGCGTCATCGGTGGCGCGGTAATTTTGTGGCTTACTTTTATTCGCTTATTTTGTGTTTAGTGATAATTTTTACTTTGTTATTTTTAAGGTTCTCAAAATGTCTTTGACAACCAACCCAGCAAGAATTTCGGCGTTGCTAGTAAGAGTCGGATTCCGAGAGTGAAGAATCCCAGGCTGCTTCAAAAATTGGCATTGAGGACCACTTATCAGAACGTAGTAATAACAGCAAAATTGAACAAGACGCAAGTGATGCGGACTCAGCAGACTCATTGTATAATCGCGACCTTGCATCAGTACGACGACAAGTACGGCAAAAATTTTTCAAAGGAAATATCTGCATGATAAGAAGTTGATTTGATCTCTTTATTATTAGATAAGATTGTTGAGTCCTATTATTACTAAGAAATATTTACCAAAAACTAAAAATATAGACACGTTGTGTTTTTATAGATGATTTTGCATGGGTTGTTAAATAATTAATAAAAAAAATATTTATATAATGTATTAGTTTTATTTTTATTTTATTAGCTCAGTAGAGTACGCTTTATACATAGAGAGTAATTCAAATTAAGATGACTTCCTTAATTTCCTAAAAATTATCGATGAAATTTGGGTCATCATGACCCGGGTTCATCGTCTTTGAAATTCGTCTTTGGCGCCGGGTATACATTTATGAAATTCTACCTTATCTAGGAATTCACGCCACGAATAATATTCTTAGTCCTTCTTAGAGCTCAGAAATATATTCTTGGTGTTAATAAAAGTTGCAGCAGCGCTGGTCGTCCATCGCAAGAGCCACAATTAGCTGCAGCTCAATTATGGTGATCGCGATTGCAGTAATTGGCGGCTCGTCGGCGAGCGGCGGCGGCGGCGGCGGCGCGACGACGCCGACGGCGCGGTTGTAAATGTATTAAATTAAATATTGTATGATTTGGTATCGACATACTTTTTTGTTTTTGTAAATGTCGTTACTTCTACGAGTATTAGGTAGCCCATGCTTCTATTAAAGCTATGGAGTTTCTTGCGTCAATTCTTCTCCACAATTAAAAAATACACGTCCTGAATAAGTAAAATGATTCAAAACCACTTTTCTTTCGCTTATTTGAATTAAAAAAATTTACTTGGACTTTGACTTTGACATTACTTTTATTTTTATTATATATATCTGTGCTTCGTATCCCTAATGTAAGTTTTGTATAATTATCTGATTGTAATTAATACTATATGAATTAGTTTACTATTACTATATGAAGAGCTCGATGCCGCAGTGGTTAACACGCCCTGTCTGCGATTACTGAGTTTAAGCAACTTTTGCAAAGGCCGGTCATCGGATGGATGACCAAAAATATATCATCTCGAGCTCCTCCTTGCTTCGGAAGGCACGTAAAGCCGTTGGTCCCGGCTGCATTAGCAGTCGTTAACAACCACCAATCCGCACTGGGCCTGCGTGGTGGTATATGGACCGTTCTCCCTATCTATCCATAGGGAAGGCTCGTGCCCCAGCAGTGGGGACATAAAATGATTTGATGATGATGATGATGAGTTACCTTAGAGCAGTGGTTCTCAAACTTTTTTAATGACGGAACCCTTTTGGGAAGCAAAATACTTGATGGAACCCTACAATAAAATAATTGTTTTTATAAGTGTATTCTTTATTAATCAGCATAATAAAAGTACAATGTAACAATTACTAATTATTATTTACTTCACCACTTGCCAAGGACAATAATAGAAAACATTAAAAAAGAAAAAATCTAACTAGTGGGAGGTATAAAACTGTTTTTTATTTTTCATCAATTGGTTGATATCAGGTTTGATGGAAGAAAGTTGGAGTCTCATATCAGCTTCGGCGTCCAGTCTATTGCGATATTTTGTTTTCGTGACTGCGTAGGTAGAGAATCCTGTTTCGCACAAATATGTAGTTGGGAACGGGAGAAGAATATCCAGAGCCATTTGGCCAAGCATTGCATATTCATCTTGGATTTTGCACCAAAAATCATTGAGAGGCGTCGTTTTGAACAGTGACTCCATACTTGTGTCTGATGACATTTCTAAAAGAGATTCATATATCTCGTTTGGCAAGTTTTCAGGCTTTTCTAAGTTGGGTAAAAAAGGATTATAAATCCATGAATTCACTTTAATTTTTGTATTGTGTTCTTCGGGAAAATACTTTTCAAAAGATGCGCGCATCGAACTGAGATATTGGACCAATTCTTCAAACACATCATCTTCAAACATTTCTGAGTCGTTTTCGCTAACAAACTCACTGAGTAACGTAAAGCTTTCTATTTCTTTCTTACCAATGCAAATGATCCAAAAATCTAATTTTCTTTTAAAAGCAGTTATTTTATTATAGGCCTGAAACACTGTTGTCTGTTTACCTTGCAACGATAAATTCAATTCGTTAAGTTTTTGAAAGATATCCGCCATAAAAGACAATCGGAACAACCAAGTTTTATCATACAAACGGTCCTTCAAATTAAAAGAAGTATCTGCTGAAAGAAACATTTGTAACTCGGCTCTAAGTTCAAATAGCCTTGTTAAAGTTTTACCCCGAGACAGCCATCGCACTTCTGTATGGAGCAGCAGTGTTTTATGTTTGCTGCCATAATCTTCACACAATAATGAGAACAATCGGGATTATAGTGGTCGTGATTTGATAAAATTAATTATTTTTACCGCTTCATCCATAACTAATTTTAGATTTGACGGCATTTGCTTCATCGCAAGTGCTTGTCTATGCAGAATACAATGACTGGAACTACAATTAGGCGCTTTATTTTTCATTCGTGACACTGCTCCTGCTGTTTTACCTGTCATCGCCTTGGCCCCATCTGTACAAATGTCAATGCAATTGTTCCAACTGAGATTATTTTCTTCAAAAAATATATTTATTTTATTAAAAATTTCTTCCCCGGTAGTGTTTGCAAGCAGCGGTGAACACATAAGCATGTCTTCTTCAAAAGAACTTTTATATGGATATCTCACAATAACCAGCAGGATAGCCAAACCAGCGACATCAGTCGACTCGTCCATTTGCAAGGCGAATCGTGTATTTTGTAGACGTGTAACTAGTTCTTGTTTGACGTAGCTTGCCAGATCATGGATTCGTCGTGAAACAGTATCGTTTGATAGCGGAACAGTAGAAAGATGCTTTGCAGATTTTTCATCGAGCATACATTTTGTTATGTCTAATACACATGGTTTTATTAAATTTTCAGCGATAGTGTGCGCTTCACCTGCTTGTGCAATGCGATAGCTAACTAAATATGATGCCTCCGTGGCCTTTTCGTTGATAGTTTGTGTTACATGCATCATATTTTTTTGACTTTCTAATAACAGATCTTTTTTGCGAACAAAAAATTCCTTATTCTTGTCTTTAGACTCGGGGTGTACAGTTTCTAAATGTCGGCGCAATTTGGCAGGTGCCATGGAACTATTAGGAAGCAGTTTACTACAGAGCATGCAGAGAGGTGAGCCGTTGGAATCAACAAATCCGAAACTGATATAAGATTCATCATACTTCCTTCTTTTCGTCTTTGAAACCGTCGAGCTTGACGTCGTGGCATCATCTTCTGGATTGGTGATTGCTATATTCTCCGCGCGCACTGCTTTTGAACATTCAGCGTCATTAGAAGATGTTGTTGCAACACGTTTAACACCTTTAAGCCAACGTTTCATTCTTCTTTATTTATAATGTTACACGTCAGGATAGTGGGGTTTAAATAATGCACAATCGTTACTGCGTATAAGAGACTAAATTTAGTACCTACAATGAAGAAATGTATAAAACTGAGACAACAGAATACAGCAGGCAGTAAAACAATGAACACTATTTTCTCGCTAGCGAGCTTGTAAGTAGGTAGTAACTTATCGCTCTGAACGCTAATCGTCAACTGACGACGCGCGACGCGCGATCGCCGCTTTTATAATTAGTCCTAGACTCGATCTCAAATATTCTCGAAAATACTCGAGTCGGCACCTTTGATAAACAAAAAGCAAAAATAAAAACAGAAATTTAAACAATATCGACTTTATCCTTTGAAGTTAGAGTCGAAAGTCGCTTGTTGACAACTATAGCGTCTAATTCAGAGGCGGCTTTTATCAAAGAGACTGCGCGCTCACAAGTATACTACCCGCTCGCTTTAAGTTTGCCGCTGGCGATAGGTATGACGTTCGAAAAGTAGCGTCAGCAAAACATAATATAAAAATATTTTTTATTTAATTGTAACAATAAAAATTGTGTACGTACATATTTGGGTAAAACTATGACACATTATAAGTTTTGTTGTCACGTGGGGGAGGGTACGCGCATTCCACAGACCGTCAAACTTAGAGCGAACGGGTTGTACAAGTATAAAATTGTTGATACCAAACTTATGAGATATTGTACCAGCTATTGTAACACATGTTTATACAAATACAAATAAATAAATAAATAACGTTCATAGCGTTTTGTTCCCGCGCGGCCGCGGAGTCCGCGCAGCCGCGGAGCGACCAGAGAGAGGTGTTTTGATATTTTTTTTCTAAATTCTTGCGGAACCCCGACAGAGGTATCATGGAACCCTAGGGTTCCGCGGAACACACTTAGAGTATAGCTGCCTTAGAGACTTAATAAAAAAGTACATAAAGCTCAGATTTTAGAAAAAGGTCAGATTTAAAGGTCAGATTTTAGAAAATACAGTTCTTTAGTTATCGAAGAAACTATTAAAAGCAATAGACGGCGTGAAATAAACCAAAGCAAACAGCTGATTTCAAAAATAAAATAAGGGCCATTGTCACAGATCGTGACCAGATTGCGACGGTTGTCGAAGAGTTCAACACAGAGCTTTATGCATCGACATCGCCTGAACCAGCATTGGAGGTTGAGCTCGGTTGAGCGCAACCGGATGAGCGCCTGTGGGAGGGCGACCTGCCACCGATCCAGAAGGACGAAGTAGAGTTCGCTTTAAGAAAAATGAAGCGCGAGAAGGCTGCTAGGCAAGACGATGTCTACGTAGAGATGCTTTTAGCTGGCGGGGTTGCGTTGCTTAATATTATTAACTAAATTGTACAACAGAGTTTTACAATCCGCACGAACCATTACGAATGATTACTGTATTTTTCCAAGTACTTGTGGTACTTGGAAAAGTGCAGTAATCACCATCCTGCACAAGAAAGGTGATAAGGTTGATTTAGGCAATTACAGATCCATCAGTCTCCTCTCACAAGGTATTCAGGCTCTTTGCCAAAATCCTATGCAACAGGATAACCGTGACACTAGACGAGTACCAACCTGTAGAACAAGCTGGTTTTTAAAAAGGGTACTCAACTGTGGACCACATACATACGGTTAAACAACTGATGGAGAAGTGCCGAGAGTACCACTGACCCCTTTGTTTCGCTTTCGTAGATTATGAAAAAGCTTTCGAAAGTGTCGAACATTGGGCGGTATTTCACTCTCTCCATCAGAGTAACGTTGACAGTAGGTATGTGGATATCCTCCGAGAGCTATACAGGTCAGCCACAATGCAGTTGCGGTTGCACAAATTGTCAGACCCTGTGAACATAAAGCGGGGTGTTCATCAGGGTGACTCTATCTCTCCAAAACTCTTCACTAATGTTCTAGAGGACATGATGAAGACTCTTTCCTGGAATGAGAGTGGTATCAAGATAAATGGCGTATACTTAGCGTACCTGCGCTTTGCCGAAGCTCTGGTTATTTTGTCTGAGGATGTCTCTGATCTCCAGGATAAGCTCGCAGAACTAAATTAAAAAAAAAAAACTGCATGAAGTGTGTTGCGTGTTAACCTTAAGATGAATATGTCGAAAACCAAAATACTGGTGAAGCACTCTATCGGTAAACAAAACGTTCTTGTTGGAGGTTGTCCGATACAAGTCACACTACTAAAGTTAACTACTAAAGTTAGAAGGTAATATTTTTAAAAAAAGTTTGAGAGCATGGCTCATACACAAGGCCTATTATAATTTAAACGAATACTATGCTGATAAATAGGTATTATTCACAAAACACATTGTACGTCCGAAATGGATAAACTGTTGATACTATTTATTAATTAAGAACTATATTATACACAGTTATACAATAAATAATTTCTATTTCTATTTCTATTTCTATTTCTACTACAATGTCTACGGATTTTAAAGGATATGGCCAATTTTTATATAGACGTAGGTAGATGTAGTTAATAATTTTCATTTACAGCAATGTTTTGTGGTGTTTTCGGGAATATTAGCAGATTTTACGAGTATTCTCACGTTTAAAAAACTCAAAGAACTTCTCAGTCAAAAGTACTAGACGTCAAGAGTTTCGTTTTTACGCCTTAAATCAGATTATTGACAATTGGTGTATGCGCGTTGACTTTGCTATTTAAAAGAGTAAGGCGTTTGAATATTATTATTTTATGTGGGTTTTGAAATGCTTGGTTATTTACATTACAAAAAGTATGAAATAAACCAAATTATTAAAATAAAACAAAAAAGCCGAGTGCTGAAACAACTATATTAAAAACAATTATATACTTTTTCGTAAAAACCGGACTAACATAAATAATAACTGCAAAGAGAAAAAACTGAAAAGAAAACAAGCTCTACGATACCACAGTATTTAAATGAGTATTTATAAATAAATTGAATATTGATAGTTGTCGCAGACGGGGACAATCATTAGCTCAATTAAATCCGCACTCTCTTTGGTTGGTGATTGTCCCCGCCTGCGACAAAGAACTATCAATAGGTATTTAATGTATTTATAAATACTCATTTAAATACTCGGGTATTATAGAGTTTGTTTTTTTCTTTTCAGTTTTTTCTCTTTGCAGTTATTTTTTATGTTAGTCCGGTTTTTCCGAGTATATATTTGTTTTTTATATATATAGATTACAGTTCCATAAAAAAAAGGAAGCCATTTTATATGACTGCTAAACTAGATAAGGCAGTGTAAGCATTTCGTGTTATAAGTTGTTAAGTAGATAGTAGTAGTAGAGTAGTAGGTGAAACCTTATTACTGACACTAACCCACGTATTTGCTGACATGCTCTTTACCAACTACACCCTCACCTCTTGTAATGACAGTTCTAAATGAAGTTAAATTTGAATGAATGCCAGAGAAGCTGGAACCGGATATCAATGACTTTAACGATTACATTATAGCGTGTGCTGCTGTTTTCAATTAGAGTCGCGTTGCTTTGTGCATACACTCATGGGCGACATTGCCAATTACACGAGCTAATGGCGGGGCGCGGGTATCTGTTATGATGTGCAAATGTGTACTTGCAGCTCATTATGGGAGCAAACGGTAATTAGGTTATAATGCAAACAAGAAAAATCTAATGACCTTAGGCGGACTGATATTAATTAAAGAGTAGTGATTTATGTCGCGTGGCTTATAAGCGCGGGCGCGCTGGCGGGCGGCGAGTACCAGGCGAACATGGGCTGGGCGAAGGTGTTTCTGTGGGGGCTGCTGGCGGCCGTGTCGCGGGCCGGGGCCGACCAGACCATCATGAAGGACGTCACCATGGGCTTTGGGGCCGCGCTCGACAGCTGCAGGGCTGAGGTGAGTCCTGTTCATACATTTTTTGGCATGAGAGCTGTAATTATGCGTTGCGTTACTTTTTTGTTTCAATAGATACTAAAGTGATGAGACAGTATATAAATATTGTTTTTATGAGCGAGATTGTTTCTAACTAAATGCAAGTGCAGAGCGGTCTGACGGAGGACATGATGGAGGAGTTCTTCCACCTGTGGGACGAAGGCTTCAACTTCGAGGCGCGCGAGCTGGGCTGCGCTATATACTGCATGACGCGCTACTTCAACCTGGTCACCGACGCCGACCGCCTGCACCACGAGAACATGGAGAAGTTTATCAAGACCTTCCCCAACGGTGAGCAAATGCACTGATTATTTATCTTCATTTTGTAACTGAAAGGGAATGTTTGTTTATTTTCCTGTTACAAGTGTTTATTATATAATATCTTTCCCACTTAATAATAGCACAGTGGATAAACTTAACTCATTTCCCGAAAAACTGGCCAATCGTGAGATAGACAAATGCTTTATTAGTTTACGTCTGAACTATTCTTCGCTTTTACCTTAGGAAGTTCTACAAATTTTTGAAAACCATAAGTGAATTACAGAAATCACAAAATTCTATAAATATTCAATAGTCACTAGTCAATAAGCCCAGTATGCACATTGCTTTAGTCTCTTTGGTGCTTGATTTGATACCAACAATGACCCACCACATCTCTCTTCTAACGACGACAGACTTTAAAATTTGGTCCTTCGGTTGCATTAATACTACAATCCAAGTTTAGCATATCCCAAATCCTGTTCCCAGGAGAAAAATTGGCAAAGGATCTAGTGGCGATAATCCACCAGTGCGAGAAGCAGTTCTACGATGAGAAAGACCAGTGCTGGCGCGTGCTGCACATCGCCGAGTGCTTCACGGTGTCGAGCCGCGCGCGTGGCCTGGCGCCCACCATGGAGATGCTGCTGGCCGAGATCATCATGCAGGGCGAGCGCTAGCCGCCGCTGATGCTAGAGCCTTACGCTAGAGCATTGTCCACGTTCCTATCAAACTTCCCAAAGCTTTTTTACTGTCTGCATTGTTTATACGGTACCTTGATTTAGTGTAGTAGGTTTTAATGTCGAATTTAAATACCATAAACTACCCAGGATGTTTGTTCCACCTTTCTTTGAAGTGTTTATTTCATTAAGTCCCTATATATTTTTCAACTTCACATAGCATGATCATGTTTCTGGTCAGTATAAAGCTTTTTTTGCGTTTGTTTATATTAAGCTGAGCGTTTACATTTTATGTTTATTCCATTTCTTGAGGATGGAACCCCATCCCGTCCAGATGATGATGATGGTCATGATGACAGAACACTGAAACAATATAAGTTTACATTCATAAGTGGTTACAGTAGTTTGTAGAGATGTTTATTTATATACCTAAGTGATTGACTAACCTGCAAGGAATTAGCTGATAGATGGGCTTGTTTTAAGTCCGCCATCATTACTAAAAACTCAGGTGATATCAGTCTGTCGTTATAACAACAGTGTATTGTGAAGATTATATTTTGTTTCAAAAGTACTGTCAAATTATTATATCTTTGTAGTGTTAGAAAAATAACAAATTGTCAGCAGTCGCACCCCGTTAACAAACAGATCAGCGCAAACGAACCAACTCGCATTTATTTTGGAATTGAATGCTGAACTCAATCTCAATTTGACCTCTTTACACAACATGCTATGCAGCCATATGAGTAGGTACCAGTATTATTTACTCATGTGATGCAGCTGTCCAAAAAGCAATTAAAATTTGAAAGGTGTTAAGTGTTTTTTTCCACATAAAGTTTGAAATGTTATTTTCGTCAGTACTCTCATGCGGGGATGTAGCTCAGTGGTAGAGCGTTCGCTTTGCATGTGAAAGGCCCCGGGTTCGATCCCCGGCATCTCCAATTTTTTGATTTAAGTCTGATAATTTTATTCATTTTTATTTGTTTTTGTTTATTTATTTATTGGTGTTTGAGCCATTAAAATACCTATTTATTTTTAAAATTATCTAAATTAGACAAACGTCTCAATCTCATTAAAATGTGAATTATTCATTCATAGAAAACACAAGTAATTATTATAAACGTAAAGGAAAAGCTATTTAACTTCACATTATTTAATAAGAATCTACGTTTGAAATCGGTAGGTATTTATTTAAAACTTGTTTTAACAAAACAAAGGTTTTGACCCCGACGTGATTTGAACACGCAACCTTCTGATCTGGAGTCAGACGCGCTACCGTTGCGCCACGGAGTCGTTACCGATGGTGGCGAATTTGACAGTTACAATCTGTAGTGTTATCTGTTTAGATTTGCAGTATTTACAAAGTCATAATATATCTCCGTAATAATCAAAAATCATTGTAAATTATTTTTGCATAAAATAAACATAGTTCTATTTTCTAGGGCCGGCCGCACAAATACTGTTTCCTGAATTTAGTTCAGTTTGGAAACCAATTGAATGCATGGCTTAAATACAAAATGTGTCACAAAGGCCTGACCATAGAGTAACTTATGGGCCTGACTTTCGTTCAATCTGGTTTTAAATTCCAAATACAAAAAAATGAATGTTTGCGATAAGCTCACGGAATTCCGATCGAATGTCATAATGAGAAGCTGAATGGCGCAGTGTTTAACGCGCCCGATCTGCGAGTGCTGAGGTTAAGCGACTTTGCAAAGGCCGGTCATCGGATGGGTGACCAAAAATGTATCATCTTTAGTTCCTCCGTGCTTCGAAAGGCACGTGAAGCCGTTGGTATCGGCTGCATTAGCAGTCGTTAACAACTACCAATGCGCACTGGGATCGCGTGGTGGTTTATGGCCCGTTCTGCCTATCCATTCATAGGTAAGGCTCGTGCCCCAGCAGTGGGGACAGAAAATGAGCTGATGAAGATGATGATGATGATCGAATGTCAAAAATAACTCACACTAGGCCCTCAGGAAACCGTATTTGTGCGGCCGGCTTTAATCATTTGTCCCATGACAGTTCCTTCTTCAACTACAGACAAACTATCGTGATAAGTTTTGTGGGACTCAAATAAACTTTAAAGTTAAAAAAAAATTTAAACCAGTACGCCAATTATGATTAACCTTTCTATGCCAAAGGCAAAAAATCTAGAAAGTTAGTAAACAACATCAATAAATACGTTTATTCAACTGAATTTATGGAATTTAAAGTCCGCTATAAATTTTAATTGTAATTGGCTTAAGGGTCGAATTTTATTAAGCTTTGGGGATACTCACTGTATAAGTGTTTAAACAGTTTCGAATTAATGCAAAGCAATACATTAATATATAAACAATAGATGTTTTAAGAAGACAAAAAAAGGAAATTAGTAACAAAAGAAAAAGGGTGACAGAAAAGAGTGACACGCAAACATTATACCTACTCGTAATTAACGAGTAGGTTTTCGTGTCAATTATTATGTACCGACCGGTGCCCGGTGCTACAGAGATTTAGTCGTTCCATTTGGAGTTTTTAAGTTCACGTAACACAGTAGGTTTTTATAAAATTTTCGAATCCAAAATACCGAATTTCAGCTCGATAAGTAGATATGATAACTATTAACCATCCCCACATGTGCATTATAAATGATTCGCTTAAAACGAAATAGCAACTAATGAAGCCATGAGATAAAGCAGTCCGGCTTAGAACACAATGACTTGGCAATGACAATTACAATACTTACTTGTAGCGGATCAAACATTCCGATCCGATCAGAAGCTCTCGGAGAATCTGTTATGGAAAGGGGAGACGTTTGCGTGACGCCATTCCCTCTAGAAACCCTCTGACGTTGTTTCGATGAAACGGCTTGAGTAACTCTTTAAGTTTCTATTCGCCCCCAAGAAAGTCCGGTGACTTTGAAAAGGCCATCTGAGGCCATTAGGAAAGTCTCTCCAAAAAAAGGATCAACCATTTCTGCTAAAAGACATAAAAGATAATTTGATAAAAAGCAAAATCTACTAAAACTTCAACTACTTGGATTACATTTAATTTAATTTGATTTTATCCTTTCGCGTCGCGTCATAGATTAACGCGTCTTTAGACGATACTTTAGTACATAAACGATAAACATGAGTACACTCGTAAAATGTTATTTATTTCAATCTGGGGACACGGCATGCAGTGTCCCCGCCAAGTGGAGCAAAAAAGCGGCACGGCCGTACCATATTTTTCTCGAAACAGTTCAGGCCATTTTCGACCCCCTATAACTTCGTTGTGGATAAAACTAGAAGCCTGAATTTTCAGTAACCAATCAGGCATTGTATAAACACGGTATAATTTAATTCAATTTGAACCTGTAGTTTAAGAATTAAAACTAGTCAAAGTTTCTTCGAGGAGCTCGATGGCGCAGTGGTTAACGCGCCCGGTCTGCGAGTGACCGGCCTTTGCGAAAGTTGCTTACTTTCGCAAAGGCCGGTCATCGGATGGGTGACCAAAAATTTATCATCTCGAATTCCTCCGTGCTTCGGAAGGCATGTTAAGCCGTTGTTGGTCCCGGCTGCATTAGCAGTCGTTAACAACCACCAATCCGCACTGGGCCCGCGTGGTGGTTCATGGCCCGTTCTTCCTATCCATCCATAGGGAAGGCTCGTGCCCCAGCAGTGGGGACATAAATGAGCTGATGATGATGATGATGATGAAAGTTTCTTAATTTTGTCACTCACTGACTTCAAATTTAGAATACAATTAGTGTTTAGTGTATAAATCAAGGTAAAACTAAAATATTTTGCAATTTCGGTCCAGTTTTCTAGATACACCTACCGCATAAATAACTTTGTAATCCCATACAAATGTATAGGATTACAAAGTTCATTTTCAGTTAATGAAACAGTGTACCTGTTTATGTACGAGTTTAATATAATGCAATAATAGGTATAGGCAGGTACCGGAAAGGAAAAATATAAGACTATCTACAAAAAGAAATGAGATGCCATCAAAAACAAACTTGTAAAAAAAAATAAGTCTCGCAACTCAGTTCTTCTACCGTAAAAAGTTGTCCCGTAAGTAGGGACTGAATAAATTAACCGATTTGGTATTACATGGATAGCACAACTTTTTACGGTAGAAGAACCGAGTTGCGAGACTTGGTTTTTTACAAGTTTGTTTTTGATGGCATTATTATTACTGTTATGGATATATCCAATGGATAAAACTATCCATTACCACCAAATGCGATCGCAATATTTATCTAACCAATCATTTATTTTAAAAAAATAACTTAATCTACCTATTCAAAACTTAAAATATATTAATATAAGTGTCTTAAAGTTCACTAATCGATTTCTTCTACGCTTATTGTGACGTTTTGTTAAACACGCACGACGAAACTTCTCTTTCTTCTTCTTCTTCAGAAGATGGCTCTATGGTCTATTTCTTGAGTTTATGTCTTCGTTTATAAACGGTATTGCTGGATTTAAGGCGATTTTTGCACCTTTGAAATTTGCCTTCACTCAAATAAATCAAATTCCTTTTATTTTTCTTAAAGCTGAAATAATTTTTGGAAGTATAAAGTTTCATTTCAAAAGAAATACAGAAAACATCAGAATGGTGTTCCATAACAAAAACCAGCAGGTCCACCCATAACTAATAACATTTGCATAATTTTCAACACATTAGTCGAATGTATTTCGAAACGCAAAATAGTTGATTTTTGCGGTTTTTTAGCGTTTGGTTTACCCTCCTTGAAACGACATCAACGCGGCATACCAAAAATACTTCGAAACATAGCTTCTTATCACTTTCCAGGGTTTTTTAAAATTTTGTTTTGAAAATATTTTTTTCCAAAATTTTTTTTAAACCTAGTATCGCACAGTTCGGATGCGAGTCTTTAGTTTGGTGGTGGGCACGCGGAAGTAGCAGCTAAAAAGGTTGTTTGGCTTTGGCTAACAACGCCGGCCACCTAGCGGGGAGCCAGCGCACCACGTGGCACAGCCCAGGCAGCGGCGTAGCGTTGTGCGTGCTACGGCTACGAAGAACTACAGAGCTCGCCGCGAGGGCGCGCCATAATCTATTCGATTCTGCTTTACCTCAAAACGATGACTAAAGTTAGACAATGCCTAACACAGATGTTGTCATTATTTAGCTAACATTTTTATACAGAGACACAATATTTTAAACACGTACTTAGCTATTTTTTATTTTACTTTTTGTTTTGTAGCACAAGGAAATCTCTTATGTTCTCTGTAGCTTGGCACAGCTGCAGTTGTACCTCAGCTCTTAAAACTAAATTGAACTACTTTTGATAGTTCTTTGTCCTAATATTCTAATATTTAAAGAATTATATATTATATCTATACATCTCTAAAACCAAATAAATCTTATTAAACTATTTCAGGGGAGCGATTTTATAACCGGAGACTAATTCTGACGCTACAATATCAATAACGAGTGCCCCTTTTTCTCTTATTCAAAATCCCTGGTAACTTACTTTTGACATCGAAAAATTCTCCAACCGTATACTGTATTTTATAGTGTATTAGGTACATGTCACTTTTAATTTAACCTAATTTAAATAATTAAGCTTAGAGGCATCAATACTTAGCTAAAATAATCTCGTTGTGAAGCCACTAATCGAAGTGTATGTAAGAGCATGCATAGAGTAGACCTCGAGTAGAGACTCTAGTGACATAATTCCGGAATGTGATAGGTACCAGGTCCGGCTGCTGGCGGCGTCAAAGATAATTTTGTCATTTTATTTATAAACAATGCCACCTCTTGTCAATAGTATAATAGGTAGAGAATGATTCTCTGATAAAAACTAAAATCTAAAGTTATTGGAAGTAGGTAGGTAAGTATATTAAATACCATTGATACCACATTTGATATCACTCAATATACAAAAACACAAATGTTGAAAAACAATGTTTGCAACAAAATTTGCGTTAAAAAATTATTTGAACATTTTATCTTTCAATATTTTATGCATAATTGTTTCGCAGTCCGATGTAAATATAGATGATACATCATTTAATTCGCCGTTGCACTTTCCTCATGTGGAGTGATCCACCGATATATACCGCTGGGGGACCGAGCCTCGCCCGACACTGACGAACGGGCAGCTAGCCGCGATGGCCGCCGTAGCTGCGCTCCTCGTGATGGCAGTGGGGGTCGTCCTCTGCCAAGTGGAGCAGGACTCATACGCGCAGTTTTACCATCCTAAAAGCCCACAACCTATAGTCGAAAATATCTCCAATTTGCAAAATTTTCATACAAAGAAAGTTCTCAATGACGACCCTGGTCAGGCGATGAACCCTCAAAATGAAGGCTTTGGAATAGGCAGCGGTCCTCGCCGGTGGAAAAGGAGTGGGTTCGCGCGAGAAGCCGAGGGCACCGATGGAGCCGGCAACGACGCGGTGCTGGCCCGGGAGCGCCCCCTGATGGGCCGCCCCGGCTGGCGCCCCCAGATACTGCCGCGGCTCCACCACTAGCAACGACGCGGTGCTCGCCTGGGAGCGCCCCCTGATGGGCCGCCCCGGCTTGCGCCCCCAGATACTGCCGCGGCTCCACTACTAGAAACGACGCGGTGCTCGCCCGGGAGCGCCTCCTGATGGGCCGCCCCGGCTGGCGCCCCCAGATACTGCCGCGGCTCTACCACTAACAACGACACGGTGCTCGCCCGGGAGCGCTCCCTGATGGGCCGCCCCGGCTTTTAATATTTAGCTAGTCGGTTTTCTTGTAATATTCTTGTAAATATCTATGACTATAACTAATATGTGTTACATTAAGGTGTAAATAATCCAGTGTTGTATATGGCTTAAAATAATGTGCCATTATTTTTTTATAAATCTTATTGTCAAATATAACGTGTACCTTCTATTCACCTACCAATAATTAAATTAAGTATATTATTTATGCATTCAATTAGTACGAGTAATACTCGTAGATATCTCGCTCTGTTCTATTTATGTTAGATATAACTTCTATTCAATAAGTTCACAACAACGTAGAAAGTTATATATAACCTGCTACGAGCTGTATTAAACAAATAAACTTCGGAAACTATCCAGTAACTCCTACGCTAATTTGTCATATCGCGGATGCAGCCGCCCCGCCATGCGCCACGTTACTCTGCTCATTTTAATTAGATTAGGGGAGAGAGTTATTAGCCTGATCTGTTTTGGTGCATAGGTACTGACCAGTGCAAGCTGTGTATCGTTGGTATCGTGTCGTGATAAGGCACAAGCCCATAGCTGGTGCTCACTAGTAAGGCAAAAAATAAACTAGTACATACGGCCCACTGTTCGTTTGGTAGTACATGTTTTTGTTCACTGCCCAATAAATAAATTAATTAATTAATTAATTATTAAAAAACCAGAACTACTTAAGTACTATTCAAAAATATGTTCTAGTTTATCACCGCTATGATTCTGTACGAGCGGGTACTTGTCATGCATCTGGGTCTGCCTGCGTCAGCGCAGCATGTTTGTCTGAAGTGCGGTTGCGCAACTTACGTATCGTATCACACACACTATACTGGGGTTCAGGAAATTAACCAAGTTTGTATTTATTATAATTTACTGAATTACCAAAACTGGTAGATAGAGAGCTGATGAGTACCAATGCAGTAATCGGTTGGACCAAAGAAGAAATAAATGGTAATTTGCCAATCTTAGTACGGGATTAACCTTATGGCAAAAAAGGCACGTGCCTAGGCCCCGCGTCGTTTAGGGGCCAATAGGTTAGAGAAAAAAAGTTTTTTTTTGCTATGCCTTGAAGATAGGGTTTCCCCTAAAACATGCAGCGCCTAGAGGCCTTTATCTTATCTTAGTGGGGCCTGCTGAGGTTTCCGTCTCGCAGTAACACTTCGACCCATCGGGATCTTTTGTGCAAGCCTAGAGGCCTTTACACAGCTTAATCTGGCTCTGGTGCCGATCGTGTGCTAAGATGCCCATTTACAAACCGAGTCACTCGGGCTTTCCAACGTTTTGTTTGAGCACTCTTGCTGCGCAGCGAAACAGTTAAAAGCTTCTAATTTAATTGAAATACCCTACTGCCAATAAGTAGGTAATAGAATTTCCCACTGTTACTGAGAAAAGTAAATTCACTTAGTCAAATGGGTTTTGACTTAGTAGACATATAAAAATCTACAAATGTTACAATTACACATTTGTAATAAACTGTTTGATAAACGTTTACATGTGTAGAGAAAACGCCTGTAGATTTCGATGAAATATTGTATCTACTAATTCGTAGTTGTAAGTTACACATTCTTCAGGTTCAGGTTCTGAAGCCTGGACGCTAACCCTTAAAGAGGAGAATCAGCTTCTAGTGGCAGAGAAGAAAGTTCTTCGGAAAATCCTGAGTCCAATAAGGAGGCAAGATGGTAGCTGGAGAGTCCGAAAAAACGCAGAGATTGAAGACCTCGTGGCTGAGCCTAACATAATAGGAGAATACAAAACACACAGACTCCGCTGGCTCGGTCACATGCTGCGAATGGGGAAAGATCGAAGCGTCAAGAGAGCATACTTGGGTCGACCGATCAGACGGCGACCGATTGGTCGCCCCAGGTACCGCTGGAGCGATAGGGTGGAAGCTGAGCTGCGCGACCTCGGAGCCGTCAACTGGCAAGAGACTGCAATGGACAGGGGAAAGTGTCGAGTTCTCGTTTCGGAGGCCAAGACTCACTTTGGGTCCCTGCGCCAATGGAGTAGTAAGTTACAAGTTACATAAAATGTAAATTTTTGTTGAAGAAATTAACGAGTGTAAATTTAAAAAAAATTTAAATACTTATTTATAATTTGGTTTTACCATTTGGTTTCCTATTTGTTTGATTCATAATGAAAGGTATGGAGTACAATAACAAAATCACAATTTTGTCTCTAATATACGAGAATAAAGATGTTTTATTTGGTCGATTTAGTGAAAAACTAACTCACGATATGATTTTTTTTGTGTACAACAAATAAATTTCTTTACTTATTAGGTTGACGCACTAAATTGTAAAGTTTTGACACACGACGAGTCCACCTGTCGAAATCGTACTACAATTTACAAAATGTGTAGAATTGTTTTTACAATTTTGAGTTCAATAAAACAGTTTTTCCTACAAATATGTAAATTTTCAACTGTAAATTGTAAATGTTTATTGAAAAGAAATATGTGAAATTGTAGCTACAATTTTACAATTTTGTAGATTTTCCACCATGGTAGAATTGTAAATTGTATTCTTTATTGAACAGAAACTTGTAGAATTGTAGCCTGTAATTTACAATTACAATTTACAATTTGTAAGTTTTATTAAACAGGGCCCTGAAAAACATTTGCCGGACTTGGGAATTAAACCAGTACCTTCGGATTTCAGACCTCGCGGCCACCAAGGTTCACGCTTAGTAGATATATAAAATAATATACATAGATACCATAAATTAACCTTAGAAACTTACTCGTAATAAGTATTAGAGTTAAGTCTAATGTAGTCAGCTTAAAACCTTTTGACCTTTTGACCAGATTGGGTAAAAACAGGTTTGTCTATATTGGTGAACTCAGACCTTAGACTAACCAATAATAGATTTTTCCAAATGATAGGGCAATAATAAATAAAATCTTGTGATAAAAACACGTATTTTATTCTAGACAATCAAGTTTGAAGTACATTCATAAGAAGAGACTACTACACTGTCAAATATTACAAAATTTAAATATAAAAGTCAAAATTGTGCAAAAAGTTCTTTTACATGTTAGTGAAAAACTTCTTGCTTCAACACTCCTCCTCAATTTCGACTTCATACTAACTAACTACTACTTATACAACTCCCATACATAATGTACACCACGCAAACTTTCCTTTCAGCAAAGGTTTGGTCAATGAGTCAGCAACCATACGTTCTGTCTGAACATACTCTAACTCAATGTGCCCATGTTCAACTGCCTCTCTCACAAAATGGTGGCGTACAGCAATATGTTTTGTACGCTGGTGATGCACAGGGTTATGTGCAATTGCAATAGCAGATTGGCTGTCACTGTAGATCTTTATCGGCAATTCGGCTTGACCAGTTATTTCAGCCACAAATCTTTTTAGAAATATTGCCTCTCTTGCAGCTTCCGACATTGCAACATACTCAGCTTCAGCTGTAGATAATGCAATGGTCTTCTGCTTCTTGCTTTCCCAGCTGACAGCAGCTCCCATATGCAAGAATACTGCTCCTGAATACGACCTCTTATCATAACAGGAGGCATGACTTGCATCTGCGTAGCAATAAACTTCATCTGATGTTTCTCTCTTAAACATCAATCCAAAATCTTTAGTTCCTCTAAGGTACCTTAATACACGCTTTGCAGCAATCCAATGCTCGTCACTATAGTTGCTGTTAAACTGACTTAGATAGTTAACCGCATATGCTATATCTGGTCTAGTGCATACAGATAGATACATCAAAGACCCAATCAAACTTTGATATGGTGTGTCAGGATCGGATACATTCTCCGGTCCAGGTTTATTTAAATTTTGACCCGTAACTGCAGGCGTAGCTGCTGGCTTGCAGTTCTCCATTCCAAAAAACTTCAAAACCTTATTCACATACTTCGATTGATCCACTTTGATACCTAACTCGCTCTGAGTTATGTGCATTCCTAGGATAAGTTCAGCTTTGCCTAAGTCCTTCATTTCAAACTTGGCCATGAGTTCCTGCTTAACCTTCCGTAGTTCAGCAGCATTATTCCAAAATATCAACATGTCGTCAACATACACTGCTAGTATGATCACATTGTTGCCTTTAGATCTTGTGTACACGCAGGGTTCATTCTTTGATCTCTTGAATCCTAGTTGTAGTAACTCCTTATTGAGCTTTGTGTTCCATTCCCTTGGGGCTTGCTTCAACCCATACAGTGAACGTTTCAATAAACAAACATGGTCTTCTTTCCCTTTTTCTTCAAAACCTTCTGGTTGTTTCATGTAGACAGTTTCATGTAACTCTCCATTAAGAAATGCTGTCTTGACGTCCATCTGATCTATTTTTAGTCCTTGTATCACAGCTTGAGCAATGAGGGCTCGCAAAGAACTATGTCTTACTACTGGCGCAAACGTCTCTTCATAGTCAATTCCGCGCCTTTGACGGAATCCTCGTGCCACAAGACGTGCTTTATACCGTCTTTTATTCCCCGCCTCTTCTTTGACTTTGAAGAGCCACTTTGAGTCAACGATGTTACACCTCTTTTCCAGTTTTACAAGAATCCATGTTTTATTTTTCTTCAGTGCATCAAGCTCCTCTTGAATTGCTTGTTTCCAGTCTTCGCTGTCTAATCTTGATAGTGCCTCACGCACTGTCACTGGATCTTGTTCCGCCTCAGCGTGATAAAGGATGTAGTCAGGAAACTCTTTCTTCTTTCTATCCCTGATTGGGTACCTCCTTTCACTTTCTTCTTCATTTTCAGAAACATCGTCCAACTCACAATCTTCAAATATATCTTCAGTTTCTGGTTCTGGAACTTGTGCTTCTGACTCCTGAATTTCAGCCTCTGGCTCCTGAATTTCCGCTTCTGGTTTCTGTATTCCAGTCTCTGGCTCATGAATTTCAGCCTGCAGTTCACGATCCTCCTTTTCAGATCTCGGACTCACAGATCCAAACTGTCTTACTTCTACACGCGGATCTCCATTGCCAAGAACTTTCTCGGAAGACGTGTGTATAAACTTTTCAGTGTCTTGAGTTCGATCACTTTCAGGTTCAGAGAATATTATGAAGTTCTCCTCTGAATTCTCTGGATCTGTGTATTTGCTATTTTCCAGAAATACAACATCTCTGGCTTTGTACTGTCTCCCTGTTTGAGGATCAATAAGGCGGTAAGCTTTGGCATTGTCACAAAAACCGGTGTGAACCAACTCTATACTCTTCGCATCCCATTTGGTTCGCTTTAGTTTTGGAACGTGCATAAAAGCTTTGCACCCAAAAGTCCTTACCATGCTTAGATCACATTTATTTCCAGACCATTTCTCCTCTGGTGTCATATTTCTCACCGCAATGGTTGGTGATCTATTTTTGAGATATACTGCATGATGAACAGCCTCGGCCCAGAACCGTTGAGGTAGTCCAGAATCTTGCAGCATACTCCTCGCTTTTTCACAGATAGTGCGGTTTGCCCTTTCCGCAACTCCATTCTGTTCTGGCGTGTAGTCAACTGTCAATTGATGATGAATCCCGTTCGCTGCTAGGAAGTCATGCATCCGTTTGTTGACATACTCGGTGCCATTATCCGATCGTAAAATCTTTATCTTCTTGCCTGTTTGATTTTCAGCATAAGTTGTAAACTCTTTAAACTTTTCATAAACTTCATTCTTTTGTTTTAAAAAATATACAAAAGTCTTACGCGATAAATCGTCAATAAACGTAACAAAATAAAGATTTCTACCAATTGAGGGAATACGCATAGGTCCGCACACATCAGAGTGCACCAAGCCTAGAACCTCAGTAGCCCTCGAACCATTTTTAGTTAAAGGTTGCCTAGTTTGTTTTCCCATAATGCAAGAAATGCATTCTAATTTACAAGAACAATTTTGAAAACTCACCCCAGTTGCCATCTTGTCTCTCAGTAACTTCAGATTTCTCAAGCCCAGATGACCCATTCGTCTGTGCCATAAAACCAGATCGTTTGGCTCACCTTCTGCTGTTACAAGTGCAGAACCGTATGTACAATCCTTAATTTTGTAAATACCTCTATCTTCTACACCTGATCCAACATATTCGCCATACACCTCGCATCCGTTACTCTTAAAGATGTTGCACTTGTCCTCCGTAAACACTAATACATGACCTTTCTTAGCTATAGCATTCACACTCAGTAAATTAGATGCTAAATTTGGTACATAAGTTACATCGCTTACCGTCATCTTGTCACACACAACCATACCAACACTTTCACCCAGCACCACGTTTCCATCCGCACACGTAACTCTCAAAGGTCTAGAATTCTTCTTTAAATCTTTTAGCCAGGCTTTCGTCTTCGTCATATGTGAAGAAGCACCAGAGTCGATCACCCAATCTTCTCTAGTTGCAGTATCAGACGCAGTTCCGAAAGCGAATGCTTGATGAGCTTCCTTCTTGGAGTTTTCCTTGTTTGGACATTGGAAACACTTATGAGGGCCATCACAGATGTAGCACTTCAATACTTTCTTTGTAAATTTCTTAGTATCTCCCTTGCTATTTCTGTTTCCTTTATTCTTTGTCAGTAGTGCTGACGTTGACGTCTGGTTTCCACTACCTGAAGCAGCGTAGGTATCTTCCATTTGATACAGTTTGTTCTTCACGTAATCTGACGTGAGTTCAGTTTGACTGTTCTCAATCGTGATTTTCAAAGGTTGAAACTCTGGTGTTAGACCTTGTAGGAGAAGGGCAGCCAATAGTTCATCATCAACTTCCTTTCCTATGTCTCTCAGCTCTTCGGCTATAGTTAACACAGCAGTAACATAAGCTCGTACCGTTGAAAATCCTTCTAATTTTAAACTGACTAACTTTGATAACAGGCAGCAACGATTGTTCACGCCTTTATCCTGAAACGTCTTACTCAGCTTAATCCAAGCTTCCTTTGCTGTCTTCGCAGACCGTATGTGCACAAGACATTCAGGTTGAACCATCATACCTATCTTGGCTTTTGCTTTCTGGTCTCTTTTCTTGGCAGCTATATCAGTCGTATCTGGCTCTGTCCCAGTAAACTCCCAAAGATCTTCGTAGACAAGTGCCATCTCCATCTGGACTTTCCACGTAGCATAATTGGAGCTACCCTCTAGCCTCGCCATTGGTGGCATGTTTATACCACTATTACTTGCCATCTCGACTGATCTTCCTTCAATATTGTCTCCGCTTCCTATGTCTCTCATCAAATCTTAGAATGGCCCATAACCTATTGGTGAACTCAGACCTTAGACTAACCAATAATAGATTTTTCCAAATGATAGGGCAATAATAAATAAAATCTTGTGATAAAAACACGTATTTTATTCTAGACAATCAAGTTTGAAGTACATTCATAAGAAGAGACTACTACACTGTCAAATATTACAAAATTTAAATATGAAAGTCAAAATTGTGCAAAAAGTTCTTTTACATGTTAGTGAAAAACTTCTTGCTTCAACAGTCTATCATCTCACATTAGTTGTTGGAATTCACTTGTTATTTTTAATTTCCCAAATAACATAAGTAGGTTTATCTACACTAATGTTGTAACATTCTACTTATGTTTCCAATACTTGACTTATAATTACTACTGTTATAGCGCAGACAACAAAACACTCAATTTAAGCAATTTCACATGATGGTATAATATCCACATCGATATCGTAAAATCTCATTATAACATCAATAAAACGCGACCAATTAACCTGGCGAGCCTTATGTCAAAATCCTCATACAAGTTGTATAAAATTTTGATATTAGGCTGGCTTTTGAAAACAGTTGGGTTATACGTGAAAACTTCGTCGAAACTACTAAACTTACATACACAAAACTCTTTGGTAAGATCTTGTGCCAATTGAATAAAAAAAGAACAGCGCGCGCTCGCTCCTGATTGGCCCTGCGCGCGCAGCTGCGCTCTCATTGGTTATTGGATGGTGGATGGATTGGTTTGGTTGGTAATTAACATTAACTTTCAAAATTGTACCATCCAAAATTTGAACAATTATTATAAATGAACTATTGTCAGCTTTTACTCTTGTTGTTTGACTAATTGCATTAGTGAAGATAAAGTAGTGTATGCAACTGCATATAACACGGGTATTAAAACACTCGTTACTATTATGAAACTCGCTGCGCTCGTTTCATAAACTCACACTCGTGTTTTAACTAAAACAGAAAGGGAGAAATAAAAAGATTTTATCTACACTAATGTTGTAACATTCTACTTATGTTTCCAATACTTGACTTATAATTACTACTGTTATAGCGCAGACAACAAAACACTCAATTTAAGCAATTTCACATGATGGTATAATATCCACATCGATATCGTAAAATCTCATTATAACATCAATAAAACGCGACCAATTAACCTGGCGAGCCTTATGTCAAAATCCTCATACAAGTTGTATAAAATTTTGATATTAGGCTGGCTTTTGAAAACAGTTGGGTTATACGTGAAAACTTCGTCGAAACTACTAAACTTACATACACAAAACTCTTTGGTAAGATCTTGTGCCAATTAAATAAAAAAAGAACAGCGCGCGCTCGCTCCTGATTGGCCCTGCGCGCGCAGCTGCGCTCTCATTGGTTAGATTTTAATGGCGGCAAGTTCACTGTGACAATACACGTACGCGTGAATTTTATGTTTCGCAATGTGTTTTGTTTTTAAAATACAAATTAAAAGTTAAAAATGGACAGCGACGATGATATTTGTACGCCTCCGGATATTCTAGAATTGGCAACAAAAGTAACTCACAATATTTTGCCAGAAAAATCTAGAAAATTATATGAAAAAGAATATAATAACTTTTTGGCATGGAAGATCGAAAAGAAAACTACATCATTTTCTGAAAATGTCATTCTTGTGTATCTCAAAGACCTCTCCGACAAATTCAAGCCATCTTCTATGTGGGCTAAATATTCTATGCTCAAGTCCACACTGAGTATCTACAACAATATTGATATCACGAAGTATTCAAAAGTCATAGCGTTCCTGAAACGCAGTTCAGAAGGACACAAGGAAAAAAAGTCCTTGACGTTTACATCAGGTTAAATAAAGATTTTCCTGGAAGATTCACCAGATATTTTGTATCTTTTTGAAAAGGTAAGTGTATTTTAGTTCTGTTATTTAATCTACCTAGTACTTACGTACTACACACGCAAGTTATCTAGACACCCCGTTTAAGCGCTTTGTGTATAAATTAGGTAGTAGGTACCTACACTTTACTACTTCATAAATCATAGTTTTGCCTTGGCTATGTACCTCAAGCTTATTATATCGTTTATTGTTACAGGTTGCACTAATCTTCGGCATAATGGGGGCATGCCGAAGGCAAGAGCTATACAACATCCAGTTCGATGAAGTCTCTAACATAGACGACAGTACAATCATGGTGAAAGTTTCGAAAACAAAAACGAAAATAGATCGTTCTTTCGTTGTGACGGGCAACTGCTATGCCGTATGTAAAAAATACATGGAACTTTGACCCACCCCCTGTCGAAACCCTGCCTTTTTCTTGAGCTATAGATCGGGGAAGTGCGTCGATCAAAGAACTGGTATTAATAAATTTGGTGCTCTGGGAAAAACTATCGCAAGTTTTTTGAATCTGCCTAACCCAGCGTTGTACACGGGGCATTGCTTCCGGCGCACCTCGGCGACCCTTCTCATAGATAGCGGTGGTGATTTGACCGCACTGAAACGACACGGGGGGTGGAAGTCTTCTACTGTATCTGAAAGCTACATTGATGAGTCTTTAATGAATAAAATTCAAGTCTCAAATACGATCTTGAACAGTATAGAAAACAAGACGAATGAAGTAATTATAAATATTCCGACTCCGTCTACGAGCTCTACTGCTTGCCCCGCGACCGCTACAGCTGCTGGATCAATAATTAACATTAACTTTCAAAATTGTACCATCCAAAATTTGAACAATTATTATAAATAAACTATTGTCAGCTTTTACTCTTGTTGTTTGACTAATTGCATTAGTGAAGATAAAGTAGTGTATGCAACTGCATATAACACGGGTATTAAAACACTCGTTACTATTATGAAACTCGCTGCGCTCGTTTCATAAACTCACACTCGTGTTTTAATACCCTTCATTATATGACAGTTGCATAAACTACTATATCAACCGATGGCGTAATGACTTTCACAGGAGCTTAGCTTAGTGTTATACCCTATTCGAAAGATGCGGAGAATGGGGAATGGAATGAGGGGGCGGGGACATGCTTGCGTTATGTCATCCACTCTAGAAACCTTCTGAGGATGTTCGATGTGGTTTTAAGACACCGGTTTAGACCCAGAGGTCCCGGGTTTGACTCCCAGCAGGGGGTACATGTTTGGGTACTCAGTTTGGTTGGTGGCTTCTTTGTTCGCCTAGCTACCACTATCACCACCATCACCACCATCACCATCAGCTACCACCATCTTATCTAATTATGTCGCCATAAGGTCAATGGTTGTTGCATACTTGTGTTCTGGCAGCTAGAGATAAGATAGCCAGTGCCTCAGTAGTTTAGGATTCCGGGTGAAGTGCGCTTCCACCAATTGGCCTTATCATCACATAACATCAGGTGAGATGAAGGCCAAATGCTTTCCCATACAAAAGTCCGGTTACCCTGAAAAGAGCAAAGAAGGCTAACAGCCATCGCAATCTTTTGATATGAAGAACTTACTTTTTGGACTTGATATCGAGGCTGTCGTCGTCGTCGTCCTGGTCCCCGTCGTGGGAGCGCGAGCCGGCCGAGTTGGGGCTGCCCTCTAATTCCGAACTCCGTGACGCTGATTTGTCTCTTTTGAGGCTTCGGTCGCGAAATCTGGAACGGTAATTCAGGTTAACATAGGTTAAAAATTTGGAGTGAAATCGATTAGGCTATCGACTACCAGAGGTATAAAAAGCGTGAATTTCTATGATGTTCACAAACAATCACGAGGTTTCCTGTGTTACAAATATTTGACTAAGTCCAGCAGCGAAGCAGATCACATTGATACTACGTTATACCATAAAGGTACTTAACTAATAGTTAGCGAGACCACATTGAAAAATAAAGAACTGACTCATTCTGATAAAAACAGCCACAGAAACGCACACTCTCTTCAAATCTGTCCGGTTTAACCATTTTACTTTATCTAAAAAGCACTTTTTCTCTCAAATAATCTTTAATTTTCTTTTCATAGACTAATAAACTTCAAGCTGTAACGTTCCCTCCGATAAGGTCAGTGTTTCAATAACGAGTCACTTCTAAATTCGGCGCGCGCGCATTATTGAGGCATTAGCATACGAATAAGACATTCTCCACGCATTACCATTTGTTATTATTGAGAAGCACTGGTTTGGGCCTAATGAAGGCTGGTTTGAGGCAATTAGTCCGAAATGAGACGCTTTAAAATGTGCTAGATTTTGGACCCATTTGGTTTTCTTTTATTAAAACGTTAGAGCATACAAGAAAAATAAGATTAGTAGCTAGTGTACAGCTTCTGTCCGAAACCCTTTTTCTAGTTAATTAAAATGGGTAAGTATTTTAAACGCAATAAAATTTTAGATATAATCTTCGCTAAATATTTTCGGGGGACATAAGGACGTTGTGATTGTATTTTAGGCTTGATTAGGAGTGATTGTTTTTTTTTATAAATTTTTAAACACTAGAATGGTTCAGCGTTTTCTGTTGAAATGACGTTAAAAACTCAAGTTAAATGTTATTTAATCATGAATTATATTGTTGAAAGTCTTCCCAATCACTTTACAAACTTGAGTCGCCATTAAAATGGCTAAGATTCAATTACATATTCCACTCATCATCATTCACTCACTCTAAGTCTCCGTCGATTAGTTGGCAAACTTAAGTTTGTAACTTGTAAACTGGCTCCGCATACTTGACGACTTAATTCCCAAAGCGTTCACCACTAGATAATTGGAACCGACACTTGAGACTACGGTTAATTATTGAAATGGAAGCCTTTATACGGATCCACTCGCGTTTATTTTACATAGTAAAATTTGGAACCTTGAAGGGTTCCTGGTCGTGATTTCCAGCACGCAAAATAAATGCAGGTAGATTCATATAAAGTGTTTTTATTTCATAGTCATAGTCATTCATAATAATTTATTGCATCATGTTGGTATTGTACAGACCTTACAATATTGTAAATAGTGCCTTAACATGACCCTGTAGGGGAATTGCAACAATTTGGGATGGTTTTTTTATACAACAAAAAGTATTAATTCTAGGGTAATATTAAGTTAACAAAGGCACAAACAACAAAAAATAAACATCAAATAAACAACATTGAGATATGATTAGATATGAATATTAATAATATTCGTAATAATTTAATGATGCATTAATGATCATGATCAAAGATTAAGATTTTAATTTGTAATTAATATTTTTATTCAACTCGTCCATGCGAGCTAGAATTAGTAAAAAGTGTCTAACACAAAACAACGCAATAAAGATCACCCTGTATTAAGTTAAGTCATTTTGGTCCGTTTTGAAACCTCCTGTACAAAGTGCCATTCCCTACTTAAGAATAGTTTTCCAAAAATCCTGAAACACTTCATATATTTCTAACCAGGTCAAATACGGTAATTTAAGGAATGACAGATTTCTATACACACTTTCGACCTACATTTCACCTTTATAAAGGAGGTTTAAAAAAAATGCTAAAATACGTCATTCTTTGTTTCTATTGAAAAACTTATAAGTAGATCGATTAAATTATTCCTCTTTATAGTTATTACTTTAAAAATAACGATTTCCTCAAAAAAAACTTCTTCCCTTTTTTACTCTTTTGTAAGAAAATAAAAAAAAATTCCTAAGACATGTCATTCTTTATTTCTTTTCAAGAAGCCAAATCGGCCATGATGAATCAGTCAGGACAAGTCATTATATGTATATACTAGCTGTGCCCTGCGGTTTCACCCGCGTTAATTAGCGACTGTTCCACTCCTATTAGTCATAGCGTGATGTAATATAGCCTATAGCCTTCCTCAATAAATGTACTATTCAACACAAAAAGAATTTTTCAATTCGAACCAGTAGTTCCTGAGATTAGCGCGTTCAAACAAACAAACAAACAAACAAACAAACAAACTCTTCAGCTTTATAATATTAAGTATAGATTTTACTTACTTCACCACCTTTCTCATACACACGAACGTTCACTAACAAAGATCAAATGATTGGACCTTTGGTCTTGAAGCATGGGTTCGATTCTTAGTACCACCGATATCTATTCGGTTGGTTTAATAAGTGAAAGGAATTTTCGTCAATCAATTATATAGTATATACTATTTATGAGTTGGATAATCAGTTCCAGGAGTCCAGATGCATTTCTACCTTTTATCATTTATCATCACTCTCAATTAAGTGAGATGGAAACGCTGCTTAGAAATAAAGCAGGACTACTATTTTTGGAGGAGCTTGATGGTGCAGTGGTTAACGCGCCCGGTCTGCGAATGCTGAGGTTAAGTAACTTGCGCAAAGGCCGGTCATCGGATGGGTGACTAAAAATGTATTATTTCGAGCTCCTCCGTGCAGGAGCACGCACGTAAAGACGTTGGTTCCGGCTACATTAGCAGTCCTTAACAACCACCAATCCGCACTGGGCCCGCGTGGTGGTTTATGGCCCGTTCTCCCTATCCATCCATAGGGAAGGCTCATGCCCCAGAAGTGGGGACATAAAATGAGCTGATGATGATGACTTTTTTATCCTCTTCTTATTGCAGGTTATGCTACGCTAGTATTATAAGTCCATTATAACACGTAGACTCAATTATGTTTGGCAGCTCTGCCCATCCTGTTTTTATATAAACCTATTACCGTTGACAAAGTACTAACGAACGTTACAAACCAGTTGGTAAATGGTGGCGTCGTCGTGTACTGATCCCCATTGACATATTAGTGCTGTAACAGTCTTGTCACTTAATGGTCATTACGGTTTGTAACTAATTTCAAGATAAAATTAAACTAGAGCTACCAAGTCCCTCAGCGGTCAAAGCATTGGACCAGTAATCCAAGGGTCGTGGGTTCGAGCTTCCTGAGACTGGTTACTTCTTTCTAGTGAAATTTTATCTTGTAACTACATAATATAAAAGTCCTCCGTGCTTCGGAAGGTACGTAAAGCCGTTGGTCCCGGTTGCATTAGTAGTCGTTAACAACCACCAATCCGCACTGGGCCCGCGTGGTGGTGTATGGTCCGTTCTCTATCCATCCATAAGGCTCATGCCCCAGCAGTGGGGACATAAAATGAGCTGATGATGAAATAAAAAGAGTCGCAAATGGCGAATAATTTTTCCCTTTATGCCTTTACGTCGAGTCTGAGAGTTTATTGTTCTTGCAAAATATTGATTTTTACGCTTTCCAATACCGTTACGTCGAGTTTGTTTAATAGGTACAGTCAGGATATAAATTAAAAGCCATTATGTTATGGCCGAGCGGTGAGTGTTGAACAGCAGACTTACTTCTGTCCCTCCTTCCCCAGGTTGAGCGAGCTGGTCCGGATGGCTTGCCGCCGGTGCGCCGTGTGGCCCGGGGACTTCTGCACCGCGCGCAGCACTTCGGGGTCCGGCTTCAGCTCCACCGGCGACTTCGGCTCAACATTTACCTGGAAGTTTATACTTCGTATAGCTTTCGATGTATTCGGGATATCTTAATCTTGGAAGCTAGGTAGAATTTTCCCAATAGAAAAATATATTTTTTGTTATTAGTGAGTACTTGCTACTTCGCATGGTGGCAAAGAAAATATACTTACACATAATTAGAGGTATATATAAATGTTGTAATAAAGACACCATAAGGATGGGCATAAGCGTACAATACAAATGTAAGAACGAGAAAGATATATTGAAACTCTTGGAGTGAGATATAGACAGGGACAATATAAATTAGATGGTTAAGGAGTAAAGATTTCAAAAAAGCTCTGATTTTGTAACAATAGGGGAACTAGAGAAAAAAAAAAGGAATCCAGTAGAAAAAATGGCATGTTACAGCATAGCAGTGCGCGATATTTTTTAAATTGAATGCTAACTTTCAAGCAGAAGATTCATAACTTACCTCAGTATTGTGATGAGTATTATGATCCTTATAATAATTGTGTCTCCAACTGGCCGGTTGGCATTCAGAGTCACTTAAAGCACTATCGTCATTCTTCATCCCTCTATGGAATATCCTCTTCGCGCGCCCCAACTTAGACTTGGTGCTTTTGTTGCTGGAGCCCATACTCCCGTCTGACGCGTAACTTGAGCTGTCGTCTCCAAAAGGAGGGTTTAATACGAACGATTGCTCTAAAGGAGCTATAGGGGATGGAGGCATTATTGTCATGGGTGAAGGAGGTTGCGTTCTAATGGCAGGAGCGTGGGCAGGCGAACTGTTGAAATCAGGAAACGGGAATGCTGTAGGAGTCGTCGGCGTCATGTCTATGTAGCTTAAGTCTGCATATTTGTCGGTTTGTGCGTCTAGGAAGTGTGGTGAGGAGACTATGACTTCGGTTCTGTTCTGGCGCTTTCTTCTCCTGGTTTTGAGGGATTCCACTCGTCGGAGCAGGGCCTTGGCGCCGTCGCGAAGCCGCTCGGAGCCGGTCCGCCTGAAGCGGGTGCCGGTGTCCTCCTCGTCCTCCTTGTCACTTGGTAACTGGATCATCGTTTGGCCGGGGACTGTCAATCTGGGAACAATAGAATAGATCGATATAAAAGAAATAACTTTCGTAGTAGACTTTCTAGAATGTCTGTTGCAGAAGGATAGATGGAATGCAGTTATCAATGATATTTTTTTGCAACAGTGACGATTTTGTATTTTGTGTCTGGGGTGTACTACTGTCTTTTTTCTTTGGTATTATACCGGCAAAGTGCTTATGTTTTTTCTTTGACGATGCATAAATAGCACCTTATCACAAATATGACACTTGTTGTCTTGTTTGACATAGATAGAATATTTGATTGTTAATTGATAATAACGTGATGACTAAACCGTTTGACAACTACGAGTAGTTCACCAATCAAGTTCGAAAGTGCCGTTCGCAATTCACAAACACGCATCTCCAAAGTATTAAAGATGTTTATCGTTACACTCAAGCCAATAGTTACATCCACTTCGCGTAGGCCCAGCAAAGTGGCAAGTTTGGAACAACTCGGTAAGTTAATAAGCAACAATTATTCCGTTAGAATTCGCAGCAAAGTTTCAAGTAACAACGTACTTCGCTTAGCTGAGGCTATAATGTTGTAAAAGCTATAATGGGGTTAGGTAATAACAAACGCGTTGTGAAGGACGTTCAGTGAGCGATACCTGAAGCCTGTTGACATGGAAGCAGTTAAGTTAGGCTAGAGCGATGCTGACCTTAGCCTTTACCTACTATACTGTGCCCAGTAGTTTTACTGGATTTGACCTTTGAATCCTGAACCTACTACTGGTCGATAAGCCGTTAATACCACGAGCTGTTCGGACCACGGTATGAATGGCTTATGTAGTAGTCCTTATGGACTCTTTTGGAATTGGACGATTCGAACCACTATCAAAAAAGATATAATTTAGTCCTTATTTTGTACTGACGGGTAGAAAACGGTTATTAAAACAAGCAGTTGGAATATAATGTTCAATAGGATCTTAGTTCTTCTTAGTTATCTACTGAGGAACTGGCTACCTTATCCCTTTCTGTCGGTACTGCAACAACTACAAGAATGCTACTATCAATGTTATGGTGACACACTTAGATATGTACAAGTGGCAGCTTGAAGACTTCAAACAAACCGAAATACCACCTACCACCTACCACCAAACCTATCTGAGTACAACCACTGGTAATCGAAACCCAGGACTGAAACTCATCGGCTAAAACTACAGCAGAGGTAAACCATTGAGGTAAAATGTTGAGTAGAGTAAAATCAAACAGTTTCTAATTAATCCCAATGTTTTCTACCAAGCTTTTATTATTATGCGCTAATTCACATTTCACCTAACTAGTAACAGTTAAAAAATTACTACTGTTTTAGATTTAATGTAAATTGGTTTATGGCTCATAAAGGCATGCTCATGTGGGTGTTTACTCCATCGTTTGAGTGCATTACAGTAAGGCAGACCGCGTTATATTGCCAGCTGGCGGCCATAAGTCCACAATGTAATTAACACACGTGGTGTTAGTAAACTCATTAATATTACTTAACGACAGTTTTAAATGGGTCACTTGTAAAAAGCGTCGATAGGCGATAATAGAAAGAACAAAAAGGGTAGCTTATCTAGACACACGGTAGCAGGTCAAGCCAAGTTCAAGCTAACAGAACTGGTGAGCAACACCGTGTGTAATATTAGACGAACTATTTGGAGCCACTTTTGACCCCCTCATAGCTCAAAAACTATTTCACATAAACATGTCAAATTTGGCTCATATATTGAGACTTGCGAGATACATACCTATGTGCTCCAAAGTTATTTAAATATTAACGTCCAAAAATCTTCATTTTTATCACTGACTGATCTATAGATAGATCAAAATTCTAACCCAGTTCCAGATGACCTAGAAAGTTCAAATTTGGCATCGAGATAAGTAGTTGGGCGAATACAAAGGAATAAATGAGAAACTAGTAAATTTTTATCAATTTATTACATGTTCGCAACAAAATTTGCGTTAAAAATTATTTGAACATTTTAATTAATTACATTTTCAAATGATTCTATTAGGAACACTTACGCAATCAAAATTGATGACAGCCGGTCTTCACGTGAATATAGAACGAGAGGAATACAACCCTTATTTTTTTTAAATCCAAACCTATCAGTTTTAGTACACTACTTATAACTAAGAGTATAGACGACTTTCGTATTTATTACATTATTATTAACTGGGATTTTGTATTAATTATTATTTCAATAATTAGCGCACATCAATAGTGTAAGATCATTACTTATAAATAATTAGATAATACCACGGACCACGGTGCACGGTGCGGCGGCCGTGGAGCAGCGGGGTGGGGAGCTACTAATAATTTCTGTTCTAAAGCTGTAAGTTCTTATTTTATTCTTCCGGAAATTTGGCTGGCTAGTAGAAACTAGCCATGGAACATAGGGCTCTTCCATGACTAACTTCAATTAGTTCACTTACTTAGTTTAGACTAACTTCAATTATCAAAATTATCCTAAGTTATAAGAAGAAATGATATTTTAAGTTGTTATAAAATATTTTATGATGTCATAAATAAATTTCAGGACTGACCATTGAACTTGGCACCCATTTAGATCTCACTTCTTTTGTCGTTGAAGTCAACAACCAAGGCAATCAATTGAACTTGGCTCTCATTTCACATTTATGTTTTTGATGGGTTGAATGGGTTAACAGGACTATAAATTGTTAATGAAAAAAATGAAAAATGTTTATTTACCAAAATTAATAGTACCTAAGCCATGTTACAGGAATGTTCAATGACTCCCACACTAGGCTAGGTCTGGCTCGTGGGAGTCATTTCTCTAAGGTTAGCAAGGTAACAATTTGGCGTCGTAATTCGTCACAAACAAGAAGCGATATGTGAGTCTGAGAGGTCGGTGGGTCTAATCAATAAAACTAAAGTGAAAAGTTCAAAGGTCATTAAATGGCTTTCCTACATTTATAGAATATACCTAATTGAGTTATTTATTTCAGGCAACAAACAATATTCAGTATGGTATATTTGCCCAGCACTGACCCACTGTTGAACAAAGGCAGCATATTTCTTTTACTTATTGCGGCCCTGAGCTTGTTGAGTCCAATTTTAGTTAAATATATCCAGTTCGTCCCGCCATCTCTTTCTCGGTAAATTACATAGAGGCTCATATATTAGATTTGAAAAATATATATCTCTATTGCCTACACAATATATCAAAAAAGTTTGCTGACACTTCCGAATTTCCAAATCAAATGTTACCTCATCTTGACCTTTAAGTAATAAGTTGGATACTTACGTACCACCCAAACGTATATGAAAAGATCCTATTCCTCCATCGTCAACAGTGGCATGTTTATTTCCAGACGTCCTATCAAGTGGGTAAGCCCGCCCGTTGGTTTAGGCGTGTTGGCGCAGGCCGGATCGTGTTTGCTTAGAACAAGTCAATTTCGAGTGACACGCTGTCACGGCAGCCAATCACTTGTAGAACGTATACACTGAATCGCGAATAGGAAATTATACCGGCTGGTTAGTACCTATAAATGGGTTGTACACCGGGAATTTTAAATATCTGTTTTTATAAAGCGTAAAACTAAGTAAAGTCCCACAAAACCGATAAAACATTATGATTTATTGAAATAAATTGAAGTTAATCAAATTTTTTCGAATTCAAAATCATTTATTCAGTTTAGGCTACAAGTAGCTCTCGTGAATGTCATTATGCCATCGGTTCGTAAGTCTACTCTGGGCGGGAGATCTTGTACTGAGAAGAACCGGCAAGAAACTCAGCAAGTGTCCAGCTCTTTTTTCCCTTACAGCGTCAAAAATATTCGAAAATGCCCTATCATAGCAGGATATTTTCCATTACAAATAAACACAAAACATACTTATAGAAGACAACCACAACATGTAAAAAAAACAAAAAATTAAAAATCTAGGTTAACAAATTTACATCAGGTAAAAGTTTCAATTTCCAATTTTTGCCATAAGCATGTGATGAATAGCAACTACTTTTTGTACATAATTGCTGAATAAATAAATAAATAAATAAATAAATTGCTAAGATTTTTTGTATAGCGGTCCAAGACAATATTATCAAATATAATAAATATAATTAACAACTTCTTTTACTTTTTCAAAAGATTTCAAGGAGATTTTTTGACATAGATACTAAAAGCTGTGTAATAAACATTTTCCTCAATCGCCACACTATCTTCAAAATGCGTGTGCGTGGTAACAAATTCACATGATACACTAAACTTGCAACCTTGCATAGGCCCAAGACACCGCACTCGTAGAACAAGAGTACGAAGGCCCGGTTCACACGCGCTCTATACCAGGTACAGACATGTACCTGGGCGCTTCGCGACCCGGTCAACCCGAGCCGAGGTCTCGAGCCTTTAGTTAGAGACTCTCGGGTGGTTCTGCTCCCTATCCGATCCAAACCACTCGAAGAATCTAGTAGTGAAAGAGGACATGCTTGCGTGATGCAATTCGCTCTAGAACCCATCTGATGGTGCATCATTTCATACGGCTTAAGGACCCCTTTAAGTTTCCACCGCCCCCAAAATAGTCCGGTGACACTGAAAAAGCCGGCTAAGGCCATCAAATAACTTTAAAAAAAAATACGTTTCCCCAAGAAAAAGCCATTAACGTTTTACTAGATTTATGAATCTCAAAGAGTTTCAGGAGGATCTAACCACTGAGTTACTTTGACAGTTTCTCCTAACTCAAACAGTAGTTTCAAAATGGAGCTTTGTACACACATTATTTCACTACAATGGAATCACCAAAATCCAAAGAAAACTCTCTTTGTAAATAATCTATAATTAGCTGTATTTATTGTTATTTCCATTTTTTATATTCGTTTTTAAAATTGTGGATTTTGTTTTATTAATAAAAAAATAATTAAATAATGCTTAGTCTTCACGATCGTCTACGAACGCTGGCCGATACTCTAACGAGCTTATTTAGGTATTAATTTATGGTAATGACAAAGACAAAATTTCTGTTATAAAAAGAAGCGGTATCTGTAATTATCTTATAATTAGATTTTGTAACAGTTTCAATTGCAACGAAGCATTAATATAGCTAGCGGAGCGAATTACTCATGTTGGAACACTTTTAACGATGCCTTGCATAAAACCTTAAGAATGGTTGTCTCATTAACCGAATATACTCGTCTATCTTTATTAACTTAACTTATCTTAGTGGGGCTTGCTGAGGATTCCCTCTCCCAGTAGCAATTGGGCCCCTCGTCGGGATCATTGTGCAAATTATGTATTATGATTTATTTGGTAATAACCATAAAATTTTATAATTAAAATTTGGTAAGTTCTTTATAAAGGAGCTTATAAAATATTCAATCAACACTCCAGTCGTTGTATTTACACTAGGATATTCGGTACTAGCTTTTGGTCGCGGCTTCGCTCTCGTAGGCTATACGACGTGTGATTGTTTGTAATAAAAGCTAAACTTATTAAAGGTACGTTCATATTAGTCAGTCCGTGGTTTAAACTTTAAAAATATCAGATTTCCATACAAACTTTCCACCCCTATTTCGCCTCTCTAGGGAAGGTTTTTCGAAAATTGATAAAACACGCCATTATTTATTTTTGTTGAAACATCTGTAGATCACTTAAATTATTCATTTTAAAATAATGATTTCCAAAAAAAATCTTCTTCCCTTTTTTACTCCTTTAAAGGAAAATAAACAAAATTCCTGAGACACGTCATTTCTTATTTCTTTTCTAAAAGCCAAATACCAATTTTCATGTATTTTACTTCAAAACTGACGGACTTTCATACAAACTTTCAACCCCTATTTGGGTATGATTTTCGTAAAATCCTTTCTTAGTGGCTGGTTACGTCACTCAATTAACCTACAGTTCAAATTTCATCTAATTAGCTTCAGGCTCGGCGATGATGAATCAGTCAGTCAGGACAAGTCATTAATGTATATAGATATAGAGCTTTCTGAGTTCTGCTCAAAGGGCAGGACGACAGTGATTTTCAGTCTGTCGAACAGGAGACTCACTTGACACTAAAAAGAAATACACAAGCGCCAAAAAGCTATTTAAAAAACCTTCACGACTAACACCATTCGCCAACGAAACAAAAAAGACCTTGGCCATTTAGTTTCTGCTCCAGAGTACAAAGTAAAGCCAACCAGACCTTTAATTACTTTTTAATTAGGAAAAAGTAACTTTCTTTGTATCGGTGAGAAGGTTTAATTTTTAATAGCAACTCGTTTTATTATAAGTAAGTGCTTTTTCGCGTAGCAACATTAATAATTAATCTTGCATTAGGCCGCTCTAACAAAACGGAACGCCCTTTATGTAGGTTATTGGGCTTGACGCAATTCTGGTGGAGGTATGGCGCCTCTGACAGCGATTCATAAGTGAATGAATCGCTGTCAGACTATGAAAAATCATGTGAAACGAAAGCAACCTCGAAAAATCATTTCTATTCATTTCCCTAACTCTTCTTTCACAGGATTCGGGATATTCATACGATATATTTTTTTAAATTTGGAGACAAACGCTTAATAGAAGAATGTTTCTTTATTGACGACAATGCAGAAAAAAACTTTTTAAAATTTATTTAAAATAAAATTGTTCAATGCTTTCACAATTTATTTCGCTAGAGTCAGCAATAGTAAGCAAGCACAATACTCTGCACTTTTCTGGATGGCTATCACATATAAACATATAATTTACCGATTACTGCGTCACCTTAGCAGTGTTCTGATTTGAAGGGATCTAGAAAAGGTACTGAGCATAATAATCAATGCCTTAGGATTGGCATTGCGCAAGTTTTATCTTAAAGCTGACCGTATATTTTGTAAGACGACTTAATGGAGCAATAAGGAAAGCAAACACCGCTTCAGCTACCCGC
>OY720038.1:600000-919988 GCA_963082485.1 Eudonia mercurella
CTTATTTCTACTTTTATATATACCAGTCGTGGCCCAGTCACAGAACTTAAGTTTATGAGTAATTTTTATTGTTTTTTGTGTAAACACTTGGTCGTATTCAGTCTTTATGAAGTTAAAGAGATTACTATATAATACATCTGGGTCATCTTGTACAAATGGCAATGCATTAATTTTACACGCTATATTATTTTTAAAACACTCCACTCGCTTTTTTGTAACTGGTTTACAGTTCACTATTTTTGGCTTATCCTTAATATTAAAATCATAGGTCACCTTCAAACCGCAATGGTCAGACGTAAGCTGACTAATGACTGACTTAGAAACAGGGTCATAGTCTGTAAAAACGTTATCAAGACAAGTGGCTGAATGTGAAGTTATTCTAGTGGGTTCGAGAAATAAATTAATGAGATTAAAACATTTAAACAAGGCAATAAGACGAACACTCAATGAAGTGCTTTCTAGAATATTTATATTAAAATCGCCACATACAAAAACAAATTTATTTTTTAATTTTAATTTTCTTAGTATATCCTCCATTACAGATTCGAAAATACTGAAATTGCCCGATGGGGGTCGGTATACACACACTATTACAAAGCTATTAAACTCCACACATGATAGCTCAATGTTACGTTCCACTGATAGGTCTATAATATCGCTGCGATCTTTATATTTTATATCACTTCTTACTAGTATTAAAGAACCACCGTGAATAGCTGAGCTTCGCACGTACGCGCTTGCTATTCGAAAATTATTTACATGGAATGATGTGTCATGACTTCCAAGCCAATGCTCAGTTAAACAAAATATATGAATTGCCTGACTTTTTGCAAATAATTCTAATTCTAAGTCCTTGCCAGCCAAGCCTTGAATATTTTGATGTATAATAGTAATTAATGAGGACTTGGCTTTTGTCTTAGCCCTCAGTTTAAACATGAGGTTATTACCTTATTACTAGTTGTAAATGTTGCATTAGTAGAACTACTAATGATTACGTTGTTATGACATAAAGATTTAGTTATACCATTTATAACTGTATCCTGTATATTATAAGCTAACAATTTAGCTATTTGGGTCCTACACTTCTTAGAAAGATACATAGTATCTGACGTCAAACTAAAGCTATTAATAAATTTATTAATGTCAAAATATAAAATAGTGTCACTATGACGACAAATCAAATTAAACAATAATAAATTTAATTCATAAATGCATCATCATCATCATCATCATCATCGTCATCATCATCAGCTCATTTAAGTCCCCACTAAAACTTCTTTTTTAATTTACACTCTATATTATATTACATTACAGAAGCCGCTTAGAAACTAATAAAATAATAAATTACAATTGTTTTACAGATATTTCAATGTAAGTTAGAAAGCTTTGTAACGTACCTACTCAACTTTAAAAAAACTGTTTTAAATACATTCTACATTATAATACCACAATTACATTACTAATAATGGAAACATCCGCCCGCAGTAATAGTTTATGTTTAGAAAAAGGCTTCTTGGCGGGAAAGTGAAGAGTCATGTCTACGGTTTTGTTTTATTTTCTAAAATTTGTGTTATGTCGAATATTAATGTGAAATAATGGTCGCTTATTAACCGTTAAGTGTTCGTGAGCGTGTATAAGTGTTGGCAAATGAAACAAAACAGTGCAACGTCACTTTTCAAATTCTCTCAAGAAGTGCGCCCGAGGACTTAGTAAAGCCCCATATCTTTACTGAGATACTCGAGGGTTTGGGGGGTATATCATTTCTCACTTCTCATTTCTATTATCATTCATCATGATCATACAGAAAAGAATAATTGTTTATTTATGTATTACTTGTTAGAAAAATTACTTTGACACTGGCTAAATGTGCTAATCGCACGAAGCCATCAACAAAAGGAAAAAAAAAAAGATTATGTTTGATCATGGCAGTAACTGGCGTAGCAACTATGCCAAAATATTGAAGAATAATTCCGTTCCGTAACTTTAAAAAAACTAGTTTCCTATAACAACCACTTTGAAAACTGTTAATACATCGGTTTCCAGGTTTTAACAGGTATCGATGTCTTGGCAGCTGAATGGTAATGTCTCTCGCAACTAAGATTACCCTTTCAAGTAATTAGTTACTTTTCCGTGCTCAAGTTAATTTACTTCAATGAAAGTAATCCACCGCGTAGCCAGCTCCGACTGTTCTTAATCGCCACTAACGGTTGCAAGCCACGTACGTAGGTATATTCCTCTGCGCTTTTAGCAGTTTCTAGTAAAATGCTAAAAGTAGGATAACATAATTAATGTCAGTATAAAATCAATGTGTACAATAAACGCTAGGAGTGTTAGTAAAGTTGAAGAAGAAAAATAGAATAAGAAGACAAAACATTTATTTTCGCACAGACAAGAGACAATAGGAAATAGATAAAGTTGACAAATAAGAAAAGAAACATTTAAATGTGTCACAGCTGCGTAAGTTATTTTGCCTTTGCCTATCTGCTTTGCAAAGTGTTCTATTATTTAAAAAAATAAAAATTAAAAAATAAAACAAAAAACCAGCCTTCGTAAAAAATAATAATTAGCTAAATAGAAAAGGCCGGAACAAGATAAAAATTCAATTTATGCAACACATGGATTGTATGCTTGTTTGCCTCACACACTGCTTTTTCTTTATATTTTCATTGAATTGTTTTTTCTTTTCATTCTTATTACTTTTTGCTTTGTTTTTACTGCATAGTACTTTGTGTGTGTGTCAATAAATATTTTCTTATTCTTATTATTTTTACATTGCCCATTCTGGAATCGAACCTCCGGATATCGGGCCGAGCGCTTTGCTATTCAGCCACTCAGTCATTACATTAGTAAAGATTTAATTTATATTATGAATATATTAGATCTTTATTTTTATGTTTGAACTTTGGCTGTTGACATAGACCGCGAGAAAAATTTTAAGATAGATTCTAAATTCTACCCAGTTGGTGAATCATCAATAAACTGCAACACCTTGCAAAAAAATAAAGCTTCTACAACGTTTTATAGTAAACTAAAGAATATACACCGGTCCTGTTCTCCACTGAAACTACTAACTAACTAGCACGTTGCTATAAATTAGAGCAAATTGTCCATAACGAAAGGTTAATTGAAACAAATGCTAATTGCAATGAGCCGGGAATATTGAATCTCACCTGCCCGGTGTAAAGCGCACGAGCACGAGCTGTGCAGACTCATGATGCTGCTGTAGAACTAACAAAAGAGCCAACTACCGTGCCAAAACTCACGTAAAACTATATTTTTTTTACCGACGACTACTACAAGCGTCTTTGTTAGCATTTAATCCAACTGAAGGAGCTCGATGGCGCAGTGGTTAACGCGCCCAGATGGGGTATATAGCGGGTCGCCAAATTTTTTGTACTTCTAATTGGCAATGGCACACAAACGGTTAGCCTACATTTTTTTCGCATAATTTCACTCTTCATAATCGTGTTTGGTCTAACTTCACTTAGCCTAACTTTTTATCGCCATATTGTTATTTACCAAATGCGACATTTGGCGGCGCAATTCGTAATCCCTAAAGTTTGCAATTACTAAATATTAATTCGCATAAAATTAAAAATCACAAAGTATAAAACGCCTACTCATTTTAATAAGGCAAAGTAACATGAATTTAATTATTAATATTTATTAATAATAACGTAGCATGCAGCATGCAAGCAGGTATGCCATGCAAACAGGCATGCGGTATGAAAGCAGGCATGCAGAATGCAAGCAGGCATGCAGCATGCAAGCAGGCATGCAGCATGCAAGCAGGCATGCAGCATGCAAGCAGGCATGCAGCATGCAAGCAGCCATGCAGCTGCAAGCAAGCATACAAGATAGTTTTTGTCACGGCTCCGGCGCTGCGGGGCTCCGGCGCCGCCGGTCCCACGCGAGCTTAAATTGCACTCTAGGGTAGGGCAGACAAGACTACGTGGAGTCGGATTTGCAGCGATTCGCTTCTGTCAATTTATTTTTTCAATAAAATTGTTTTTGTCCTAGAAGAAATGAAATTCGCATGCTTTCATTCGGCGATTCGTTTCTTAGGCTGATAAATTTTTGGCTTATTTAATATTAGATATGCTAAAATTAGAGCTTTTATATATTAAGCGAAATCGTCGTAAAGCCAAAATAACGTTATACCAATATATTTTAGGGTATTTCACATTATAGATCCTAAAATTATCATATAGGGCTTTCAATTCTTAGACCAAATTATAATGGTGGCAAAACAATTGTTAGGTGAAACAATAATTGTTCGTTTTAAGTTTAAGCCAATACGGTTTGGCCATGTACTATTAGGACTAAAATTTTTAAGCGAACCGAAGGGCACCCAGGTGCTAATGTTAAGCAACTTTCGCAAAGGCCGGTCATCGGATTGTTGACCTAAAATTATCATCTCTCTTCGGAAGGCACGTTAAGCCGTTGATCCCGGCTGCATTAGGCAGTCTTCATCCACCAATTCGCACTGGGCCCGCGTGGTGATTTATGGCCCGTTCTTCTTATCCATCCATAAGAAGGTTTCTGCCCAGCAGTGGAGACGTAAAATGAGCTGATGATTATGATGTTGATGAATCGAACTGCGAAATTATTATTTTACTAAAATAGTTCATATCATCATCATCAGACTTTGGAAGCTTTGGCCTTCCGACTTGAACTTACAGCAAAGGAAGATCAGGGCAAAACCCACTACGCTTAGCCAATCTAACAATAAAAACTCGAGTGAATGACTTAACGTGCCTTTGGAAGCGCGAATGGGTTGGTGCGACTTTTAAATGTACCGTTCCTTTTTTGTTACATAACAAAAAATTATCTTGAGTAACACATTTTATCTATGCGTTGTCTTCGCACAAAAATAATACGTCAAAACATTAGTTTTTATTACTCACGAATAACTTTAAAGACATGAAAAGACGTTTCTTTTTCTGATCTTACAATCTAGTTAAAGAAGTTCAGCCCCTAATAGACTTTTCTTTCATAATATTATTGTACAATTTCACCGTGCATAAGCAAAGGAAGCCACGGTGTAATGCACATAAAAAGAATTGCCAATGTAACTGCATAATGTCCGCCCCGGGGCTCCGGGGGATCTTATGACATCGGGGTGGGGTGTGTAGTGAAATAATTTTATTGGATTCAGATGTATCGCTGACTTTATATGGGCTGCCGCGGAAAATGATAACGGTTCGAACCGCTTGAATATTATTCGGGGTGTACTTGAAATTAAAACTTGTAAATTGTAAGGTTAATATAGAAAATGACTTTTAAATAAATAATAATAACTACAATATATATACTTTTATTTAATTATTATTTTTCAGGTGTTCTGGTAAAAAAACGTGATTTTTTCAAGTGCTATTTTTAGTTAAAATATCAAGTTAAAGTGGGAATGTAAGATGAAGATTAAAATATGAGATACAAAATGTAAGTAGTAAGTGAACAGCTTATAATTTTACGTTTTTACGCTCTCCTGTAACATTTGCTTTTAGGTCTGTACTAGGTTTTGAAATGGGGCAGCCGATACTGTCCCACTGCTGTGCAAAGGCCTCCATCATTGAAATCAAGTCATCGCTACAATTGATGGGTAATGACTTAATCACCCGATTGCCAAATGCGGGTTGGTGACCACACACTCGGGCTATGCATCGATAAATTCTAAATACATTTTGCCCGACCTGGGAATTGAACCTGGGACCTTCGGGTGTCGGGCCAGCACTCTGCCACTCGGCCACCAAGACGTTCAAATTTATGTAATATTTATAAATTCCTAAATTAAACAGCGATTTCAATGAATAATTTAAGTAGGTATCTATTGAACATCACTGATCTAAAAGCGTTAGACTTTGATTTAATATGGTAACTAAATGTATGTGGCTAAATGTATTTATCCAGTAATATAAAAATAAGACGTGATAATCTTAAGCTTTATAAATCTACAACCAAACAGATGCATTAAAAAACAAAATTACATTTCGCTGCCTCCTTAAAATGATTTAAGCAAATGAAAGTGACAGTTCGCAAATATTGCCCCGCAAAGGGTACAAGGTAAAGGGGACAAGGCAACCTTGTCCCTATCCAGATACCATTAAGGACAGATATCTTACCACGTGACGTCATAACGCGGGGCTTTTGACGGGATAGGAGTGCGCTCCGCAAATTGATGTGCATTCCAAGCTTTGCATTTTTATAAGAAAATTTGCATCTGCCAGATAGGAAGACGTTTAGCCAAGGGATTTTGGCGGTGATCCGAGAATTCATATTGCATTTGGCAATGACCGTTGGACATTGGTGAAGGAATGTGCAAAACTTATTTATTTATTTCAAAAACTCAACAACTATTATGTTAGGTAGGCTTACAATCGTAAACGTCACACAGATTTAACAATGCGAGGTCTGATAGATTGTAAAATGTTATTATAGGAAACTCTAAAAGATAAGCTAAGTCACTGGTTGGGCAGTAATGGCCACATCTTTAATAAATCTTCTCTGCGTGTGTATGAAATTGAACTTCTTCTAAACGGCTGGACTGATGTGGATGAAATTTTTTGTGTGTGTTCAAGTGGATTCGAGAATGGTTTAGATTTATAATTGGACCCGGTAGGTGGCGCTGCTATAGGGATCCATCATGGGATGCGGGTGTTCTTAAGCGGACGAGTTATTTTTTTGTTTTGTTGTCATGGAAACTGTCAAAGCGGTACGAAGTCCACCGGTCAGCTAGTATTACTATAAAAAGAAATATTATACTTACCTTTGTTATAATTGGTTTTAAAAAAACACTTTATACGCTTCCATTTAATACCATTTTTTAAGGGATCGTTGGGGTAATTGGGACATTGGGACTATGGGACCAGCAAATTACCTCAACGATCCCTTAAAAAATGTGTCGGTCTATGCCTTAAAATCCTGAAAACCCTTATCGGGAACAAGTATACAAAAATATAATTTAACAACTTCACGCCTTTACTTATCACACCAAATATTAGTATTCATTGAGTGTACTTTCATGTGTTTGTAAAATAATTTTTTTATCTAAATCTATCTTTTGCCTACATTTCCCAACTGCCTGCCCAAACAAGAAACTAACTAACCTATCCTACTAACTGTAAGTGGAGGAGAATATTTATTAGACCAATTAAAAAAGGACTCTAAAGCGCTCACGATTCTTTGGGGAATGCGCGGCGCAAAGTGGTTGTTTGAAACCAAATCACTTCCTGAACTCCTGCCTCCGGTGCTCGATGCACACTCAGGAATGTTCGCGAAAGTTCCAAGTTCACGGGACATGGGAGTTCAATGTGAAAATATCACGTGTCTGGTTACCAGACGCACGACGCCGGAGGGAGTTTAAAGTAAAAGGAAAACAAAAATTTCGTGTTTTTAAAATACAACTATAAAATATTTTTGTTGCTAACCAAGTGTTCAAAATGTAAAACCTTACAAATGGAACTTGAATATGAACTTAATCGCACTTTTTAAACACAGCAATTAAGCTAAAGCTCTCTTATTTAAGTACCTAGGTCTGATTGATTCTGTCCAAGTTATTTGTTTTTTTATAATTCTATCTTTTATCTCTATCTATCTAAATCTAAATCTATCATATTGGAACTACAATAAAACGGAAATTGCACAATTATTAATATTAACTGTATAACTAAAACAGACAACAAATTATAATGTCTTCATGTTTATTGTTTAAGACTTTGTAATTTTTTTTTGTTTAACTTTGATTTTTTAGGTTATTTTATTTGTCATATTTTTAAGGGTAAAGTTACATGTCTTCACATTTATGAAAAACCATCTTAATATTTTTTTCCCTTGTAGCACACAAACACAAAAACATCTACCCTGTACCTACATCTGGTAGTTTGTGAACCCACATACATCCCCACCGTCTGTTACAACACGTTTGCAAGATATTTGCATTACAACGCGAAGATACACAGCTTTCTTGGCCCGCGGTGGCCATAGACTTACTACCGGGTAAAAGAACCACATCATATTTGGATTATATATTTTGTTTTCCACTCAAGTTTCTTTAAAACTATAGTGGATCTCTATAGGTTATATAGGTTATATTCATTATAACTATTGTTTTTTTAGCTATATTTGCAAGTTTTTGGTAAAGAAGCTTACGAACTATCTAATAAAAAGTAAATGCTGCTTTGTTCTGGTTTTCATTTCTACTTAATCTTGTAGGACTCAATCAATCAATCAGGTGGCCGAGTTTTCATCATCCTTTACCGCGCTAAGTATAAAAAAATATTAGGCCTTTATTTAAGTCTGCTGGGCTTGTTTGTCGATATAACAACAATGTATGTAGAAATGTTTTGTTTCGGTAGTATGAATTAGTTACTAGTATACTAGTTAGTATTAAAGATTACGGATGAAACACGCTTCTAGCTTCGCCCTTATCGCTCACTACTTGTTGTTCTTTATAAATATATGAATGCTGCTCTAAAAGTTTTTATTATTTTTATAAATGTTTTATTGACACATTAATAAAAGTTATCGTATCCAAAAAGCTAATTTATAAATACGCTGGAGTTAGGTATGGGTTTACGCCATTAGTCGAACGGTTCATCTATCCGTTTTGACTACTGACACATTTTGCGGTATAGTAACTAAACTAAAAACGCGAAAAAAAGTTACAAGTTAGGTATTTTTTTCGTACTTATCGAGGCTGTCTATTCGTGTAGAGTGACAAAGTCTGTGGTGGCCACGGTGCTTGCACACACTTGTGGGGTTGCGGATGTCGGCCTCTACAAAACTGTGGCCTCTGGCTATTGGTACTTGATAATTAGTAAACATTAGCCCCCATATTCATAAAAACTATTTAAGCATAATTTAGTTAATCATTGTTTTGTCTCTTTTTCTCAAATTCAAAATGACGTTTGTGTGACGTTGACAAAACAATATTTAACTAAATAATGTTTAAATAGTTTTTATGAATAAGGGGGTAGATATTTAAATAGCTCTCAAATTGTTTTTAGGTATAAATAATCATTATGGGGAGAAGTTTAAGTTAAAATGATCCACATATAAAGTGTTTTTATTCAATCAGAACAATTTTGTAATGTGAATGAGGTGCGTTTATTTAATTGCGAGGATTTAGCTTTAAGAAGTCGCGTCTGTTTTGTCCTTAGTTTTCGTATTTTTATGTTTTATGTGATTTATTTGTTTAAAATTATATAAGGTCACATTTTATCAACTGCAAATATTTTGAGAATAAATTCAACAACATATATAAACTATTTTTTATGAAAAATTTTGATACGCTTATTTTCAAGGAAAACACCAAAAGACGTTTCGATTAAAAAGAAAAATAAAGCACTTTCGGTAGTTTCAATTCACAGGAGCCGAAACAGAGAGGCCGCAATGCCTTCACCGCTTACACGTGCCCGTAGTTTCATTCAAAAGAGCCGACAGAGAGGCCGCTGTTAAAAATGTTACAATTTTTGTGTCAGGAAAAGTAAAAAAAGAAACCAGCCTGATTTTGTTTTAAATGCTAGGGCATTATATTTCTGATATAATTAGATGTTTTGTCAAAATATTTGCAGTTAATAAAAAGTTACCTTATATTTTGTATAATGTATTTTATATATATAAAGTATTACCTGTCCATCTATTTATAGGTATATAACAATTTAATTCTTTGTTTGAAATAATAATTTGCTTCTACATTCCCCTTCGTAGGTACTCCTTGTATTGGGGTTTCACAAATAAAGATGGATCGCGCTTGTCGGGGTGCGACTGGACGGGTAATTAGCTGGCAACACTGAGATAATGTTGTTAAGGGTAAGGGTTTAAAATAATTAATGCATGTCTAAATCGCAGATCAGTAAGATAGATTATATTTCTATAATAATATAGGTAACTTATTAGAGAATTGTTATTTTTCGAAAATACTGATTCGGATCTAATTAATTAGTTAAGAACTTTAGGCAAAACTCTTACCTATGGCGCGCGTGTAACTTTTATAATACTCCATCGAAGCAGCTTGACATTGATCTGTCCAACAATGCGTCGATTAGGCGATGTCTAAAGTCAAATGTTATTTGATCAGTAATGTTAGATTAAGTTAATTTTAACTTGATAAAGCATTATTGGTTATTTATTATATTGAATTTTTCTATAATTTTGTAAGCAAATCATGTGTATTTTGTTTGTGTATTACTTTAATTGGAGGAGCTCGATGGCGCAGTGGTTAACGCGCTCGGTCTGCGAGTGCTGAGGTTAAGCAACTTTCGCAAAGGCCGGTCATCGGATGGGTGACCAAAAATTTATCATCTCGAGCTCTTCCGTGCTTCGGAATGCACGTAAAGCCGTTGGTCCTGGCTGCATTAGCAGTCGTTAACAACCACCAATCCGCACTGGGCTCGCGTGGTGGTTTACGGCCCGTTCTCCCTATCCATCCATAGGGATGGCTCGTGCCCCAGCAGTGGGGACATAAAATGAGCTGATGATGATGATGATGATTACTTTAATTTATATGTCATATATTTAAATGTCAACGACGACTGATGACAACAACGATGACTTTCCGTAGCTATTAAAATGTTTATTTATGTATAATAGCTGTTGGCCTTCCTAAAATAAAATAAATAAAACAAATAAATAAATAAAGAATAAAATTGTTTTAGGTCGCAGGTAGCCGATGGATGCGAGCAGCACAAAACCGGTCGTTGTGGAGATCCTTTGGGGGAGGCCTTTGTCCAGCAGTGGACGTCTTTTGGCTGAGATGATGATGATGATATTTGTTTCCTAAAGTTTACGTAAATAAACATTAAAATAAAAATCATGTTTATTTTTAAATTTGATTTTATCCTGGCGCCTCGAATTCAAGGTCCGTGGTCACAGGGAAACTGAGGTTTTGCTCACCTCATTATTAATTTGCAACTTGTATACCGTCAAATTATTTCATAAAAATTATATTACCTTATCAGGACAAATAGGAATTTGGATAGTTAGGAGGATAGTTTTTCAAGACAGGTATAGTCTGTAGTTAGTCTGTTAGTGTTTTAATTGTAAAGTAGCAGTCGGTAAATGCTTAAATCGTAATTAAACATAATAAAACAATATTTTTATGTATATTCTCAACGCTTAATTGTTCAATTAAACTTAATCATAACAAGGCAAAGTAGTTACAAAAGGAATAAAGTAATTAAAACATCTGTTTAATCAATGTTAGCGTTTTAATGTTCCGCATTAAATTTAACGATTCACCTCTGATAACTCGAAACCTTCAGCTAGAAGTTGGAACCTCAACCGCCGGGTTGTAAACTGCCGCGGGCCAAGACATTTAAACTTTACCCGGGTTACGTTTTTTCGTACGCAACAGTAAAGTATATTTTTACACATTTTCGACTAAAGCAAAGTAAAAAAATAATTTATGAAATAGCCCATTATATTGGGCCTCTAACATTCAGCGCTTAGCTACTAGGCCGATGAGTCAGCAGCTTTTGACTAATATGTATTTAAATGAAACATTAGAGTCAATATTATTAACGGGATTATCAACATGTTTTTTGTTGTGTGTTCCGATAGTGACTTTTATCCGTGCGGTGACGGAGAAAGAATACAATTCACCGCCCCTCTCCTCCGGTGGGTGACGTAAGAGGCGACTAACGGAATTTAGAGCTCCCATACGCTCCACTGCGTGGTAGGGCTTGCCCCGTCTGGTTAGTGACCACCGTACGCATGGTGTAAAACCCGTCAAGTGACCGCTTGTCGGTCGCGTTTCGGGATCAGCCAGCGTATAACCAGAGCTCGAGTGGATGGTGCTGCGATGCATTTGGTCTGTAATGGCTTCCGTCTAACCAGTGCCAGGAAGACCTTATTAACCCGCCGACCAGGGAGACCCGTAGAAACGGCTGTCCCGCTGGCCGCCCGTGGCACAGTACAGGGGCCCAAGCGAGCCTAACCAGCTCGTGAGGCTGCCTCACCATGCCACGCATAATCTCGGGGTGGCCCGTCGTGCCGGTTGGTGACCGGAAGGTGGGGTCCCGGCGGCCACTCCCGGGGGGGTTCGGGGGCCCTTCCGTTCGGCGGGTTAATGATACTCGACTTTAGGCAGACCCCTGGTGAAACAGGCCGCTGCACTTTGACTATTTGCATCGCGGTAACATTTCCTCGATTCACGCCTCCCTCTTTTTCTCCACCATGACAGCGCCTAAAACAAAAACTGGTCCTACAGCGGTGCACACCCCCACCACAACCATACCGTTTGAGGTCGAGTTCGCTAACATCCGCGGACTCCATGCAAACCTCAATGCCGTCCACCACCATCTTGAGACGGCACGGCCAGCAATGTTGTTTTTGACGGAGACACAAATAATCTGTCCAGCTGACACCACCTACCTGCACTATCCCGGCTTTGTGCTTGAAGAATCCTTTAAAGCCAAAGCCGGAGTTTGCTTGTTTGTTCGGACAGACGTTTGCTGTCGCCGTCTGCGCTGTCTGGAGGACCCTTCCTTTTCCCTCCTTGTGGTACACGTCGACTTGGGCTCTCATAGCCGTGTCTACGTCTGCGTCTACCGATCACATAATGGCGACATGGAGACAACTCGACTCATAGAACACCTTAGTCGGGTGGCAGATGAAGCGCAGGAGCGGTTTCCTTCGGCGGAAATGGTGTTTTTGGGGGACTTCAATGCTCACCACGAGTTGTGGTTAAGTTCCTCCAAAACTGACCATGCCGGTAGAACTGCCCACGCATTCGCTCTCACGCACGACCTGACTCAACTGGTGAACCAGCCCACCAGGATCCCAGATATAGTCGGTCACGCGCCCTCTTTGCTGGACCTTCTGCTGACGAGTCGCCCAGCTGGTTACCGAGTGGAAGTTCGAGCTCCTTTAGGATCTTCAGACCACTGCTTGGTATCCAGCAAAGTGCCTCTGGCCCCGCTACCGCCTTCAGCGGTATCGAAACGCCAAATTTGGCACTACTCGTCGGCAGATTGGGATGGTATGCGGGACTATTTCGCATCCGTTCCTTGGGGGCAGCGCTGCTTCAGTGGGAAGGACCCGACAGCCAGTGCGACTGCAGTTGCTGATGAGATAGTGTTAGGTATGGAATACTATATTCCGCACTCCTATCTCGTCAGCAAAGGCCGGCGCAACCGATGGTTCAACCGTGAGTGTGCCAACGCTGTCGATAACAGGCAGGCGGCATACCGCGCTTGGATCAGAGGTAAAGCTCTTGGGGATCCCGAAACTCGCTCGCTGAAAGCAGCCTATAATAATGCCACCAAGTCTTGCAAAAGAGCCTACATTAGAGCGGATGCCCAGCGCGTTGCACGGGTCGGCCAAGAACTTCTGACGCATCCTACGGGCAGCCGTAGCTACTGGCGTCTGGCCAAAGCCGTGCAATCAAATTTCTGCCAACCCTCGCTGCCACCACTGAGATGTCCTGACGGGACTTTAGCTCACAAGCCGCAAGAGAAGGTCGATCTCCTGGCCAAACTCTTTGCAGCTAACTCCCGAATCGATGACTGCAATGCACAGCCACCTTCAATTCCTCACTGTGGCCACACAATGCCTGATTTTAAAATCAGGCAGTGTGATGTCCGTGCGGAGCTGCAGTCAATCGATGTCCGGAAAGCTAATGGCCCTGATGGCATTCCAGCAATAGTCCTAAAAATGTGTGCAGCGGAGTTGTCCCCCGTGTTAACGCGCCTTTACCGTCTCTCGCTCTCTTCTGGTTGTGTGCCGGAATCTTGGAGAGAAGCTAATGTGCAACCGGTCCCCAAAAAAGGAGATCGGTCAGACCCATCTAATTACCGCCCCATAGCCGTAACTTCAGTTTTGTGCAAAATCATGGAACGTATTTTAAATAAACAACTTATACACTACCTGGAAGAACACTCCATAATTCATGATCGCCAATACGGGTTTCGGCCGAAACGATCAACGGGTGATCTTCTAGCGTACGTTGCACACCTCTGGGGTGAGGCTATTGACAAGCGTGGTGAGTCAATGGCTGTTAGCCTTGACATAGCCAAGGCTTTTGATCGGGTCTGGCACAAAGCTCTTCTCTCCAAGCTCCCGGCATACGGTCTGCCTGCTCAGTTCTGCAACTGGGTCGCTGGCTTCCTACATGAGCGGAGAATCCGTGTCCTGTCTGATGGATGCGCTTCGCGGTTCATGTCAGTGAACGCTGGTGTCCCTCAAGGTTCCGTTCTGTCCCCCACGCTGTTCCTTCTGCATATCAATGATATGCTTCCACTTGGAAATATTCATTGCTATGCAGATGATAGCACAGTGCATGGGGGATATAACGGTCACCCAGCGGCCGGGCGGGTCGAAACCGAAGTTAACCGAGTGAATCTTGTCATTGAGCTCAATCGGGTATTGGACCTCATATCTAAATGGGGCTCCAATAATCTTGTTGAGTTCAATGCCAAGAAAACACAGGTGTGTGCGTTCACGGCAAAAAAGTCACCATTCCTTCCCCTTCCAACTCTTCAGGGTACATCTCTAAGCCTGCAGAGCAGTATCAACATGCTCGGTATGACGATTCGCTGCGATCTAAACCAAAGAGACTACATCGAAGCCGTGATCAAAACAGCCTCACGAAAACTCGGTATTCTGAACAGGGTGCGGCGATTCTTTACGCCTGACCAGTTGTGCCTTTTGTACAAGACACAGGTACGGTCTTGCGTGGAGTATTGCTCGCACATCTGGGACGGTTCCGCAAAGTACCTTCTCGATGCTTTGGACAGATTGCAGCGTCGCGCTGTACGCATTATCGGCAACGCAGAAGTCACAAATACTCTCGAAACTCTGCAATTGCGTAGAGATATTGCGTCACTCAGCGTGTTTTACCGCTTATACCATGGCGAGTGCTCTGAAGAACTCTTTGACCTCATCCCTCCTTCTCCCTTCCTCCATAGGAGTACGCGTGCTGCTCTCCGGAGTCACCGCTTCACTGTCTCAAATATTCCATCACGCACTAAGAAATTTGGTGACTCATTTTTTTGTCGCACTTCCAAAACATGGAATAGTTTGCCTGCACACGTTTTCCCTCCTTCCTATGATATGGGGTCCTTCAAACGAGGCGTGAAGAGGCACCTTGTGGGCCGGCAGAGTGAGGGTAACTGATGCTGCGGTATTTTCACGCTGCACCAGTTGTCATCGCATCTGGATTCCATATTCACTTAACATCAGGTGAAATGGAGTCATTTGCCGTGCTACGTATAAAAAAAAAAAAAAAAAAAAAGACTTAGGAGACAGTGGTACGAGTATCGAGCGCAAAAAACGATTAAGGAAGAGGGTAGATCGTTTTGTCTGCTCATAATCACCCACCCGCAATAACTTCAGTACATCCGTGATGTACCGTGCCAAAATATCAAATACTCAAACACACAAAAAATATGGTAATATACCGTTAATAATATTTATTCTAATGTAAGTGACCATGGTAGTTTAAAAAGTTATATTAAATGAAACAACTTTTTCGTCAGGTTAAAATAACAGAAATTCGATGCGTTTAATCCAAGGAGAGAATTTATCATTCCATACCTAAACAAGAAAGGCATTCTAAATATAAAAGCAAGAAGCGAACTCCAGTATGCCTGCACTGTTCACAGGATAATCTGGAACAAAAAACCTGAGTACCTTTTCGAAAAACTTACCTGGATTGGAGATACCACTCGGAGAAGTTTGCGGCCTGCTCTACAAAACCTTCAAAAAATACTTAAGCACAAGTTCACACGACATCGAGGATTTATTAAAGTCCACGCTGAAAGCATCTGGAACGTTCTACCGCCTCCTATGAGAGTAAAAATTAGCATTGAATGTTTCAAAGCTAAATACAAAACAGCCTTATTGAAGAAACAATCAGCGGCAGAAAACCTTAGTCGTGGATATTGGAAATCCCTGCCCCTAAATAAATATTTTTAAAATCATGTACATATATTAGAAACAAATACACACACACAAACAGACACACACACTTACATACACATGCACCACACACAAACAGATACACACCCACCTCACACACACATTACAGTTACACGCATGCACACAGTTATAGACAGTGCTACTTTACTTCGCCGTTCTTTTTTATTAGTTTAGTTTTTTGGAGGAATTATTTTTGCTAACTGTTTTAAGCCCTCGTAGCTCAACCCTCACAATAGACCTTAGAGGAGTGGGAGCGGCTGAAAATCAGTGCTGTCCTATGTCAGCACTAGCTGAGCTGCCTCCATTTGCATTCAAAATTTATATAATGATATACCCCTGTATGCTCTTCCATGAAATATGTGTATCTAATGTTTTTTCTTTAGTTATAAGTATGAAATTGTTACCTAAATAATAGTTTTTTGAAAGCAATAAACGTAATTATTATTTTGATCTCCTTTATTTATTTTCTTTCTTAGAACTAGATTTTTACAATATTTTAATATAAAAACAATAAAACATTATAAAAAACCTAATCCATCTGTGTCCTGTTTCATGTGACTGTATGATTTGCTAAGTAGAAGCAAGCATACATGCTGTCTTACAGAGTTTCGTCCAATACACCAAAAAGTTAAAACGATAAAATAAGTGGATACTATAAAATTATACAAAATTAAATTAAATCATGTCAACATGCAAAATATATAAAATAATTAAACATGTAAAAAAAATAATTCCTTTTCAATACAAGTAAAAACAATTCTATTATCTATTCATCTGGCGTTGCCTACCTACGTACTCATCGGCTTTGTCTCGCAAAATCGTTGTTACAACTCTATAAGATCTTAACTGTTCACAAAATTGTATCCAATCCTTTATAATACATGTCTCCGTTGCATTACCATCTGAATGAAGTGTAGAGTGGAGGGGATAGAGGCGAGGGGAGGGGATAAGACAAATTTTATCAGAGACGCTGTAGCTCAGGCGCGCTGGGCAAACAAACTTAAGATGTACCAGAACCAGATAGGGGCTTAGCTCCATGCCCAGACACTTTGACTGCGGTAGAGATAAGCATTTGAATATTTAGTATTGAATTGTTTAACTAGTAATTGGGTTTGATATATTATTTTAAATTGTTATCTCGCATTCCTAGTTGTTTTTGTGTTGTTTTGCTAACCTACACTAGTCCTTTTAATGTATATGACCTATTCAGCGGCTAGCACCAGTGACTTAAAAACACGTAAATTTTCGATATTCCACGCGGCACTCCCTTACATCAACCAATCCTTTTCATATCTCAAAATCTATAAGGAAACTACTCGACGTTTCAAAAGACTCATCTTCGTAAAAGCATGAAATAAAATTTCGAACTGGAAACGTATTCTAGGAGGAATCTCAACGTCAATTGGTACATACATCCGTGTGCAACGATCACTCGCCTCTCTGACGCTTGTGATAAATCGCGTGGATGTGAAACGCTGGTACATTGAAAAGGAGTTTAAATCAGATATTTATGTATATGCTTGACATACGTACGTAGGTAACCTTCTGAATATATCTGTAAAGATTAGTATCAGAGACTGCAGAAAACCTGTATACAATTCGTCCATTTGTCGTTATGTTCCGAATTGTCAGACACGAACGGTGAAGATAGGCCGGTACAAACAACACCGAGATTCAAACAATACATAGGAGGATCCGCTTTATAAACACTCTGTAGCGGCTCGTCCACCAGCATCTGAGTACAATGGATGGGCAGAAAATTAGCTCACAAACGCATCTTTAAAAAAATTATAATGTGACAACTTAATTAAAAACACGCAAGCATCCATTCGTAGCAAGCTCCTTGAGTCTATCGCATTCGGTTTGATTGCATAAAGATATTTTAAAAACGTTCTGTTGCATTCACTAAGCCTACCCTATACCTATTTACCGAAACTGAAAACAATATTTGAACGAAGATGATCATTGTCAACGACTCTTTCAACTAATCTACTGAGACGTTAGTTTCTCTGTCTATTTTTTAAAGATACACGGAGAACCTAAGAGTGCCTTAAGCTTTTTTGATTATACATACTTTTTTATATGAATACCAATAAATAATAAATGCATGCGGGCCAAGCGCAAGCGCAAAATAATATTCTCACAATAAAATTATTATTTTTTTGAGAATATTTTGAGCTTAGCTTAGAAAAACCTACCCATGAGTTTTAAACCACGTCACGATTTTATTGTACGAGTAGTTGTTACGTCTCCCAGGATATTAACTGCCATCATATCATATGTATGGGGCGCTGAACATACCCCCACATAAAATATGCATCTGAAACGGGGAATAAGGGTGTAAACGACGTTCCGAGGGGCGTCTCAGTAATGCTTACGTGACCGTTGACTTGTAAAAGGGTTACATTATTTATATCAAATTCGAGATAAACCACGTTTTAAGATTACCTACTTAGGTGGAAAGAGAGGCTCGAGCCCCATATGATGGTCAGATCAGATTTTTGAATATCTAATGACGCGTATCTGCGGCCCACTCTACCAAGCGATTGAGTGCAAACGATGGAGGCAAGATGGAAGGGAGTCCTCAGCATTGAGGATGACGGAACGATTGAGAAGAAACTTAAATATGATTATGTACTGGCCATGTAACTATTATCACTCGTGTCATAGACGCTTAACAAATATTATGTGGTAACTGAATTATTTATTTATTATTATTTACATAATTTTTAAGTGAGGAAAACTAAAACACAGTGTCTTAATTATAATACCTTAGAATGCCCCCAATTGTTTTCCAAAGCCCTGATTTTGACAGTTCTTCAGTACCTAGTCTAATTGTCAAAACCAGGCCATTGATAAATGATGGTGGACGTTTTAAAATAGCTAAGTCAAAAAGCAGTAGCGATTAAACAAAGCAACTGTGTTAAATCAATCGAAAAGGCATATTCTTCTATGGTCATTAATTATTCCTGTGTCGAAAGTCGACATTAACGTTCTAAAACACGTATCGTAAACGGCCAATCATGTCCGACCAAACAAACAGACAGAACTGTAGCCCCGTAGCAAACCCTATAATTTTCGTAGTAACTACGCAATTACCGTAGCACGTGGTGCTACGAGGTTCGTAGTTCATCGAAGCGGTCTGCAGTTTATTATTAAAGTAGCGTTGGTTTACCAATAAGTATCGATACACGATTTTGATTTTTTCACGAAACAGAATTTGATTAAAAGTTGGCATGGCATGATTATAAAAATATTTTTATTTTTATTCCTTATGTCTATATACCTACTGGTTACTGCTTTTGTATGAAAGCATAGAACGCATCCAATTCATGCGCATAATGCGCATACTGCACAAGTTTAGTTCACGACAAGTTATAGGTCCATTTTATTTATAGAACATACGAGTACACACAAGCTCATAGCTCACACGATCTGCACAATGTTCGTAACGTCTCAGGTTAAAACCATATACTGTAACGTTTCTCATTAAATCAAAATTAATTACGGACACCCGAATTTATGTGTGCCCTAAACTGTTTAAGTAATAACTTGTTCTGAGCAGTTTACATTTAAAAATAATTCAGGCAATTGTGTGCGTACACATTTTAAATCACCCGGGGGAAGGTGAAGCATCGTTACTAATTTACGAGTATTTTGTAGAGGGGAGACGTAGCCTGTGCTATCAGAAGTCTGTCCGAATGATGGCGAAATATTCTGTACTCTGTCGACAGATGTTGCTTGCGTTGTATGACCATACGTTCGTTAAGAGTTGTAACAGTTGAGACTTGGAGTTCGCATATATACGTTTTATATACTCGCAATATATACCGATGAAACTATCTTTGCAAATAATATAATAAAATTCGCAAGTGCAGCAGAAATCTCAAATTTTAATTGTTTTTCTTTTTTAACCAATATTCGCTATGAAAAATATATAAGTTTAATTAATATCACATTGTATTTGTCAATCAAAGTAAAACATAAAGAGTTTTATTGTGATATTGTTACGACAATAAACGTTTGTAACTACTCATGTTTCACAAATAAATCTTATCTTATCCTATCTACTTCTATCGTACTCGGTTTGGTTCGTGTTAGAACCTTCTCTTCCTTCAAAAAGCCTGGCTACCTATCAACATCTTATCGAAATGTGTTGTAGTAACAATAATGTTAGTAGCACTGTTGTTTTGAGAATTTTATTATCTAATTTGCTATATTTTTATATCCAATTTATGAATTTTATTAAATTTGCTTCTACTTTTGTAGGTTGTAAATTAATAAAACCATTATTGACAGCGTCTTGTACACAACGTCAGGCGTCATTGAATATTCCGCTGCCAAACGGCCGCCGGCGCTGTTTGCGCTGTTTGCGCTGCGATGTTCAATGAAATAATTAGCAAATATTTGAACGTCATAATTAAGTTAGGGTGTGGCGACCGGCAAAAATTGGAAGCTTTCTTTGCAAACTTAATACGTGAAGTTAAGTGACAAACAACGATGTACCTACTTTGCCATATATTCGTAATTTCCTTGCCTTACACTAATTTCGTAAGAAAGTGATGAATTTATGTTTCATTTCAATGCGTAGTGCTTGGGTATAGTTTAGAAAACATGAGAAAACACAATATTTTTCAGGGGCTGGACTGAGCCAGTTGTAGGTATTATGAAACTGTGACCAAGCAAGTATCTTGGTGTTTTATTGGGTAGCCGTAATATCATCAGAGGGAGAAAGTCAATAGTGGTAAATATATAAAAAAAGTACATTATGGATTTTTGGATGCAAAATCAAAAAACAAATAGGTCTGTTATCACCAACCCGCATGTCATTGCAGCGATGGCAAGCGTCATTGCAGCGATGCTTTGTTAACAATGACGGAGGCTTTGACTCAGCAGTGGCACAGTATCACCAACACTATCACCTTATATAAGTCCACTGCTTGACAAGTGTGATATGAACCTGTTTATAATAAAATTAATTTTTACTGAAACCGGGTTCGATTTCCAGCGGGGGGTAGGGCTTGTTTGTCCGCCTGGCTAGCTACCAACATCTTATTTAAATATGTCGCCATAACATCAATGTTTGTAGCATTGTTGTGTTCCGGCAGCTAGAGATAAGATATCCAGTGTCTCACTAGTTGTGGTTCCCGGGTGAAGTGCGTTTCCATCATTGGCCTTATCATCACCTTAAATCAGGTGAGATCACAGCACTGTGCTCACCCATAAAACATAAAAAATAAAAAAAAGTTTTTAAAATTACGCGCGACTTACGTTTACCTAATTAATTACACAAAATAATTATGATTAAACATTGAAATCCTTAGAGGCGTACTAAACAGCACCAGCACAACGCAATTACCAGAGTTTTATCCAAATTGGCCTCAAATGATTGTACCCTGAAGGGCTGGCCGTGTGACGTCACGAAGCAAAATATCGCACAAACCCAAATATTACCGTTGTAACGAAACGGTAATCGAGGGATGGCGTGACCGCGCCCACGTGGGTGGAAGAAAAGAAACTGGTGGTGGTGTTAATGGCTCGCCTGCACCAGTAACTGGGAGATCGATAAGGAAATGGCTGAAGCTAGTATCGGATTGTGAAATCAAAAGGAGGTTCGCCACATTGTGCAGTGTTGATTGGCACATTTTGCAACCGATTTTTTTATTTGGTCTCATTCACACTTTTTTGACTTGTGACCACGTATCCTGATAAGGGTAAACAAATAAAGAAATAAAAAAGTATGTACTAGCCCACTACTATTTAAAGGTCTCCATCATTATCCTTTAAGCCGCCAAAGCATATGCGTCACCATGTCCTAGAACCATAAGTATTGTCGATTCAATAGTCTCCCTCCAATGCTTTTCTCGCGCACAAGAAGACCGCAATATGGAACGCAGCATGCCAACTAGCGCTGCGGCTGCAGCGCAAACTTAGTGCGAAAGAAACGGCCGCCCGCGCTTAGAGGAAATCTCCATTTTTGGTCGTCTGATAGCTATCACCGCGTTACGAGTGTTAAAACCTGTGAGAGACCACGCGCTGGTGGTCCGTGTTCCAGCCACCGGCCACCAACCTGGTGCCTGTTCAGACTGCTCGCCCGCCTGCCGGAAACGTGGTGCCTACTGCCGCTTGCTGATTAAGGTATTTCCTCCTTTTTTTCTCCATCGAACTGTTTACCCATTGCCCTCGTCACAACAAGTTTATTCAACTTTACCCATTCGCGTTAAGACTAATTACCATAGATTGGAATAGAGATAGTTTTTTCTTAGTTATACTTTTGCAATGTTGGCATAGCATGGATACGCCTAGAGTTTTTCTGCACAGATAAAATACGTCCTGAATGGGTGGTATGCAAAATATTTTCGACGATTCAAAAGCAGTTATTCAATAAGTTTACATGAATAAAGTTTTTTTTCATTTAAGACTTATTTATTTCTGAAACGCGATAAACCGAAGCTCCTGAGATATTAGCCTGTTATAGTCCAGTGAAGTCTATAACAAACGGTAGTGTCCTTACGACAGAAGTAGCTTCACATGGACTAACGTAGACTAATGTAAACTGACGTAAACTAACTTGGACTAACTACTAAATTATAAGGAACGAGGTTTAAATAGCTTCATAATTCAGGTAATTAGTATCATATCACATATCGAAACATTTCCTTGAGCGTAACGATAACAAAGGTATTGTTAAAACGCTGTTAACTAAATACGCAACTAACTTCCACCCAAGAAACATTTTAAAGCGTCGTTTATTGTTGACAACTCAAAAAGCACTTCGCAAACGAAATACTCGAAACAAAACGAGTGCGAAACACGTAACAACACTCGTGAGTTAAACAAACAATGAAAATGTTTTACTGACAAATGACTTCATTATACTTACAAGGAACATTTCAGTTTTGTAACTAATTTGACGCTTTTTCACGTTGCAGTATTCGTGCGGTATGTGTTGCTGTGGTAGTAAAAAAAGTTGAAACATATCGCAATTAAATATTTAATTGCAAGGACATTTATGAGGTATATCGCGTTGTTAAGTCTTTGCTAATCATTGTTAAACTGGGCTTTTAGCAAGTAAAAGTGACTGGTGGCAGGATTCCGCCTAGAAGCCGATTACCTTTATACCTATTGTGCTGGCAAGCAGCATTGTTTTGCATGCCTATCATCATCTCAGCCAAAAGACGTCCACGGCTGGACAAAGGCTTCCCACAATGATCTTCATAACGAACGGTTTTGTGCTGCTCGCATCCAGCGGCTTACTGCGACCATGTTGGAGGCTTGCCCAAGGGATGCCCTGAGAAATGTTCCGTCTCAGCAGCCATCAGTCCTGCAAACGATGTGCCCTAATTTTATATTAATGAAAAAAAAAAATTTCTTTTTCCGTTTTCTTAATTTTTATTATGTAATAGTAATATCCAAATCAAAAGAAAAACAGACCACATATTAAATAATTAATTCTTCATCATCATCATCATCATCATCATCATCATCATCATCATCATCATCATCATCATCATCATCAGGTCATTTTATGTCTCCACTGCTGGGGCACGAGCCTTTCCTGTGGATGGATAGGGAGAACGGGCCATAAACCACCACGCGGGCCAAGTGCGGATTGGTGGTTGTTAACGACTGCTAATGCAGCCGGGACCAACGGCTTACGTGCCTTCCAAACCACGGAGTAGCTTGGGATGATACATCTTTGGTGGTGGTTGGTTTTTGGTTGGTGAAGAGCTCGATAGCGCAGTGGTTAACGCGCCCGGTCTGCGAGTGCTGAGGTTAAGCAACTTTCGCATTTTCAATAATTCAATAATGAATTAAACTCTACTACATTTTTTCTGTAAATCATATAAACGATACTCTCAACCTTTACTTTAAGGACAGTAGCACAAGAAACAATATTTACAAATATTTTAAACCCATATTATTCTGCACCCCTCGACACAAGAATAAAATGTGTGTTTGCCAAAGAAGCTTGCTCTGCCCAGATTTATGCATACGACTGGCATCGGATCGCGCGGATAAGGAGACGCTGCCTCTTCATAATAAAATGTCAACAAGATTATGAGTTTAGATATTTTTTATTAAACGCCATGCAAGATTTATCTCCCTAAAGGTAGTCTGGGGATTGCGGCTTTCCCATGTTATTTGATTAAATATAAAAGCGTATTAGAGTGTTTCATTTATGGAGAAAAATCCTTTGATTCTTTCGGAAGCACTTTGTTCAACCAAATGGAAGAAGATTTTTATTGTTGTTATTGTGATTAATCTTTGTTTTTGTTAGAATTGTTTCCATATAATATTAAAGGGCCAGTTTCTTTTTTTATAGTACTTAATACCATTTTTCAAAATCACCGATCGACATAATAAGTTAATGTAAAATATCTGACTTACGATATCCTTTATTGAACAGAACAGCAAAAACCAAGTTACAAGGTAGACGTACAAAAGTCGATCTCATTAGAATTAAATAGTATCGTGATTTCTTTCAGACAACTATTGGGTAGACGAGATAGATTTTGGATCAAAAGTAGCCTTGTTATTGTCGCGGTGCATCGTCTTCTACAGAATAAGTTAAAGTTAAGTAAACAGCACAATACAGCATAATAAAGATAACGTCATTTTAAAAATAAAATATAACAAAAAGTTATAACTATTAATAGAAATAATACATTTATTAAATAATACAGTAACCTAATTAAAACCTTTTCTAATATAAGAAAAGCCTTGCACTAAAAACAAAACACGCATTGTTACATGCCAAAATCATGGTAACAATAAACTAAATGAAAGAAACTACGAAAGACCATTGAAGAGTTTCCTAGACAAAGAAACGCTAACATTTAGCTAATCCACTGCGCCATAAACATTTACACCATCTTAGCTTAAAAGTCGCGCAGAACAGTAGCTTACACTACAGCAGCACTAACGCAGAGTTAAGGTATCTCGGACATAAGGAACTCGCCGTAAAACTTGATAAGCTTGCGGTTAAACCTGGCCGTCTTTTGTGCTCAAGAGGATCTATGCGGATCCTTGACAGAGGGATGTAGTGCAAGCCTTGAGAGGCAGCGGTTGACAAAGTGCGCCGTGAGGTAAATGGGTGCTGGTGGTGTCGACTAAATGCACTGTGAGTTGTGTGACTATAAGTTCAGTCAAAGAACAATACTACCATCGCTTATAATAATTTTACTGTTATGTACATATTGCAAAAAACATTAATAAAATTCTCTAAACATTACTTCTATTAGTCTCGTGAATTATTTATGAGCATAACTTTTATTTTAAGTTATGTTACTTATTAGTTAGGTATTAACCTACCTTTTTTTTTAACTTAGGCTCAAGTGCGTTTTCGAAAAATAAATAAATTCTGTTATATTCATTTCCTAATCCTATTCCAATCAACTTTTAATTAAAGTTAACTATTAATTATTTTTAATTTTATCTTGATTTTGTTACATTTAAATTTACATTTCTCATTATCAATTAGGTATGGCTAAAAGAGCGGTGACTTCATTTTACAGGCATTATTTTAATCAATGCAATAGTCATAACGTTATTTAATAACTAAGATTGTTATTGTAAAATCAATTCGATTTTTGTTTTTTTTTTTAATTTGTCTCTTGTCGCTTATAACTCACGCTGTATTTGCCAGTAGTCTCGGACGTGTAGTAGTTTCATCGTGACGTCATCAGGCTCTGCTTGCTGCTTTGTAATTTAATATCAGGTGCTCTTACCCGGCGCCACAACCATGCACGGCTATGCGATACCCGATCATCTAATGTGATTTTAGTACACGGTGGTACTCGGTGGTACTCGGTGGTACTCGGTGGTTTCATGCCGTTGTTTTACACAAATAGTTTGTTAGCCATCCTGCTGATTAAATAGACCTAAAATAACATGAACTTTACAAAAGCACTGTAAATTTTGGAGTAACTCATTGTTATAATAAATGTATTATTACCTATAAATATTAAAATAAAAACTATTATTATTATGTGATGTTTATCATCTCAGCCGAAAGACTACTGGATCTACTGAGACAAAGTGCTCCCCGAAGGTTTTATGCTGACACCAGTTTTATGCTCACACCCATTACATGACGATAGTAAAAAAATGAGTTAATTATTTTTTTAAGTTAAACGGTTTTATTGAAAATAAAGATTTAAAAAAAATGACGTAGACATGTACTAAAAGCTAAAAAATAAGTTGGTAAGTCCTAGGTGTGTGCCTTTTAGAATAATCCGTCAACAGGAAGGGGGTCAAATTTCAATTACTAGATTCGACCCGAACAAATAAACAAATAATTAAATAAGGCAAGCTAAATAAAACCGTTAAAAAAATTGAGAATCACCTGTTTCCAGTAATATAGTTTTGACGACTTATGAAATCAATAAAGAGAAGTGCTCAGATATTTCATAAGAAAATATAAAATAACAAAAATATTAAAAAATATTTATGAGCTGTTTTTTTACAATAAACAACATGAGCATTTAACAAAGCTACTTGCAACTGTACAATATTTTATATTATGTAGACAATGTTAACATTTTGCAAGGGCCCACTTGCATGTTTGCAGGTACGCAGGAATACATTGTAAGCCATTATGGTAAATCAAGTTTATATATTTCAGCGTCTTGCTTCGCTGTTAATTTGTTTAACTTTCCATAAAACTCTACATTAGTTATGCCATATTTATACAAACACTAAGTCAAGCTCATAACTTCCGTTTTGAAAGTAAAAAATGTATGTCTTAAACATTTTCCTTAATTGCGTTTTCAAGTGAAATCTCTCCATTCGCGACTAACCGAGTTAGCTGCAAGACGTTTCTTATTTATACACGGCTGAGATGCAAATCTAGACGGATAGTGTGCCGTGGCTTTCCTCGCGACCCCGCGACTATTGCGCTATAAATAAACCCGAAGTCTGAATGGGAACGGCATTATCTAGTTTTTGCAAGTTCGCTAACGTAGTGGAAAATTTCTAGTTTAATGTTCTCACTTATAGAAGTAGACGTTGATTTTGTTATTCGTTTTTATTGTTTTTTTTAATGAATATTGTGTATTTAGCAAGATATATAAAATTAGTCAAAATTAAAATAATATTTTTTTAAATAAACTTAAGAAAAGTGCTTTTAAATCATCCAAAAATTTTTTAACCATATTCTACAAATTCATATTATTCCATAAAATTTTCCTATTTACAAACTTCATTGAGCCCGATCTTCGGCTATTGTCATCCAACCGCTGCCAGCCACTGAGTATATCGTCGCTCCGCCATTACATTTAGAAGTATTGCAACTGAGTTAAAGCACTTGAAAAAAGACGATTGACCTTAAGAGGCTTTTGATACCAACACCTTTTGCATTAGATGTCCAAATGTAGTATGTACCCACTAAACTGCATCGTAACTTTAAATAAGTCCGAAACTTTCCTACAGTCTTAATATAAAAACGTAAATAAATGACTATCATATTTTTGTCTTCGTTCGAAAATGTTGATATTGATGAAAACGAAAATTTATGAAAGAAATATGAAGAAAAATACCAAAGAGCAAACTAGGTTTAGGTAGGTTAGGTATCTAAATACCAAATTAAAAAATACAGCCGACATAAAGAATTTTGAATGAAAAACGCTAAACATATTAATAATAGTGCTATAACTCCGACGGTGACTAGAAAATTGAGACTATAAAACGCAGCCGTTTAAATTTGCATAAGTTGGCGCAGATAGTTCCGCGTCGTGCCACAAGGGCGGCGACACTATGCCGGGGGTAACAAGGGATGTTGTTAAATGAATTGCCTAGGGTAAGTTTTTATTCGATCATGATTTAATGTTATCTGAAGTAAAGTGGGGTGGATGTTTAAATTCTAAAGCATTATAATATTTTATTTTTTTAAGCTTTTAGGAAGTTTTTTAAATCTTATACTTTGTTCAAACTCTATAATTTAAGAAATGTTATCAAATTAAATTTTGCAGATAAATAATATAAATATAAACTGTTATGTAGATTAACATTGAGACTGCTGATCCCACAGTCTGAAATTTTTTTATAATGTGTTTTAATAAATAAAAATAAATAAATCAGTATATTAATTGTTTGTTATCCTTTTTTGTTACGGTAGCAACAACAATTGCCAATGTTTGAAACTTTACTTTCAGGTAACAAGAGTATTTAGCATAACTGTTTTTGTAGTTATTATTAAGTATATTTTAATGAAAGTTTGGCGAACCAAATAATTTTTAAAGCCTTGGTCCAGCAGTGCACGTCTTTTGGCTGAGATGATGAAACAATTAATTTAATTAAGTAATTAAATAGCCTACATAATAACACACTGCTGGCCAAAGGCATCAAGTCACCGGTACAATTAAAATAAATAATTTCTTATGCCTTTAAACCCCTAAATTGCGTACACAACTTTTTTACAATTAACAATGATTCCGGTTATATCCTAAAATTCCTTTGTTAAAACCACTAGTACCAAAACTACTGAAAATTATAAAATATTCAAGTCGTCGTCGTTCAGAGACCGCACACTCCATGCGGAGAATAAAGTCAGCCGTATAAACGAGGCGCTGCATGGGACAAATTCGTAAATTTAATTAATAATACTTGGCACAGCATAGGAACATGAGATGGCACACTCGGTAGGCTAATTTACGGTAATAGGCAAGTTACGCTCGGATGTAAGTTTGAATGAAATAATTTTAAACTTTTTTAGTTTGAATGAAAAACATTTATTATTATAGATGCAATTCAAAATGTTGATATGACTGTCAGACATCCGTACATACATAATAAGGTAACGATGCTAAAATTAAAAATAAGCTACTGTGGAATTCGTACACACAATGTGTACCATTTTTGTTTTATTATAGTTTAAAACCCCCATGATAGGGTATCATATGCCGGGTAAGGTGCACTACTAACCATGGTATGGTGGCTCTGTTCAACCCGCCGAATTAATCAACAATACTCGTATCTACTTAAATAGCATTTCTGAAATTGTGGATTTTTTCCACTGGAGTGGTTTGAACCTCTGACAAACAGCTATTTTCTTTTACTTTGTAAGCCAAAGTTTTATAAATTCTATGTGAACATTCCGCTCATGAAAACATTTTGAAACAGTGTAAAAATGGCAGTGATGTTTTCTAACCTTCGCTGAAGAAGGAGTACTAATAAGAAGAAGTATTATTTACTTATTACCATAATTAAATACCTATTCGCACATTTTTAAATTACCGAATAGGAAAACAACTCTGTTACACCTTGATGTTAAAGGAGAGCCGAGTCTAGAGATGAAGAAAGCTTTTACAATTTAGCAACTGCGCTCCCCTGCTCTGTGGGTGCAAGTGTTGATTATAGTTTTACATACTCCCGCCTCCTTTTGGGTAAAATTTTAATTAGCCGCCGACGAGGAGCCTTTTGCTAACATTTTTAATGCAACAACCAAAATTTAAATGCAGATATAGCTCGTTCTATCTAATCTCTGAAGTTTGAATATTAGTACTACTTCATGTTGTTGTTTGAAGATTTCTTGACATTTTTAACTTAGGTATTTTATTTTCTTTAGCATAAGTTAAAAAAAACTAGTAAGACTAGTAGTAATTTGGATGAGTTGTTCCACATTCGTCATAGTAGATCAGTAATGTTGGCCCACTGAAAGATTAGGTTGGAAGTTCAAGAATAAGTGATAAAGCATTTCAAAATAACTTTAGTCTTAACCCCTTGAGCGTCGATCGACCGATAACAATTAAAATTCTATTGTGTCTGGTATTCGCGCGCTCGAGCTCATATATAAATATTCCGCAATATCAAGTAGTTTTTTTAGAAGCTGTTAGTAACTGTAATGTTACGCAAATGATGCGATGTAATGGATAGCCCTTGAGGAACTATAAATTCTGTAAATGAGACGAGAACACTTCCAACTAAAACGCTAGGAACACCAAAAAATATTGTAAATTAAGGACTTTTTTAAAATAGTTCCTTATTTATTTTCTGGTGTATCGTTCAATAAAATAGATTAGGTATGGTCTTATACAACTAATAACTTAAATTGTACAAAAAACCTTAATACAAAAGTGGGTCTGTATAATAAAATCTAATTACTTTTTTCTTAATGATAAATGAATCAACAAGCCGGGCCAAGTTATCGCTCACAAGCGAACCGTGGCAATGGATGTCAACTCCATAAACATTTGTCCTCATATTTCCATCACGTTTTGTCACCATACATCGGACAGAGACAGCGGCAGGCTCTCGTTTTACGGACAATAATTCAGGAGGGCTTTCGGTTGCGCTCGTAAAAATGCATCCCTTCCATTAAAGCGGGAAGCGGTTTTATACTGTCCTTATATCAACCTTTGCAGGCTTCTACTTGGTCTATCAAACATTTATTTAGTCTGCGAAAATTGTTGATGCCATGTTAGGATACTGTCGGTAGATAGGATACATTGTAGCAGACAAGCAATTTAAATTGCTGATTAAAATTGTCTAGAAAAAGTTGATACTCTGGTTTTTAACTCGAACAAAGCTCACGTCGAGACGTCAGAATAAATAGAATATCAAATAAATTAAACACGAGATAATCTGTAAAAAGGTTTTCATTTGAAGGCGTTCTACACTACACCTTAATATAAATAATTATAATTAATATATTGTAACTTGATCCTAAATCGTATAAAATAAAGATTTTCCATAAAAACACAATGTTGAAAAAATTTCCACGAGCAGGATTTGAACTTGCACCACGATAGCTCAATTGGAGGAGCACTTGACCCGGTATGTCAGAAAGGTGCAAGTTCAAATCCTGCTCGTGGAAATTTTTTCAACATTGTGTTTTTGTAATTTGTTCGCAACAAAATTTGCGTTAAAAATTATTTAAACAATTTTCCATAAAGTTAAAATAACAGCAAGAGCCTTTTTTACTTAAATACTAATCCGATATCTGCTATATATAAAACACATTTAAGCGGTATCATCCTCCTTATCTCACTAGTAAATGCAACCAAATATGTAGCATCAAATAACTAGCATTTTTGCAGTTTCCACCCTCCCACACGCTGACATTAAACAGATTCGCTCGTAAAATCAGTAATTTGAATTCCTGGGATCTCGCAGGCTCCCGTTACTCATAACCGGGACTTTGGGGATACTTACAATATGGTGGGGATTTTTTATTTATAGCGTCGTCAAACGCTACGAGCGGAAGTTACATTATTCTGAAAAAAAAAACTTTACTTGAGTCGTTCCGTAAACGGATAATGCGTTCAGTTCAATTTTATGGCTGGTAAAGAAGTTTCAATCAGATAGCTGTCTATTGCAATTGCTTGGATTTGTGTTTGAGAGTGTTAAAGTGAAAGCTTTTTAAGTCTTTTTCATGACACTGAGCCGGTAAAACGAGATTTTGCCCACCCTATGGTAAATGGCCACGTTTGCCGAAGAGCTTGCCGATTCTAAAGCTTCAATTCTTATGACTATATCATCATCATCATCATCTCAGCCAAAAGACGTCCACTGCTGGACAAAGGCCTCCCCCAAGGATCTCCACAACCGGTTTTGTGCTGCTCGCATCCAGCGGCTTCCCGCGACCTTCACCAGATCGTCGGTCCACCTTGTTGGAGGCCTGCCCACACTGCGCTTTCCAGTACGCGATCGCCACTAGAGGACTGCTCCGCCCCAACGGCCATCAGTCCTGCGAGCAATGTGCCCTGCCCACTATATGCTCTTTTTGTATTGTTGCATTGGCATTCGAAAGCTCGTGCCCCAGCAGTTGGGATATAAAATGAGCTGATGATGTGCTCCTGATGATGATGTAAATGATGATCATGATGTAGGGAGACGCAGATAGTTACGTTTAACCCATTTAAAACTCCTGCACTTCCCCTCGCGTGCCGCCAGAATGATAGTGGACCACTATAAATCAGTGGAGTATTCCTCAAATTTCACTGTATCTTACTAGATACTGACAGATATTGAAGGAAACAAGATCTAGACCTACTGGTCTGATCTTAGATCTTGTTTCCTTCAATTCGGAACACATTAATGCAAAAACAATACTCAAACGCAACAACCGCTAAGGTTGGTAGCAAAAACAGGTTATCGCCATTAAGTCGGTTTCTCGCAAGATTTTCTTTTTACCAGTCAAGTCTTTAGAAGTAATAAAGAAACAGTATAACAGGTATTCGTGTTAATATTATCGTCCTATTTAATCACACCTCGCTACAGAAACTAAAAGAAATAACCTGTGTTGCACCCATTAACCCCGTTATAAGTCGAATAAATTGCGAAAGTACTCCCCTATGGGCCACATTCCTCTACATATCGACCTCGTGCTGTGCTTCCAGTAGGACTTTTTAATTTGTTCCCGTTATTTATGGGCCCGTCCGTCCCGGCAAGACCCCATCGGACCAAATACGAAACGTGACTTAACTAAGATATTTTAATTCTAGTTTAAAAGAGAAACCAATTAAAATTGTTATGAGAATATCCAATCTCTGAAGCAAGGGACCGTGTTGAATTATAACAGATTTTACAAGATTTTACTGCAAAAATAGTAAATGTATGAATGGTTTTATTATTGAGCTACTAAAACGTGTTATGTTAACATTTTATGATGTTTCATTAAATGAACAAATATTTCATCAAAACTTATTTTAACCATGTTTTGTAGGTCGCCCGGTAAGATTTCAAGTTTTGAGCGTTTAGCGATTATTCATGAGTTTTTACTTGCTATTTATTTTCTAGTCCTTACTGTAATATAAAACAAGCATTAATTACATTTTTTTTATGAACAACCAAATTTGTAAAACAAAACTTAACAGAAAGAGTTGCTGATTCCATCATCATCACCATCTCATCCAAAGACATCTACTGCTGGACAAAGGCCTTCTTATTATAGATATAACACTTTTAAATACAATTTTCTCAGAAGGGGCAAAATGGTTTTTAATTGTAAATGTTATTATTATACAAAGACGAAGTCGAAATGTTTTATTTAAATAAACTTAAGAAAAGTGCTTTTGAATCGTTCCTAAATTTTTTACCTACTACCCATTCAGGACGTCTATTTTTTTAGCTGTGGAGAAGAATGGGCGCAGGAAACTTCACAAGTTTAAAAGAAGTAACGACATTTACAAAAAGAAAAAAAAACCAGTATAACAAAATTATTTGAAATTTAAAAAACATCTCTTATTTTCAAAATAGGGTAACCAAGTAACACTACATTTGTATTTGTTCTTATTTATTTCTTCAATGAATTCACAATATTTATTGGTGTTGCTATGAAAGTTTTATCTTTTTTATTATCTTATCTATCTTTAAGTTTATACAGCTTTCGCTAGTAACTTACACCACCACCGTCAGAACTTACTTTCCCCGCTATCTACCCTAAATCTGGGCCCCAAGCGCAACGCCGCTAATGCCTCGAATTAAACGGTACACTTTTATGGACGGAAAATACATCCGTAAATCATAGCGCACATTCCCAACTCTTATTTAACGATACCAAGTTTCCGCCGAAACAATCGGAACACTCAAGAAACATGCTAATAAAGGAACAAACAACAATTGCTTTACACTATAATAAGGAGTGCCTTTGGTATCCCATGCTGGTCTGGGTCGTGAAAAGCAAGTATCAGCTGCCTTACTTCCCGTGCATGTCGTAAGAACCGAGGCAGGTTTGTACCTGCCTCGGTTCTTACGGCTTTAGAACCCTTATGGGTTCCAAGATGCTCGCACATCAGACGATCGGCTAACAACCTATCACTGATGTTATCTATTCCACCTTTGAGATCTACTTTGATTATGCTAAATGAGGAGCTCGATGGCGCAGTGGTTAACGCGCTCGGTCTGCGAGTGCTGAGGTTAAGCAACTTTCGTAAACACCGGTCATCGGATGGGTGACCAAAAATAAAAATCATCTCGTGTTCTTCCGTGCTTCGGAAGGCACGTAAAGCCGTTGGTCCCGGCTGCATTAGCAGTCGTTAATAACCACCAACCCGCACTGAGCCCGCGTGGTGGTTATGGCCCGTTCTCCCTATCCATCCATAGGGAAGGCTCGTGTCCTAGCAGTGGGGACATAAAAATGAGCTGATGTGGCGTCAAGGTCAAGAACGGCGAGTTTACTCAAAATTTTTGATTTTGATGCTCTGTCTGCCCTTTTTGGGTGAAGGACGTGAGACTATGTACCTATGTATGGAAGGAGTGGTGATATGGAAATGTTGGACAATTTTAAGCCTTTAAGGTCTCAGGGCAATTCTAAATGCTATTGAGTTGCAAAGCGCTTGGATATGTGGAGGTCCTGAGTTTAATTCTCTGGTCGGTAAAAGTAGCAATATATGGGTCAGAACATTACAATGATGCTAATAATGCTATTACGACCACATATTTAGATAATAAGGTAATTGCCAGGCAAGCTGACATAAAAACCTCGCTGCTTCAAACTTGGGACCTCCGGATTCAAGACTAATATAACTCTTATTGTATGTCTGATTAAGTAAAGTGAAACGTTTGTTTTATCGTGACGTGAACGTGTTCATAAGTTAATTGGTTACTAAATTATGGATATATGAATATGCGCGCGTAATGGCGATTAACATTTCGGGTTGACATTCTGCAGTCTCCTTATTTTGTGGTAAAAGTAAAACATATTTTTCAGTAGTTTTAAATTAAAAGCTCCTTGCATCACAATGTCTTATTAAGGTGTAAACAGAACTCACCTGCAGCTGGAGAAAGCTTCGTGACGACTCCCCACCGGCACTTCCACTGCAACAAGGAAAAAGCACATTTTAAATTAAATACTGCTTGGTACACCTTACTAATTGTAATACGGTAAGAGAAAAAAGGTTTACGTCAGTTTCAGAAGCAATATGAAACCAGACAGTGTTACTTAACTGAGTCTTATATTTTATTAAATAGTTATTAACATTTTAAAGGAGATAGCAACCAAAACTGCTATTAGTTAAAGCTTTATGTAATAATTATTTGGACATTCACGTTCGTAAGATCGTATATTGAGTGTGTTAACTTGTCGTCTGCTGTCAATACAGACACAATAGAATTTTACTTGTTTAGAGAACTGATCAATGCTCGCCGCAGATGAGAGATTAAAAGACACCATATTTTTTCATACATTTTTCATTGACTAAAAAAGTTGATGTCCTTTGAAATATTTCTTAAAACTTATTTTAAGAGCATGTACGGTAGACATAAGCACAATTATGAGAGCTGGAAGAGAGTAGCCGCGGATCGTGCTCAGTGGCGTGCACTTGGAGAGGCCTATGGCCAGCAGTGGACTAAAAAAGGCTGATGGTGATGATGATAAAACATAATTTGAATTAAGTCCATTTAATTACCAACCTTATCAAGCCTTTAACTAAGATCAAACTGTCGTTATTATCAAACCATCAAAGTATGTGCCTGCCTACTACTGGTACTAAACAGTGGTGCCCACACTTTACGGCGCGTAAACATTGACAGCGAGGCTTGCGTGCGGCAGCGGACGCGATATAAGATCTAACATGAATTAAATTGTAAGACTGTTTCTAGCTTGACAGTTAAAATTTTATATGATCATTATTTGAGCACTAGTTTTCAGGTTCGACTTTGTTTATTAACGATGTTAAATTTGAATTGTCTCTCAAAACTGACGTTAAGAAAGAAGTCATAATATACATAATTATTAGGTACCTCGTATTTGGAGTATCAGGCTTTAACGGACTACAACCCAATCTACATATGACAATTAGTTTTATAATATAATATTGCCCATGAAATTGTCAATTTTAACAAGCCTATATCTGAGATAAAACTGCCTTTATCAAACCAGCAACGTATGTGCCTGTCTCCTGCTAAATAGCGGTGCCCACATTTTACGTCGAGTAGACAAATGACGCTAGCTTGCGTGCGACAGCGGACGCGTAAATAAGCTTTACATAATGACCGCTGTGTATCCTCCGCAGTTAGTGTCTTAGTAATTTCACCTTTAAACGTAGGTCATGAATTGTGTATTTAGTAATTGAAGTTGAACATTATTGAAAATTGCTCGATGGCGCAGTGGTTAACGGTTGTTGACGTTAAACTTTCGTAAAGGCTGTTCACTCGATAGATTGACCATAAAATCATCTTAAGCTTCTCCGTTCTTCGGAAGGCACGTAAAGCCGTTGGTCCCGGCTGCATTAGCAGTCGTTAACAACCACCGCACCGCACTAGGCCGCGTGGTGGTTTATGGCCCGTTCTCCATATCCATCCATTGGGAAGGCTCTTGCCCCAGCAGTGGGGACATAAAATGAGCTGATGATGATGATGATGATGATGATGTACAAATCTAAATTTAACAATCGTGTTGAGTTACTTGCCTTTCCGAAAGTGCTCGATTAGTTTATTTGCCAATGCCCGCTTCAGCGAAACTATTACAAAATAGGTCAATGTCAGTGTCATCGCTAATAGAGTTAAAGAAACGACAAGATACTTAAATCAAATTCGGTGGTATTTACAACTCTCTGTTGTGTCCCATCTAGAAGTTTGGGTAAATTATAGTTAACTTACTTATTTTAAATGTTATTTTCTATTGTTTTTTCGTCAAAATAAGGCAAGTTCGTTAGCCTTGTTACTAGGTAAGTCTCGTCTTACATCTTTGAGAGTAGCAACGGACATTCGTACGTCGTAAGCAACCCAGGGCCGGCCATAAAAGCGGGCTGAGCAACGGCGCCGCGCCGCTCTGATTTATGATGGAACTTAGCATTTCAGGAACGGCTGAGGTTATTGCAGTTCGGCTAATTGACAAACGTCATTTCCAAGAATTAGTTGCTTTGTCTTGGTTTCAGATTTAATTTATAAAAATATAATTAATTTAATAAAATATATTTACTCAAATAATTGGTTGTAGATTGGTTATTAAATTTACTTTTAAAGTTCTTACATGGCAATTGTGAGAAAAAGACATTGGTTGTCTTGCTGCTCCAGATGGTTTTTCCTGGCCTGGCTAGCTACCATGATATTATCTTAATCTATCGTCATATTATCAACAATGAAACAAAAACATACTAGTACATATGTTGAGGTCAATTTGTTGACACTCTAGAGGTTGAAAGATTTTTTACCAACTAAAAATGACTTATTAATTTCTATCATATAAATTTTTTCAACATTTGTGTTTTTATAATTTGTTCGCAACAAAATTTGCGTTAAAAATTATTTGAACATTTATTAATTTCTTCAAACAAGACCACCAAGGTAGACTATTTTTTTTAAACAGCCGTTATTTATAATTCACAATTAATATTAACAAATCTTAATAGATGCAATTAAATGAACTTTAAATAAATAATATTGAGGTATCTTATTACTATCCTCTTTATTTATTTTCTCTCATATATAAATTTACATTTTTAAATATTTTTTAAAAACAAAATAAATAAAACATTTAAAAATATAAAAAATAGGGGTCGGCCGGCATCGGGACCAGGGTCCAAGCTACCGTGGTTAGGGCTCCAGGGACAGGAACCTCCTGATAATGCGTGCCGTATCGAGGAGAACTGCCTTCTGAATCAGGCCATTGATCCAGCCGCCTAACGAGAGCCTCATTAGATGTTGATCGAGACCATTGGCCATCAACACTAATTTATTACTATTATTATTACCTACATTCGGAAAGGGGATAATACAACCCGTTATTATATAAGCAAAGCAATTTTAAGTTTTAAGATAACAACGTACCTATTTGCATATAAAACAATCTGCTGCATGCTTTAAGAGTTCATCATCATCAACATCAGCTCGTTTTATCTCCCCACCGCTGGGGCAATAGCATTCCCTATGGATGGATAGAGGGAAATTTCTCCCTTCAAAAGACTTACTTGACCAAAATATATATAAGAGGTTTTTTTTACTTTCATCCTCCTTATTGTTGCGTACAGTTAGTTATAGCATGACTTGCGAAAGACTGAAAGTGACGATGCACTTAAGACAGCAGTACGTAGCTGGTTTTGACTGCAGAAACTATAAATCTTTGGCTCATTATTTTCAGTTGAATGGAAGGGGTAACACAACAATGTAAACATAAGAAAACATCAAATAAACATATATATGTTGAAGGTAGGACGGTGAATAAATTTAATCAATCAATCATTCAATCATAGAGCTCAATGTTTTTAAGAAAAATATATTTTTTATATGTTAACAACTTTTACTTTTACAACTCGCGTTTATTTTATACATTGACTAGCTGACCGGCGGACTTGGTACCGCTTTAACAGTTTCTATGACAACAAAACAAACAAATCATTCGTCCGCTTAATAACACCCGTATCTCATGATGGACCCCTATAGCAGTGCCACCTACCAGGTCAAATTGTAAATCTAAACCATTTTCGAATCCACTTGAACATACACAGAAAATTTTATCCAAATCGGTTCAGCCGTTTAGAAGGAGTTGAATGTGTAGTGTTCGCGTAAACTTTAGAAAACAATATGTTACTTATTACATTGACATTGTTTTATGTACTAGCTCTCCTTTCACCTGAAGCAGACAATATTTTCAAGTGATATTTATTTTATTTTAAAGAATCTTAATATAAAAATAAACAAAGCACTGGTAGAAAGCTCATCATTAAAACCATCTGTTGCTGACAATAATCAAAATAATATTATAATGATCATTAGTTCGTCCCCAAGTACAAACAAAAGAAGATCCAAAGTTACTCATGCAAAGTCAGAGATTTCTTTTGAAACGTCACAAAAACTGTTTGGTCGCGCGCGGGTGGCGGTGACGTCACGACAGAGCTTAACCCTCAACTGTCTCCGTGGTGAGAATACACAATGATCTACCACAAGGGGTGGAAAGTATCTTTTTAATCTGTATTACTTTTAATTTAGCTTTAAAGTTTTGAAAACAGAAATCTTTTCACGAAGAGCAACCACAACAGCAAAAATAAATTAAGTAAAAGATAAAAATTATTGACATTTAAAAAATATTGCGTTATATTTTAAACAGTTTTTTAAACGGGATATATCAAACGAAACGTCAGGTATCACTAAGGTATGACTATGATAACTATACTAAGTAGTAGCGTAAAACCACATTAAAACTAAGCTACTTACAAATAAATTTTAGGACAACATAAAATAGGTAAATTTATAATAGGTATACTAGGTATAATTAAATATAGGTATATGTATAATTTGTCCCAAAAACGCTCCCAAATCTGTATAGAGCTGATCTTCTGACTTGGGCGCTTAAGCTAATTGCAATTAGCACTTATCTTCCAGAACCGATTTTTAGGGTTCCGTACCCAAAGGGTAAAACGGAACCCAATTACTAAGACTCCGCCGTCCGTCCGTCTGTCTGTCCGTCTGTCACCAGGCTGTATCTCATAAACCGTGATAGTTAGACAGTTAAAATTTTCACATATGATGTATTTTTGTTGCCGCTATCTAACAACAAATACTAAAAAATAGAATAAAATAAATATTTAATGGGGCTCCCATACAACAAACAAAAGCGTTATGAATTACTCAAATTTAAGTGACCATAGACCATGCCTATTAATGAAAAATATATAGAATTTGAAGTAAACCTTCATACTCGTTTATTTACTGCTACATTATCTTCAATATTAAGGGTGACTTTAAAGAATCATTTATTAATGTGTCACTGTATTAATGTGTCAGTGTAACATTGCCAATTAATAATTTACGAGCGCCAATTAGTCCTCTATTTACACAATAACACAAGTGAAATGGCGTGTTTGTACAAGTTAATTCTGCCGTTGATCAAGATGGTATCGCAATCAATTGACGTAAGCTACATTCATATGTATATTCCCCTTTCTCATTACATATGATTAGAAATTATGTTGAGACACAAATTACGTGTACAGTTAGCAGCAAACTAGTTAGATACCAAAAAAATGTCATCAAAAAGTACTTGAATCTTCACTGGTAGTTAAGTTAAGTATAGTTATGTTTTGTTTGTTGTTGTGCGTCCTACCTGTTATGACATACTGAGTCGACACGTGGGCCCTCACGGTACGACTAGTCCACAGATTTAAAATCACTCAGCGAGCTATGGAGAGAGCTATGCTAGGTGTTACTCTAAGGGATCGAATCCGGAACGAAGTAATTCGCCAGAGAACCAGAATAACTGTCATAGCCCAAAGAATTAGCAAGCTGAAGTGGCAATGGGCTGGTCATATAAGCCGCAAGACCGATAACTGTTTGGGGTAGACGTGTTCTAGTGTGGAAACCGCGACTCGACCGACGTAGTGTAGTGAGCCCTTTGGCGCGGTAGAGCGACGATATACGCAAAGTGGCTGGCAGCGGTTGGATGAGAATATTCGAAGATCGGGCTCAAGGCATGCATTGGGAGAGGCCTATATCCAGCAGTGGACTGATTATGATGATCACGATGTTTTTTTTTTTTGGTGATTGACTTTTTCTGTTGACAGTACCTCGAATTAACTGTTTAAGTCAATGCATCTTATATTCTATAATCGAGAATAAGTATGGAACATACACAAAGTTAAAACTTTGTGGAACATCATTTAATTTAATTTATTTTATTTTATTTATTTATTTACTTGATTAGCACGGTTACAAACACCAATTACACTAATCAAGATACATATGAATACAATAAATTAAAAGAAAATAATCACAAACATAAAATAAATCATATAAGTTAATTACTAAGTATATCAATTCACACAGTCAAAGTTGTGCAAAAACAAAGCGTTTATCTGTTGCCTATTTGCGACTAAAATGAAGCGAGAAGGATACAATTTAATACGATTTTAACGACTTTTTATCTTTGAATTCTATTTTTTCGTTCTGACAGTTTTTGTTCGATACAGTTATTTGTTTTAGCATCATTCCGTTTTATCTTCAAATCAATGTCAGAAACAATTTTTTTTTATCTTTGCGTAACAAAACACCATTGCGTGCATATTGTTATTATTTTCCTTGAGCCTATATTTCTATATTCGCTCTTTAATCAGAGCTAGAAACAGCGGAAAAATATACATTTCACATTTCCCAGTAAGCGAGGAACAATTCTTAAGCCGTATTAAGTTGTTCTTTTTGTCTCAGCGTCAACGTTAGGGGGAACGGATCCTGGCATACATTTACAATTGTTACAATTGTTACAATTAAGTTGTATCCCGCAGTAAGCCGACACCCTTGAGATCCGGTGGGATAAGCAAGGGTCGCGATATTACAAAACGCCGACGGTTTATTTGAAATCTATTTGTGTTTTGTTTTCTTAAGTTTTCGTAGGCACTGTATTATATTGAAAATTATATTATTGCTGTGGATTTGTTTTTGTTGTGTAGAAGTAAGCTTGTAAAGTAAGTAAGAATGTCAGTCACCAGATATTATAAGTATTTTAAAATCTATGTTACAAGGGACGAGTAAAAAAATATAAATTACTGCGCTACTTCAGTGGGATGGACCCGAAAACTAGTGCGACTGCAATTCTGCCCCCGATAGTTGAAAAGCCGCATCTAACAAAAAGTCAAAACGGAGAAAAAAATGTTTGAATGAATGAAACGGGAAATCGTCTGCTGTTCTTAAGTAAAGGAAAATAATTACATGTTGAAAATTTTGAATATTAGCAACGATATTTGTCTTTGATTTCCATTTATAAAATGTAATGTTTTTTTAATTATTTAATTAGAAATAATTAAAAAACCCTTTCATTCTAGTAAATAAAGTTGGAAAAAATACTACGTCCTTAATTGAATAGACGCAAATAGCCAGGAGCGCCCTTTCAACATCGAACGCCTAATATATTACTTTTTTACTAAGTATCAAGTTTATTCGGATATTGTATTCCTAAGAAGAATATGCGCATTGGCTATATCCGCTAACAGTAACATAAAAAAATCCAAAATAAATGTCATTTATTCTTGATATGAGTTTCACTTAAGAATCAAGTATGTACTTGTGAGATAATTATTAATTCCTTAAACTTAGAACTTAAACAAAATATAGACGCATATGACAAATGCGCCCGGGAAAAACTTACTTTACGAAGTAGAAAAGGCGGAAGTGGCAGATGTTGATTTTTTTCCTTAGTTTTTATGCTGTTTCCAATTACTGTGTAAGGCGCAAATGGGTATATGAGCCTTTTTAATTTCTTCTTATAAATTGGATCACTTAAGCGTCTTTCAAATTTCCGAACTTACACAAAAATATCAAACCAAAAGGGCATTTATACGTAAATGTGACTTTTCAATTAAGCTTAAGGCAAATTTGTCTTTTCATCTTCAATCAGGTGCAAAAAAGTGTGCAGAAGCGCCTTTTTTTGTTGCGCTAAAACTGCAATGGAACGAGATAGAAAAATATAAAAAATATTGGAAGGAGCGCCTTTTTTGCCTGATTCCGGCAATGTATGTAACTCAATTTGGCAAAAAATGTTAGATACGTCTTTTCAACTAACGGGGGCAGAATTGCTAGTAAGATAGTTTTAGGGATGGAATACTATATTCCGCACTCCTATCTCATCAGCAAAGGCAGGCGCAACCGATGGTTCAACCACGAGTGTGCCAACGCTGTTGATAACAAGCAGGCGGCGTAACGTGCTTGGATCAGGGGTAAAGCTCTTGGGGATCCCAAAACCCGCTCGCTGAAAGCAGCCTATAATAATGCCACCAAGTCCTGCAAAAAAGCTTACATTAGTTAGAGCGAATGCGCAGCGCGTTGCACGGGTCGGCCAAGAACTACTGACGTATCCTACGGGCAGCCGTAGCTACTGGCGTCAAAGCCGTGCAACCGAACTGCTGCCAACTCTCGCTGCCACAATTGAGTTGTCTTGACGGAACTTTAGCTCACAAGCCGCAGGATCGAAGGCGATCTCCTGGCCAAACTGTTTGCGGCTAACTCCCCAACCGATGACTGCAATGCACAGCCACCTATAATTTCTCACTGTGGTCACAATGCCCGATTTTAAAATGAAGCAGTGTGATGTCTGTGAAAGAGGCTAATGTGCAACCGGTCCCCAAAAAAGAGATCGGTCAGATCTATCGAAATACCGCCCCATAGCCGTAACTTCAGTTTTGTGCAAAGTAATGGAGAGCATTTTAAATAAACAACTTGTCCACTACCTAGAAGAACACTCCATAATTCACGATCGCCAATACGGGTTCCGGCTGAAATGGTCAACCGGTATCTTCTAGCGTACGTTGCACATCCATCGGGGTGAGGCTATTGACAAGCGTGGTGAGTCGGTGACTGTTAGCCTTGACATAGCCAAGGTTTTTGATCGGGTCTGGCACAAAGCCCTTCTCTCCAAGCTCCCAGCATATCTGCCTGCTCAGTTCTGCAACTGGGTCGCTGGCTTCCTGCATGAGCACAGAATCCGTGTTCTATCTGATGGATGCGCTTCGCGGCTCATGAAAGTGAACGCTGGGGTCCCTCAAGGCTGCGTTCTGTCCCCCACCCTGATCTTTCTGCATATCAATGATATGCTTCCACTTAAAAATATTCATTGCTATGCAGATGATAGCACGGTGCATGGGGATATAACGGTCACCTAGCGGCAGGGCGGGTTGAAACCGTAGTCAATCGAGTGAATCTTGTCATTAAATTCAATCGGGTATTGGACCTCATATCTAACTGGGGCTCCAATAATCTGGTTGAGTTCAATGCCAGGAAAACACAGGTATGTGTGTTTAAGGCATAAAAGTCACCATTCCTTCCCCTTCCAACTTTTCAGGGTACATCTCTAAGCCTGCAGAGCAGTATCAACATCTCGGTATGACAATTCGCTGCGATCTGAACCAAAGGGACTACATCGAAGCCGTGATCAAAACAGCCTCACGAAAACTCGGTATTCTGAACAGAGAGAGGCGTTTCTTTGCGCCGGAACAGTTATACTTTTTGTACAAGACACAGGTACGGTCTTGTGTGGAGCATTGCTCGCATATCTGGGATGGTTCCGCAAAGTACCTTCTCGATGCCCTGGACAGATTGCAGCGTCGCGCTGAACGCATTATTGGCAATACAGAAATCGCAAATACTCCCAAATCTCTGCAATTGCGTAGGGATGTTGCATCACTCAGCATGTTGCTCTGGAGAGTTCTTTGACTTCATCCCACCTTTTCCCTTTCTTCATTGTAGTACACGTGCTGCTCTTCTGAGTCACCGCTTCACTGCCTCAAATATCCAATCGCGCACAAAAAAATTTGGTGACTCGTTTCTTTGTCGCACTTCCAAAAGATGGAATAGTCTACCAGCACACGTTTGCCCTCCTTCCTATGATATGGGGTGCTTCAAAAAAGGCGTGAAAAAGCACCTTGTGGGCCGGCAGAGTGAGGTTAACTGATGCTACGTTTGTTTTCACGCTGCACCAGTTATCTTCGCGTCTGGACTCCATTTTCACTTAACATCAGGTGGGATGGACTCATTTGCCATTTAACTATAAAAAAAAATTACTATAATTATAATTTTTATGTGGATTTCTTAAGCTTGTTTTCTAACTTATCACTCTTCTTCGTAGCTTTAGACGTAATTTTTGCGCCGCAGATCGTGCTCAGTGGCGTGCACTTGGAGAAGCCTATGGACTAGTATTGGCTGATGATGATGATGATGATGATTTAATTTGTGACATGAGATTTTTTTCAAATAACAAAACAAAATATTTAGAAATTAGTGATGTCGATAAAACAAATTTTCAATAAAAATTAAATTCCTGCTTTTTAGATAGATATAATAGAAAATATTGACTGAACACACAACACACAACCTTAGAAGCATTCCTCGATCCGTTAATACTTTGCAAAGATGCGGCACCTAATCTTGTGCGGCGGGGTCCCCCGGTGGGTTAATATTTTATTGAAAAACCTTCTTAGTGACGGCTTGCAAGCTATAGCCCCGCCAAAAGCTGGGATTTGCAATTAATAATGCAAACGATTCGGAAGTGTTCCTTTTAATTGAATGTATAGTTGCCGGGAAGTTCCCCTCGTTTTCTATGATACATGTGTGTTCTTGTGGCGATTTTTTTTATACAATTTTTCCCTTTATATTTTTTTTGTTGTTGTTTGTTTAACATTGCAGTAATTTGGACTGTGTATGGCAAATACCTTTTTATCATTTTTTCACTTATTTCAGTCATGTGTTACTGCAGCGTTGAACTAAACTATTTAGGGTAATATTTAGTTCAATGCCTCGATGGACCAGTGGATAAGCGCTCGGCCTGACAACTGAAGGTCCTGGGTTCAATTCCTAGGTCGGACATAAAATGTTTAAGATTATCTGATGCATAGCCCAGGTCTGTGATCATCAACCCGCATTTGGCTAGCGTGCCCATCAATTGTAGTGATGTTGATGACAATGATGGAGGCCCTTGCCCAGCTGTGGGATAGTATATGTATATACTATTTACTTCTACTATTTAGTTGATGGTAGGATTTGTTCTGGTTAGGTATGACCTTTTTATTAATATTAATTTTGTCGTCGTAACAATAGTTTAGTAGCATTGTTCTCTTCCGACATTAAGTGATAGCATAGCAAGTGCCCCAATGGTTGAGGGTTCTGGTCAAAGCGCTTCCATCTCCAGCCTTCGACCTTATCGTTACTCCTCAGGTGAGATAAAGGCCGATTTCCCGTTGTAAAATAAAAAACAAGAGAAGATAGTGTAATCCTGGGATACAGGAACGCACAAAGGCCCGTGAGTTGTGCCCACCTTCATAAATATCGTGCGGAACCCTCCTTTAAGTTGTCACATCGTTCGAAGGTACAAAATAAAACTTGTCGCTCGGACAGCTCTGGGTCGGAAAGTTTAAGACGATAACGTCTTTGAAACAAACGGGACACATCGTTGGATACGTGATATAGTGTCTATAAATGTCGAGTTGATAAATGGATTCTGTAGCATATCTTTCTTAGCATTAGTTAACATTAAAATATAATTATTCGGTTGTTTGCCCTGTTCTTGATCTTATTTGGGATCGATGCAACATGGCTGTCTTCTTGCATTCTCTTTAACACATTAGCTGCCAGGGGGGTCACTGGTGACCGACAAACAATAAGTTTTTTATTGTGTCTGGTTTTGAGGCAGTCAACCTAGTAAACAACCGTCATCTTAACATTTTACTTCTTTGTTTGCCATATCATATTTTGCAGTTCTTTCTTGACATACGCTTTAACTTTCATGTCCTTACCTTTGCTGATCATCTCTCATATCCATATTAAAGCATTCAATCGGTCTGCCCTTCTTGCACCTTTATAACGAGACGCGTTAAGGGTGATGAAACCCCAACCCGTAGGCAATTTGAACACCTCCCGGTCGATGCAGATATGTCTTGTGACGATCTTAGCCCAGAGTGTGTCGCTCGCTACGAATGTACTGCTGAGGGTTCAGCGGGTTCATCGAGTACTACAGAGGCAAGTCTTTTTGATGTCTTAAATGAACTGCGAGCATTAAGAAGTTATTGGCGTCATAAGTGCTTGTGAAGGCTTATATTGAATATACGACTTGACTTTGATCTCAAACTTCGATTATTTCTATCAAGATTATTATTCTTATAAACCTTCACACAATCCATCTAACTTTTATTTGGTCTCCCTCTCTGCCTGCATCCATCAACAGACATCAACATGCGTTTCATCCCTTCTCATCACATGCCCATACCAAGAAAAACGACTCTCTCCTAAAGAATTGAAATCCAAGTTCCAGAAAACGAAGCTCCAAATATAATAAGCACACACGAGAGGTACTCTCGGCGTCCACGCTGATGATTTCGCACAAAGTAATTCGACGATGTACGGACCCCACAGTCGCCCTCCAATTTAGAAGAGCCGCCAAAAAAGGGTCTTAAGGCGCCCTCAGATCTCACCGGCTTCAAGGAAAGGAATTCTAAAGAGATGTGCTATCCACTTTTATTGAAAAGCTTCTTGGTACGTAATGACGTAACTGCATGCCTAATTGTCGACAGTATGGTACACAGAGGTTCTTTTAACTTAAATAAATACTTAGTAGGCTAGGTCGTAACCTAAAATGGTACATATTTATAAAATATAGTGAAAAAATGAAATGCCTACCTATATTTTATCTAATACCTATAAACGAGCAATTCTTGTATATTATGTATATATATAATCTGAATCTCGGAAACGGCCCCAATGATTTTCATGAAATTTAGTATGCAGGGGGTTCCAAGGGCGATAAATCGATCTAGCTAGGTTTCATTATTAGAAAACGTCGTTTTATCTGTAAATAAATACTGAGCAAAGCTGGGTCATCTAGGTACTAAATATTTAATTCATCTTAAATGCAGCAATTAGCACTTAAAAATAGAAAATAAGATCTAAAATGTTACGTTGTAAATGGGGTACGTTTTCTTTTATAATGAACAATTTTATTTACTTATAAGTAGGTACCTAATCATAACTGTTTTATTAACGTTTCAGTTTCACTTAAAGTTTTACTTTGGGAGATGAAACAACCGTATGCCGCGTCGCACGACGCGTCGTCTGCCTGGAAACGAACGCTTTTTAATAACGAAAGAGATTAGAATATCTAAATCATCGAAATGAAACTTTATATGGATCTACTCGTTTTATTTATATATAATTTTATCCTGCAAAGGATTGAAACGTCTATACAAAATAATATTTTAAAAAATGCAAGTAAATTCACAAAAAGTAATTAAAGTAATTTCACAAAAACACATTCATTCATTTCAACGTGTACGACAGTGTTGACGTAAACTGCAAAAAACAATAGTTACCTCAAGCATCCATTGCGTTAAATAAATCGTAAAGCACGTTATAGAAGTCGTTGGTCAGCAAAACCACTTATACCACTGCCAGACAAACAAAACGTCGCCGCATCAGCTCCGTACAAATCCCGGGATCTATTTAAGAAAACCGCTCCTCTCCATCAAATCGCATCAGCCGGGATTACGGGACGCGTCCGCTCGCACTTATCTGCACTCGGCTTTTGTTTACGGCTTTGTCTACGCCAGTATAAAGCTATTATCGACCGATGGCCAAGACAGTTAAGGATAATGTGCGATCCTCCTTCGATAGCTAATCTTAAGACAAGTAGTCATGGTTGGAGATTTCTTTTTACCTATCTAATCAGCCTTCCTTCACACGCCACTGCTGAATAAAGACCTATTTTTCTATTATATTGTGTTTCTATCCTGATCCATCGGAATGCAGATAAGCCTAATCGTCTACCCAACGAACTGGTGTCTGCTTGCTTCTTGAGCATCAGTTCATGTCAAAATACCTACTTGTATAAAATTCAATAAAGTAATATTAATAATATCATATTGAATTTTTATTTCGTAACAGAACGTACCCGATAAAATAATTATTAACGGTACCTATGCCAGTTAGAAAATAATTTATAAAGCGACCGATATTTCAGTTTTCAATTTTATTATAAGATTAATTAATCTTCATCACAATCATGCCGTGCTCATAACGTTTTTATTTTTTATTTCGTAATCGAGTTGTCAATCGCTTTAAGTGATTGTTGTGCGGAACACTGTGGTATCAGAAGCAATGCTTTAAATTGGATTAAGACTTATTTGCAGAACTGGATGCAATCTTATGTTGAAATCATAAAACTGGATTCAAAGAGTATAGCACAAAAATATAAATCAGAGTTTAAAGAAAATAAGTTCAGAGTCCCGCGATGGGAGTGTGTTGGGACCTTTATTGTTTCTGGTTTATCTATACATATATTAAGCAAAAACTTTGTATCCCTTTTTACGAAAATTGCGCGGACGGAGGGGTATGAAATTTCGCACACTTATAGTTTATATAGAGAAGGATTGCAGAATGTTAATATTTTTTTTAATTATGCATTAAAAATACATTAAATCAATAAAACAAACATTACACACACTACCATTGACACACACGCTTAAATACTCATTTCAAAACATTCAAAAATGGAAGAGGAGCCACCGAAATCTGTCAATACCAATCCAAACTCAAATTCTATCTTTTTTAATTTTTCATTGCTTAGGATACAATCCGTGCCGCCTTAATAAAATTACGGTCGAATTTCGACCACTGGGCGACCACTAGTATAAATAATCTCCCTGACGTAACTGTACATAGAAGCATCCTTTTCGCTGACGACATATTATTATCCGCAGTAGTGACAACTGATAGTAAATTGACATTGAATGACCACGTAAATGACATTAATAAAACAATAATATCAATAATATATTGGCTTAATAATAAAAATTTAAAAATTAATATTGACAAAACTTATTTTATAAATTTTAATAATTACTTACATGACATATTAAATATAAATGACAAAGGTCAAATTCTTATAACTACAAATGTGACGAAATTCTTAGGCATCATCATCATCATCATCATCATCATCATCATCATCATCATCATCATCATCATCATCATCATTATCATCATCAGCTTATTGTATGTCCAATGATCAGCCTTTGCGCAAGTTGCTTAACCTTAGCAACCGCAGACCGGGCGCTTTAACCACTGCGCCATCGAGTTGATCGTTACTCAGTGAAATTAAATCGACAACCATGTCTTTGTGTACAACATTGACTATCAAAACAACATTTTTGTCGCCCCGAATTGTGCAAATTGTTCAAAGTACTGTCAACCTTACGTTTGTTGACACACTGTATTTTGTTGGGTCGCGCCCAAGATATCTTGATTGTGGCAGCTTGAGATAAAAAGGATTATAAACATGTGTTCAAACAAAGCTTTTGGTTGTTTAAACTTTCACGTTTATTTACTTATGCTGTTGGAGTTTCAAAAAACGGAATAAATAATATCTATTCCGTTGTTCCGTCTGGCTTAGTGACTCAAACTTTAAATAGCCTATTTTTACTGTATAACCTGAAGTGTTACCTATCAGCTCATTCAAATAAAAATAATTACAAAGACACAAGTGTGGAAATTGTTAGCTTATAATACCCAAGCAACGAATTCCTAAGCCGTACTGACTGGAAAAAGGAGCGAGACAATGGGCCAACAAACGCGCAAGTAAATTAACCAAACAGAGCGAATGAATAAAGAAAAATTTCTTGTTTTTGACGCGGGCGGTGGGCGGGAATTGCCGGCCTTTGTGCCCGGTAATAAGCCCACAGACAGATGTTAATTTGAGCCTCCATTCAGAGTTTTGTTGTGCTCAAATGGGTGTGAGATTGTGACCTAATAACAATCTGTGTTCTCGCCGTCGTCGGGATATCCTCGAGATAAATGCTACGGCAATAACAGTAAACATTTTAAAGAAGTTAAGAATTAAAACTTTGATGGTTAAGTCAACAGACGCGGTTGTAGATTTTCGAGTAAACGTCCTATGCCCTATAAAGAAAGAAGAAAAGGTATATGCCCTGCAGTTGAGCAGTAGGTGATGATGATGATGATGATGATGATGATGATGATGATGATGATCAGTGATTTGGAAAAAGTGTTGAAAAAACATTGTCACGTGCTTTGTATTGGAATTGGCATGCAAAATAAGAGCGGATTATGTTGATAAATTTGCACGGGTCGGACAAAGCCGGAGTTTTTGAATTTCAGTAAAATTATGTGTACTGAACATGCAGAAGTAACATTCAAAAAGAAAACTCAATTACTCAAATTATAAATATTGAAAATATTTCAATAAAATTTGTTTGTTTACTGTTCCTTACCATTTACAAGCAGATCTATCAACATCCAAGTTCAAAAAGGTCAATAAAACCTTACTTCCAAAACTTATTCTTAAAAACAAAACATAAGCGTCCCAATTGATTAACGAACTACCAACATTCCGAGGTTTCCCAACTCCCATAGGAAATAAGATAAACTTTTGGAGACAGAAGCGGGCGTGGTGGCTGTCCCGCGCCTTGAGTAATGTGTGGTAGGGTTGCCCTTCGCGTGTCTGTGCCGTGTGAGGAGAGATAGCGCCGGCAGTCAACGCAGATTGTGTACAAAGCCAGGTAAAATGATATCGTTTAAGGAAAAAATAAAACTTGCCCATTAAAAGTACCCAACACAAATACACAAGACGTTTTGAAACCTATCTGCAGATAATCCTAAGAAGATTGTAAATATTATATAAGAAAAAAAAATCTGGATTGTGACCATTTAAAAGTGTGGTCCAAAAGTACCAGTACCAGTTTCTGACCGAGAGGTCCTGGGAACGATTCTCAATTTTGCAAGCGTGGTAGTTTTTGTGGGTTGATAGTTAGATTTTATTTTGTTTATTTCCCCATGGATAACATTTGGCCTTCATCTGACCTGATGTCAAGTGATGTCATGTCAAAGGCCGACCGTAGAAGGACACATCAATTGGCAACTGGTTCAGGAACTGGCTGTCTTAACTGATGAAACACATCAACGCTACTAACATAAATGTTCAAGCGATACCTTTAGATAAGATGGTGGTAGCTAGCTAAGTGAACTTATAATAACGAGAATCATTCTAAAGATAGATAGAAGATATTGTTTTCTAAAGTTAACGCGAACACTACACATTTAAATGAAACTACTTTTGCGGATCTATTCACGTTTATTTAACAAATTTTGATTTAATATTTATCCTGACGTTTTGAACCCTTTGCAGGGTCCGTGGTTACAAGGAGTCTGCTCTTCCGAGTAGATCCGTTAAATTAGTTTCATTTCAAATATAAACATGTTCCCCGAAATCGTACACGAGACCTCTGCCTGAGTCTGAAACCGGTAGCCGCACCTATGCCACAGTGGCGGCTGAAAGTATTCATAAGTCAATCTTTCTTGGCCTTTAAACAAAGCTTAACGTTCGAGCTTAAGCTCCATCAATAACACAAACCATCGAAATTCCCACAAAACAAATAAAAACGTAGCAAAAACAAACATTAGGGTTACCGCGGTAATCCCGGAGCCGCCCGCAGCCGACGCTGGGTGGCAGCGATTGATAACGTTTTTATTGTAGTGGAAGGAAATCCACCACACCGTTGTAAGTTGGAAAAATGTCATAATTACACGAGTATTATTTTGAGAAAAACAAAACACACCACGCAAGTTCTCGCAATTTATAAATTTTCCAAAATATAGTGTCAAAAAAAAATACATATTAAACGAAAACAAATTACCACTTCATTTGCCACGGTGGCCTCGGTGGCCCGGTAGTAAAGCGCTCAGCCTGATACCCAAAGGTCCGAGTTCCATTTCCTGGTCAGCAAAAGTATGCTTCGGATTTTCTTCAAAGCCTAGCCCGTGTTTATGATCATCATCCCGAATTTTAGGATTGGAGATGGCATAGATTTTGTTGATAAATTGGCACGGGTAGGACGGGTTTGCGATCATCAACCCGCATTTGACAAGCGTGGTGATCTAGCCATTCCCCATCAATTGTAGCGATGACTTGATTTCAATGATGGAGGCCTTTGGCCAGCAGTGGGACTGCGATAGGCTAATTACTACTACTTGTTACGTCATCGTCCACCGCATGATTCCAGAGAGATGGGCGAAGATCCCAGGATAGGGACGAGTGCGGAGACGTAGAGGGAAGGCCTTTGCCCAGCAGTTGCACTAAATAGGTTATTATAAAAAATTTGATAACTGCTAAAAAACATTTTGTTGTAAATATTGCAAGGTAAGTTTTTGTGATGAAAGAGTAGAATGAGAACAATAGGGTGAATATTGGTTGTAATTTGAATGTAGCCATACCGTACTATATGTAGCTATTTATATTATCATTGTATCGTAGCGTAATAGAATAGAAGTGAAACAGAATGATTATTGTATGGGATTGACATAAGTCAACGATACGTATAAATGACGTTTATGTCAATCCCATACAATAATCAATCTATTTAATTTCTATTAGCGTTATGCCACTTGTCTAGGGGGGCTTGTCTATGAATAGCCTAAATAATGAAGCTTCAAAATTCCGTTAAGTTATCTCGAATTCTACATTGATTCCTAATTTGAAGAGGAAGCATCTAAAAAGCTTTTTTTAACGTTTCATTTGTTTGTAAACAACACGAAATCTCAATAATATCATCAGCGCAAAAATCATATCCGAAACGAACGTCAACCGTCAGAGGAGCACGATAAAAATATGACAAAAGTATTTCTCACAATCGTTATATTTAATTACAGTCTCTCATGTCTGTCTGTACGTAAGTACGCAATCAATCTTACCCCCACAAAAGAGAGGGGGGAAAAAAACATGGACAAATACCAGTCACGGTAATGCGGGGAAATGAAAGGGAAAATAGAAGTTTTTTTTTCTCGCCGGGAGTCGACGCCGACGTCCCTTGGCAACCGTCACAGTAATTTCTTTCTGTAGCATTTTAAGACAGCCTTTGTCTCCATGCAAAGGCTGTGGTAGCCGCCACTCCGTCGACCCCGTGGAAGTTTTGCTAAGTCTTTACAAGTCTACTATTATTATTGATCATAAAGCTTTAACATAGTTATGACACTGTCAGAGCAGTTTTGATTTAAGTCATGTAGATCACATACGTACTCGTGGGACAATTAACATGCTGTAATAATAAACTTTTTTGGACAAGGAACCTATTTCTTAAGAACCCAATAAGAAGAAGAAAAAGATCAATTTACAATTACAAACAACAAGGAAACCGCATAATAAATTCAGCGGTTGATCATTTTTGGACGAATACGCATCCTCCTTTTGACTTATCGTCACTCACCATTTGTTGAGAAAAAGGCCAAGAACATCCCCGCTGTGGAATAAAATAAAAGTATTAAAATCATCCAGCTTCCAATTTCCCGATTGACCCTACAAAAACAGCGGGCAACGGGAATAACGAACCAATCGCCAGAGGTAATGCGATTAAACAGAAATAAAGACGGCGCGCAATTATTTCTTTCGTCTTCAATTAATGCTATTTCTAAATGAAAGTTATTTCCTAAGTTAAAGGGATGCCGGTGCCTCTCCGATCCCCTTTAATTACCTAAAGAGCTCTTTTGAAATGCTGAATTTCTGTATTCGCCTGCAGCGGCCAACGGTGCGGTAACTTGCCAAAAAACTCTTGTCGAAAAGTATTTACGTTTCATTTGCGCTTTGTATAAAAGCTTTCGCCGGAACTTTATTCAATTCAGTTTTCAAAATCAAAATTCAAGAATTCAAGAAAATTCAGGAATCAAAATTCAAAATCCTTTATTCAGTCTAGGCTACAAGTAGGTCTTGTGAATGTCACTATGACATCGGTTCGTAAGTCTACTCTGGGCTGGAGAGCTTGTACTAAGAAGAACCGGCAAGAAACTCAGCAAGTGTCCAGCTCTTTTCTCCCTTACAGCTATGCTGCTCCAGATGAATAAGAACTAACGAACTCAAAATAGTAACGTACTCAGAGCATACTGGTACTTCGTTGGCCATCAAGCAGTATCGTTATAGTGTTGACAATAAATACAGATAAATCAAGGCATCCTTGCCGTGTCGTTAGCCTGTGAGCTGGGACTATTAATCGTCACTACAGATCAATTGCAAGCGTCGTCGGCAATTAGCGCATCTATTAATCACTATAATGAGGCGCTACAGTTTGGATTCTGCTATTTCTATCGCTTTCTACATTGACGATAAGCCCGAATATAGTAGCGTATGTCATCCATAAACCTTTATCCAGAAGTGCTGGCTATTTTAAAGTTTTTTCTTTAAAGTTCTTTAAAGCATTTTAAAGTCTGAAAATGTTAAAAAGTCAAAGTCAAAGGTATTTATTGCATTCATGTGGTAAAAAATAGATGTAAACATTTTATATTATTACGAACCAAAACATGAGCCCTGGATGGGCACCGCAACATACAATATATATATTATATTTTATTCAATTAAGTAACAAATTTAATAACCTAAACAAATTATATCAATTAGCTAAATGAATAATAATAAATGAATTAAAAAAAAACAAAAACAATGAAAACAATCACAAACATCAATAAAAAAATTAAAAATTAAAAATCCAAAAATTAAAAATAAAAATTCAAAATTCAAAATTCAAAATTAAAAAAATTAAAAAATTAAAAAAAAAAAAAAAAAAATTCAAATACAAATATCACATAGAATTATATCAATACAAATAAAGCAATCTCAACAATAATAATCACAAGATAAAACAACCAACCGAGACAACAAAAACAACAACACTAAGCTGAATATACAAACTGAAACTAAAACTAAACATCCACATTAAATTCATATTTCTAATTACATGTTTTTCACGTATTAATTTATTATTATTATTATTTACAATTAACATTTTTTACCTTCTATTACAATAGCTCTTGCAAGGAGTAAAAACATTTAAGTAGTAAAAGTTTTTTTAGTGATTGCTTGAATTTATCTATATCATTTTCCCTCTTTATATGTTCTGGTATCTTGTTATAAATTTTGACGGACATTGCGTATGGGCCTGTATGTATAAGATTTAATTTTGATATTGGGGCGGCTAATTTTTGACGTGGGCGCAGATTTCCGGGCCTGTTATATTGCGGAAAGAGGTGATCATTTTTTCTGACAAAAACACAAACTTCCAAAATGTATATGCAAGTGAGGGTGAGTTATATAAAACCACTTTAAAAAACTTTCTAAAATATGCCTAATTATTGCTTGTCGTGAAAACCGAAAATGTTTGCGATACCGCGATAGTGTGGCCGTAGCATTACACAAATAAACATTTTGCAGATGAAAAGTCTTAGGTCTAGAATCTCCATAAAAACCCCTTATTATTTAGTTGATTGATACAACTCACCTAGAACTTAATCTCTGATCTAACGATATTATTATTCTTTAGTAATAAATAATATCTCATAATAATAGAAGACAAAATTAACAATAAGCATTACTGTATTGGTTCCCTTTATAAGAAACTGCAAGTCAGCAAATTTTGAATGTCATCAAAACTTCCAAAGACACTAAAGAAGTCGCACACGCGTTCTCATCGCGCGCAAAATTGAATCTCATCTTTACTCGTGCTATATTAAGAGCTCTATACACCCTCTTAATGTGTAACACGTCATTGTGTCACAGGAATTTGGTCTTTATGTGTAAAGTGATAAAGTGCTCACGTCTGTTAGCTTGCTTGGATCAATTTGGCTGGATGCTGTATTTAATCTAGAGAAACACGCTTTAGGACGAACCCGCGTACATTTGTCAGTGAGACATCTGGTGTGTATCGTGACTTACAAATTGTGTGAGTTCCTTGAAATACATATATTCCGGCGCGATGCTTACAATGCCAATGTCCTGATACGTTCCTCTTCCTAGAAATAAGAACAATTAAGAAGTACCTGAGTAGATATTTGACGCCGACTATTTGAATCTACCTAAAGTAAATTCAAATAGTAGGCGCGCGGTCATCTTAACATAGCCTTAGGTATTAAAAGAAAACAGATCCTAATAGGTATTTAAGTTAGGTCTCTGGTAGCTCCGTCTCTTTCAAATAGGTAATCTATAATTCCAATAACATTGTAGACTGAGAAACAATGCGATCTATTGAACCGTTCGCTAGCCCCTAAGCAGAACATTCATTAAATTTATGGTCTCACCTTTAAAATGGTGCAGTACGAATGAAGGAAATCATTAGCATTTTCTACAATAGTACGGGAATCCTCCTAAAGTTTAAAGTGATGTGTCTGGTTTTATCGATAGATTTAAATGAAATCTCAGTGCAAGTGTTCTATAAAAATAAATATAACATTTGATGTGATGGACTATCTGATTCGTACTATTTTTATTTTATCTTTATATATAAAAATCTTATGTCAAATCAAATCAAAAAATCAAAAATATTTATTTCAGTAACATTTTCCTTTTAACATTAATCAAGGTAGACTCTTTCTTTTAAGAGCATGTAGCCCCTGTTACAGAAAGGGTCCCTCTTCCATAGCTTCTACATACATTATTTAGCAATGAGATATCAGAACATAATTAATTCTAATTAAAACATAATTAATTAATAACGTGTGTGTGAGTGTGGGTGAGTGAGTGTGTGTGAGTGAGTGTGTGGGGGTGTGTGTGTGAGTGTGTGTGTGTGTGTGTGCGAGGTTAGCCACCCTATTAGACATCATGTTTGAGAAGCTTTTCAGTTTCATCATAGTCTAAAGTTTTAAGCCAAGCTGTGACACTTTTTCTGCATTGTTGGTAATTTAAGTGGTAGATTTCCAGGGTTTTATTTGTACGATTGTATAAAAGCGATGACAAGTATTGAAACTGGTTTTGAGCAAAGCTTGTGTATGTACGCTTTGCTAAAGCGACCTTATCCTTTCTCCTTCTCCCCTCAATAGCAGGATTATACTCCAATGCAACATGTTTCCTCAAAACTGTGCGTAGAATATATAACTTTCTAATAGAAAGTAAGTCTGCGATTGAGTATAGAGATAGAGTAGAAAATCTTCGGGATTTAAAATACATCACCTTTAACAGAGCTCTTTGAGCTCGTTCAATGTTTAAGAATTTTGTTTTCAAAGCCCCGCCCCATATAGTGACACAGTATGTTATGACTGATTGGGCCAACGACACATAAATCTGATCTAGCAATTTTTTGGTGGCTACATGTCTCAGGGTTTTGAATATCCACATCATTTTCCTCAGCCTACCTCCAACCAGTTCCAAGTGCGATTGCCATGACAACCGCTGGTCTATCATTACGCCAAGATATTTTGTGGAGAAAACTTTAGTTAGAGAGGGGCAAGTACAGATCGAGGGAGCGGATTGTATCTGACTGCAAGTGTGTAATTTAATATCATAGGAGCTGTCTGGTTGAGTTCTACTGTTGATTGAGAAACACATATAATTTGTTTTAGAAGTGTTCAAAATTAGTAGATTGGCCCTCAGCCAGCCAGCAATAGTGGACAATCCACTCTCTGCTTCTTTCTTTAAGGTGTTCCAAGAGTTGCCAGTAAATACTATGGCAGTATCGTCCGCGTAAGAAAAGATCTTAGCATTTCTGATCTTCATATCACAAAGATCGTTAATATAGATCAGGAATAACGTCGGACCCAGAACGCTGCCCTGGGGGACGCCATAGGTAACATCAGCACAGTCGCTTACATTATGGCCTACCTTTACCCTTTGTGTCCTATCAATTAGGTAATTTTTAAAGAGCTTGAGAGATGTACCTCTTATTCCAATATTTTTCAATTTACTAATCAGGATGGGGATGGAAACGGTGTCAAATGCTTTTTTCAGATCCAAAAACACAGTCATGCACTTACCCTTATTATCCAGTTTGTCTATAATAAGAGAAGTCAAAGCCTCTACTGCATCCTCGGTTGATTTTCCAGTTTGGAAACCGTATTGCGAATCAGATAAGATTTTAAACTTATCAAGGTAGCTTTGTAGTCTTTTGTTAATGATCTTTTCTACTATTTTAGATATTGAGGGCAAGACTGAAATTGGTCTATAGTTGTTGACATCGTCTCCGCCCCCACCCTTGTATACTGGTGTTATTATCGACCTTTTTAGAGAAGATGGAAATGTGCCGGTCTGGAAGCATAGGTTAATAATATGAGTGATAACCGGTACCACCTCACTTTTTGCAATCTTGAGGAATCTAGTTGGAATGTTATCCCAGCCTGGAGCACTATTGGATTTCAAATCCATCAACACTGTAAGGACCTCATCAAAGTCCGTATCAAGAAGGGCAAAGGACGAGAGTTGCGATCGTCCTGAGGGATCGGTTTGCGATTGCGAGTCATTAGGCCGTTTAATGGCAGTGGCTAGATCCTTTCCGACGACACTAAAGAAATGGTTAACAAAATTTATAGAATTATAAGGTGTTGATTTAATATTTAAAAGTTTAGTATTGTCTCCTTTCGACCGTTTCAAATGTGTAATGTTTGAAATATTTTTCCAGAGTTTCTTTGAGTCACCAGACGAGTCTCTCAACAATGTTCGCTCATAGTTTCTTTTCAATTTTTTTACCAGGTTGTTGCAGAAGTTGCGGTACCTTCTATAAGTTACTTTAAGTATCTCATCATGAGGATTAAAGCGAAGTTTATATTGCATCTTGTTTCTATTATTTATGCATCTCAGCACTCCTGGAGTTATCCAGGGTTTAATAATGCGTTTACTTTTGGCAATTTTAATCTCCTTAGTATTATCTTTAAGCGACACACTGATTTTAGTGATCAATTTTTGTGTAACTATTTCAGGATCGTCGCACAACAACAATTCATTTAGTTTGTTTTCTTTTAGATCATTTAGCGCTTTCTCGTAATTTGTATGTAGTTTGGTTTTATTAGTTTTACTTTGATTTTCCGTCCCAGCCAAATGCAACAAGACCATGGCATGATCAGTAATAGTCGAATTGAGAACTGCCACCTGCGCAGTGATTTTTTTATTTTTCATCCTAAGCATAATGTGATCCAAAGAGCTATTCCCCCTGGTAGGCAATTTATGTCCTAACATAATGCCATGGATCCCCAACGTATCAAGGTAGTTTGACCTGTTTTTAATTTCATAACCTTGCTCAGTGTCCCTTGAAATTGTGTTAATATTTATATCTCCTGCTAGTACAATACAATTTTGCCTTTGTAAAGTTTCCAAATGGGTGTTTAAAGAATTGATAAATCCGTCCGCATTTGCGTATGAAGGTGATCGATATATTGCCAAGATAGTAATATCTTTTATTATTATTTGAAGACATGATGAGTCTTGTAAGTATATTTCATTAACATTGGCTTGGATCTTGTTCTTAATGTAAGCTATTACACCATCACTTTTATTTAAGTAACGGGTCGAGGAAAAGGTGCTGTAGTTAGCTAAATTTGGAATAGGTTTGCAGTCACTGAGCCAACATTCAGATTAAACAATAATATCAGGGTCATGTTTAAGTTGTGTAAGTGAAACAATTAGGTCATCAAAATTACGGTAAATACTCCTAATATTTTGGGTCACCAATAAAAAATCTTTTTCCTTTATCTGAAAAGAGTTAACTACATCTTTTATATCACAATGCGCTGAGCTAGCGACTTCAATTTGGTCTATTTCTGTAATGGTGCTTAGAGAATTTATCATTTTGTGTAATTTTGTAATACTAGAAGTGGTTGTAATAGAAGTTTTTGTGTAGTTTTTAGACCATGGAGTGATTTGTATATCTTAATATTTACTTTAATTGTAAAAGTGTCAGTGTAGTAACTTGTAACAAAAAGTTTATTTGTTTTGTGTATGGAATTAATAATATGAATATATTGAACTTTAGGAATTATGTAATAATTATTGTAAATATTGGCATAACATAGTTTTATAGGTGTATAACTGGTGTGTGGCTGTGTGAGTGTATGATTGTATCTATAATTGTAAGTTTGTTTAGGGTGTATACTAATAACAATTATACAATTGTAAATATTGGCATAATATAGTGTAATAGGTGTAAGGCTGGCGTGTGTCTGTGTGTGTGTATTATTGTATCCGTATTTGTAAGTCTGTATAAAGTGTATACTAGTCACTTTTTCGTCATTTACGTGTATTTTATGTGTTAAGAGAATAGCGTACAAGTTTAATACTAAAGACATAGAATCTGTTAAAGTAAGACCATTTTTAAGTAGTCTCGTTACACTAAAAAGAACACGAACATCCGTAATATAATCATTGACAACTTTTCTTAGATGGGTATTTTTAAGCATTATTATATTAAACAGATAATAGAAACGTAGTAAAAAAATTCGTAATAAAAAATAGTAATCACACAGTATCAGAACGAACATTTTATAAGCTAGTCAATCTTTATGCATAAGCTGTTGAACTTGATCCTCCGATTTGATTGAAATGATGGGAGAACCTTCAGTTTTTCGAACATAGACCCTGCCATAGGCAGTCCAGCAGAACATGTATTTTTTAGATTTTGCAAGATCTCGTGCAAGAAAGTGCAACCGGGAACCCTTCGCAGTCGCTTCGTCTTCGCAGTTATGTGCGTGTGTATGTTATTGAGCTTCTTCTAAAAGGCTGGACCGATTTAAGTGAAATTTTCTGTGTGTGTTTAAGCGGATTTGAGAATGGTTTAGATTTACAATAGGACCCGGTGGCACTGCTATAGGGGTCCATCATGGGATACGGGTTTTCTTAAGCGGACGAATGATTTCTTTGTTTTATCGTCATGGAAACTGTCAAAGTGATATGAAGTCCGCCGGTCAGCTAGTATTAATATAATAGTATAGTGATACTTTGTTCTTTTGAACGTTATCTATCGTTAAATTTCAAGCTATAAATGACGGAGATGTTACGTTAGTTAATCCGGTATGTTTTTTGCCTTCAAGCCACAATATCTGTGTTCTCTTAACCCTTTAATGGGCAACACAGTTGTAATTTTACATTGAATTTAGCGTTCAGCCTCTTCGAAGGCAATGACAAAATAGCTACTATTAGAATTATTTTTACTAATTATCATGTGTTTTGTTGTATTACTGCTTTAACTTTAAATTAAAAATAACGAATTCAATATCGATTTTTTATCGAATTATCGATATAGCTTCAAATTACCAACATACATCCCTAAAGCGACCCCCACACTGGCGTAATTGCGCGTCCAGGTCCGAGGCCATAAATTACAACATTTATTCATTTCCGATTGTACGCGTTATTGCTGTCATTAAATATCCCACATAATATGGCATTGTAACAGCGCACGCGGTATTACATTCGACTTCGGAGGAATTATATCTGACAAAGAATTTGTGGCACCCCTAGTATTATGTAAGGAAAACCATTTTGCTAAATTATTCCGCTTTTGAAATTCGATGTAGGTATTTATTTGTATATTGACTGTATTTATTATATTTACTGCTAATTATGAATAAATTGTTGGTTTCTTAATAGTTTACTTTATTTTAAAGTAACACAATACGTTATTGTTTGGCGCTGTGGATCCACGTTCCGGCATTTCAGAATTAAATTACGAATAATTTTTAAAGAACTTTTGAATACACAGATACTTACCTAAATTTTTTATCCGCTTTTTCACTTGTTATTATTAGCTTACTCAAGTATCGCCAAATAGCACTTAGAAACAAGAAAGATTTATATCTAATGCTATTTATTATCTACGTCGATGCACATTAAAACTCTTCTTCTTCTTCCTGCCCTGCTTCTATGTTACTTGGAGTCGGCGTAACATACACATTCAAACTACAAACAGGAATAATCAGCAGATACAATTTCCGTGTAATCGATAGTATAGAATGTGTGCCTTATAAATAAACAAAGAATAAGCTAAGAATAGTTATTCCGTGTTTTGTTCCCGTCATGTAAACGTCATTTCAAATTAGAGTAAAAGAGACAAAACACGGAATAACTATTCAAAACTCATTCTTTGTTTATTTGTAAATAAGTTTGAGGAGCTCGATGGCGCAGTGGTTAACGCGCCCGGTTTGCGAGTGCTGAGGTTAAGCAACTTTCGCAAAGGTCGGTCATCAGATGGGTGACCAAAAATGTATCATCTCGAGCTTCTCCGTGCTTCGGAAGGCACGTTAAGCCGTTGGTCCCGGCTGCATTAGCAGTCGTTAACAACCACCAATCCACACTGGGCCCGAGTGGTGATTTACGGCTCGTTCTCCCTATCCATCCATAGGGAAGGCTCGTGCCCCAGCAGTGGGGGCATCAAATGAGCTGATGGTGATGATGATGATGAAGGTCTGTTTTTGACGCACAATACTATTTCGTCAATAGTTTTTTTTAAAGCGCGCTTTCTTATCTATATCAAAGGCTATCCCATAGACAAACAAGGAAGGTGATTAAAGAGTGGAGCATAGGTAAAGCCAGCAGTCCGGTTCCTCGCACGAGCGCCCAATGATCGCGGCACGCGGGTGCGAGCTAACGAACCGTGTTGTATAGGCCTGGGTACGGACGCCTGCACATCCTACTATACAATACTGTCAAATTGCCACAATAAATCTTCAACCATATGCCATAGACATAAAGCTCAAAGTCGACTGAGGGAATTTGACAGTTTGTGGTAGTAACGTGCGGGCGTGTGTACATTCATATCGCTTTGTTGTATTGTTTAGACTCTGTATTTTTTTTCTTTTCTTTTTATTGTAATTGAACTATTTTGGGAACTTTATGAGGATCTATTCGCATTTGTTTATTTTTTTTAATTGAAATAACATCGATATCGAAATGAGCAAACACAGAAAGGTAGTTTTGCGTTGCCAACCTAAAATAAATGTCTAACATACACAAAACCCAAGAAAACAGAATACAATTATAACACATAACCTGAATGACCCCGTTATCGTATACAGTTTCAATTTTTTTTTTGTTAGATAACTATAAAGCTGCACTCAGTCGCAGTTATATCTACTGAACAAAAATAACCTTTACAGTACATACATCGAATATCTACATCGAAATTAGTTCACATCAGATTACGAGTGTGACTGGCCGTCAGTCTCCCTGCGGACGCTTCCGTGATTTGATGATTGTGACGAACGGGAGGATAATATGATAATTGTATCACTCCAGGATCGTCAACATATACATACCTTGACGCCTCATTCTATGAGTGGCAAAGCACTCATAGTTTACTGTTTATAGACTGTTTATAAATGAGATGAAAACGTGATTTCACATATACCCTAAATTGTAGGTAGTTCAAAGTCTGGACAACATGTATACACGTGCAAAGTTGGGTCAGGCTCATCATCATCATCGTCATCATCTCAGTCAAAAGACGTCCACTGCTAGACAAAGGCCTCCCCCAAAGATCTCCACTACGATAGGTTTTGTGCTCGCATCCAGCGGCTTCCTGATACCTAAGAAGAATCGGAGAGGGCTATGCTTGGGGTTTCTCTGCGGTATCAAATCCGAAATAAGAAGATCCGTAGAAGAACAAATGTTACTGACATAGCTCGAATTGTACAATAATTGAATTTAAAACGCTAATAAGCTCGCGTACTCAATCATACTACTTTGCTTTGTGTGAATCGTTAACGTCCATAATACACGGCTGAAGCATATGACGCGAATATTATCGGCAAAACTCTCGGGCTAACACTAACTGACGTAGGAGCCTGCGCAACTGAAAACTTATTTCCAACTTTGTTTGAAAGCAGCAAAGCTCAAACTCAATTGGAACGTACTAGAGATAATGCAATTTGAATAATAGAAACTGTTTACCACGTCTGCATTTAAGAGTTGCTGCTTAATAAATGGAAATGGACTCTATTTCTTTCGTGTTAAAGTTGAAATACAGACGGTAGGGTTTCCTAAGTTGATTTACACATGGTGAATGCCAAAGACAATGGGGCGTATTCACATTGAGTGACGTTATGGCGCGAAATCTATTGCGTGTGTCGGGTTCCACTAAAGAGGAAGTGATGTATCAGATTAATGTATTTGCTTTGGAAAATAAGCCAAGTTTGTCACTACAATGAATGTCTGTTTAAGTTACAGTGAAAATGTATGAGGCTTTACAGAATGACGTGACTTACTCACTATGTTACATTCGAGCTTTTAAAAGTACTCGTTTTGGTTACGATTTTTTGCAATACGCATTATATTTATTATATATAAGGTCACATTTTATCAACTACAAATATTTTGAAGATAAATTCAACAACATATAAAAAACTAGTTTTATTAAAAAACCTTAAATTTTTATACGCTAGTTTTCAAGAAAAATGCCAAAAGATTTTTCGATTAAAAAGAAAAATAAAGCACTTTCGGTAGTTTCAATTCAAAGGAACCGAAACAGAGAGGCCGCAATGCCTTCACCGCTTACACGTGCCCCTAGTTTCATTCAAAAGAGCCGACAGAGAGGCCGCTCTTAAAAATATTACAATTTTTGTGTCAGGAAAAGTAAAAAAAAAACTAGCGTTAATTTTTTTTAAATGCTAGGGCCTTATTTCTCTGATATAATTAGGTGTTTTGTCAAAATATTTGCAGTTGATAAAAAGTGACCTTATATACATATGTTTTTAGCATTATTATACATATATACTACAGTTCAGGGGACCTACCATGAGCTCTTAAAAAGTATTGTAGCAGTGTTGTTGCGGTTGTAAAACGAGACGCGTGTAGCAGCGTTTACAGACTCATTTCGTTTTCACAACTGCAATAACATTGTAGTATTAATATTGCTGCACCCTTTGAGGCCTACTCTGATATTGTATTTAGTAATTATTTTGTTATTATAGATATAATTTTGTACACAGTTAAAAGGAAATTAATCTAAAAATTATAAAATATATCGAAATCAAAGCGAAAATGCTGACTGTAATTATTTATTTCTTAATTAACCTTGTGCTTTCAGAAATTAAATTTCTGTGTTATAGACACACATAATTCAGTTCTTATCCAGTAGATCCAAATAGTATCTCTATGTTCAGGTTCTCTAAAATGTTCTCGGTGGAATCCTAAAGCATAAAATTTAATTTGTAAAACACTACGGTAGGTATTTAAACTTCGCGACAAATAAATTTCAAAGAAACAAGTCACTTTCAGTTTAAATTGTGTCTTACCAGATTTATTGGATTATTTTTAACTGCGTACTTTAAAACTAGCTAAAGCAAAGGTAATTTAAATGGAGAAACCTGTTTTGATTGTAATTGAAATTGACGGACGAGTTATTTACAAAATATTTCAGCGAGGATAAATTTTAAGGACGAGGTATGCGCGCCATTTTGTTTTTAATGTGAAGTGACGTTTATCACTTGCGTACTTAGCTTTGATTGGCTGACGTAAGCGCAGCTTGACGGCTACCTATAATTGACGCAGTTTAACTGATACTTGAGTTTCACCTGAGTTCTTCCCGTAATAACACGTGTTGTGAGACTCCATTTTAATTTATATCCACCGTACAACTGTACCTTTACAACTAATATTAAAAAATATTTGAAATTGACTAAGTGCTAAACGCGAAGCCATTAATTAAAATAATTATTTAATTAACTGATGCTTGGCTAATGATAACAATTACCTGTGCTTTTATATATTGCAACAAGATTTTTTATAAAGTAGTTCAAGTTCTACATAATCAAATTGCCAGGTAGGCATTTTGCTTCTTAGTCAATATAAGTTTAATTTCACGTAGATGTTTTCATTTTTAGGCAGCATGATCATAAAGGTGCTTGTATTGATTCAGTTACGCATAGGTTCACGTGAGTTGTCTCACGGAGCTATTCTTCATATGAAAGTTTAAGTACTCTGTACCAAACATTATAGAGACTGTGTTTCCATATAGGGTAGAGGCACCCATATCGACAGTTTTTTCCTTTGATCGATAAAGATAGGGATCAGCAACCTATTTTAGTCTTAAGCAACATTGAAAACAATCCATGGACTTCTTGGAGGGAAGGTGAAGAGTAATGCCTGCGGTTTTGTTTTATTTTCTAAAATTTGTGTTATGTCGAATATTAATGTGAAATAATGGTGGATTATTAACCGTTAAGTGTAAGTAAGCGTGTACATGAGTGTTGGCAAAGGAAACAAAACAATGCAACGTCACTTTTCCAATTTCCTTTAAGAAGTCCGCCCGAGGACTTAGTAAAGCCTGAGATACTCGAGGGGTTGGGAGGTATCATTTCTCACTTCTCATTTCTATTATCATTCATCACCATCACACAGGAAGTAAATAAAGTTTATTTATGTATTACATGTAATAAAAAATACTTTGACACTGGTTAAATGTGCTAATCGCACGAAGCCATCAACAAAAGAAAAAAAAAAGAATACAATCCACTCGTTCCTTAGCTGTCATTCCATAAAATTTCATAGAAAATGTTTATTATTTTTGGCGTGAAAAATTTTTATTGAAAACTGGGTTTAAAGTGTCGATCACTGATACCCTATGTTCTTCAAATAATTAACGCTATTTATTAGATCTTCAGTGTAGATAATATGGCATTAAATACAATAATTATAAATGCTAGTTGAAATAATGCCAGTTATTTTGTTAGCACTGTGCCAATTATCTGTGGAACGCGAACGTATATGCAAATATGCATGCACATACATTATGCTATGTAAGTTTCAACTTTACTGCGATAAGATAGCATACCAACCCAACTAATAGAATAGTAGCTAGTTTTATGTAACTGTCTCACTAAAAATATACTTGTATTAATTATTAATATTACGTACTACCTATCGAATATGTACCTACCTGATAAGATGGTTCTTTAAATTGAGGTTTAACTAAGGATTATGTAACTTTGTGCCTAGGTTACCTCGATGCAGGCTTGCCCAGTGAGGAACCGATACAATATGGACTATTATTAATAAGCGTTATATGCAAAGGTGTTATTCCATAGTTTTAAATCTAGTTTTAAGTAATTCTGTCACTTTGCAGTTAATAATAAACATTCATTTTCATTTTCATAGAAACTAAATAGAATGATGTACGTGACTGACATACACGTCATTTATACGTAGGTATCGTTGACTTATGTTAATCCCGTACAATAATCATTCTATTTGATTTCTTTTCTATTAGCGTTTTGCCATTTGCCTAGTACAGGAGGCAGTACTGTTTGCCTAGTAGCTAAATATATGCCTTTTTTCTCTGTCATATGAAGGTAATTTGAATTAAGTTTTTAATTTATGGGCATCACATCGAGCTTTGTAACTTTGTATCAACATCATCAGCTCATTTTATGTCCCCACTGCTGGGGCCCGAGCCTTCCCTACGGATGGATAGGAAGAACGGGCCATAAACCACCACGCGGGCCCAGTGCGGATTGGTGGTTGTTAACGACTGCTAATGCAGCCGGTACCAACGGCTTTACGTGCCTTCCGAAGCACGGAGGAGCTCGAGAAGATACATTTTTGGTCAGCCATCCGATGACCGGTCTTTGCGAAAGTTACTTAACCTGAGCACTCGCAGACCGGGCGCGTTAACCACTGCGCCATCGAGCTCCTCAGCGAGAGCTGTATGTATATAGTAACTTTGTACATAGAGACATTTTTTTTAAAGACTACATCACATACATTGTTCTGATCCTTAGTAAGTAGCTTAAGCACTCATATTATGGAAATCAGAATCAACGACGGTACCACAACCATTCAGATCCAATACGTTCGTTTTTGACATTGACCCGACCGGGAATCGAACCCGGGCCCTTAGAGTTAGCGTCGCCCAAAGTCCGGCGTGCAAGTCACACAGCTACGGAGGTCGTCATAATTAACTATAGCTTCAGATTCAACGAAGCGCAAGTTCAAACCTATGACACTTGAAATGAAATGAAAAATTATTTATTTAGTGTCACACCTGATACATGATACATGAAATAAAATAAAAATAAAATATAATTAAAAAATGCAAAGTGACACACAAAAGGTATCCACTCATCATTTGTCAGAACACCAAAGGTGTCCCGACGCTGATGTTCCGTGGAAACCTAGAAAAGAGGACACCAGACAACAAAATGTATCTACTATAATACTTAAGGGGGTGCAGCGCGGAATTTGAAAATTTACGTGTTTTTAAGTCACTGGTGCTAGGCGCTGAATAGGTCTTATACATTAAAAGGACTAGTATAGGTTAGCTTGATCCTTTCACAAGGTCATGGTTGTCTTGGAATTTGAAACAAATACCCAGAAACTGCATAAACAATACGTAAAATAATGATATCTAAAAACTTATTTCTTCAGAAACTTTGTAAGTATAGCACAAATGAAACAATGATCCGACATCAAAATGTTTGTATTGATATTCCGCAGGTCACTGTTGTCTTATTTTTCAATAACAAAACATGAATATGAAAATATTAAGACTTTTCTTATTTTTTACCCAAACGCCTATGATTTTACGAAAGTAAACTTTGCTCTAATTAAATCACCAGCCTACTCTGTACAGATATTAGTGTGCGTGCGTATTCTTGTCGTGCGCCGTTGTCACCCCACTGCCACGCGCCGCTCGCTCGCTATCATAAAGAAACTTGAACTCGCAGTTTTCTCGCTGCACCCCCTTAATAAATATCACGATTATGCAACCATGCTTATTAAAGTAGTTAGCAACCCGTTACAGATAATCGTACCGTCTTGTGCGTCAAATTAGTGAATTGTAATTGATAAGTCAATAAAAATATCAGCTATACAATGGTGATAATTTAGATATTAGGGCACAGACCTGGGTGGTACCAAAAAAAAAAACAGACACAGTAGAAGTCAACTAATTAGCTTCTACCTTTCTAAAAGATATTTTTTTAATTTAATTTTAAAGGATTTAGAGGTGAGGGAATTACGCAGCGGCGGAGGTATATTACACTTCTTCCCGAATCCTCAATCACTAAGGATCTGACTATCTTACCTCTAACAATAATTGAGCAAAATAAATTACTATTCGTTGAAGACAAAACACAGCTATACAGATATTGGTGCTATATGATGCTGGTAACTAACCAGGGAAACTTCATTCTAAGCCACCACCAAACCGAACACAATATCTGTTGGGAATCGAACCGGTGGCTTACGTCTTATTACCGACGAATCAAAACTCTGCCTTATCCAAATCCCGTCGAAGCAAACGCAAAAGAGGAACTGAAAAGTGGGAAAAAAACATATTCCCAAGAACTTTGTTAGGTGTTACAATAAAGTCCCACAATGAGCCGTCCAGCCGAAACAAAATAGAAAAACAAAAGCAACTTTTAATGAACCGCGCCGGTCGCCGGGAAACTTTAATACGCCCGCTGCCCGCAGATGAAATAAAATATTTTTGTGTTTGCATCATTTCGTGGCTGTTCGTTTTGCATGCACAGACCTCTACGACGACTGTGGAAAAAGACTCATTTCTCAGCACAGGCTCCACAATTTTTAGCAAGTAAATAGCCGATAAAACTATCTGACTGAAGGCAAAGGCCTCTGTCAATCAAGTTATCGTTACAATTGATGGGTATTGGCTTAATCACCGCGCTTGTCAAATGCGGGTTTGGTGTTCACGAACCCGGGCTATGCATCGAAAAATCTTTACCCGATCTGGGTATTGAACCGACCGGTATCGGGCCGAACGCATTGCCACTCGACCACCGTGGAGAGAAAACTATTTCAAAGTACTGGGCCCAAAAATAAACACTAATTTTTGTTGTTCATCATAATTTTAAATTTAGAAATTCAGATAATACTAGCTGACCGGCGGACTCCGTACCGCTTTGACAGTTTCCATGACGACAAACAAACAAAAGTTGACAGTTTCCATGACAACAAAACAAACAAATCATTCGTCCGCTTAAGAACACCCGTATCCCATGATGGACCCCTATAGCAGCGCTACCTACCGGGTCCAATTGTAAATCTAAACCATTCTCGAATCCACTTGAGCACAGAAAAGTTCATCCAAATCCAGCCGGTTAGAAGAAGTTCAATAACATACACACGCACAGAAGATTTATATATAAAGATTTTGACTACTCGTAGAAACAAACATTGCTTGCTTTTTCATTTATCATTTCAAGTTATTAGTAATATTGTTTAGATAATGACAAGCCCATCGCAAGTGTCGGCAGGCCGGTGTTCCAAACTTGCGAAGGGCATATCACTTCAACAGTTAGGCCGTTCATTTCGGGACCTCAAACAAACTTTACTAATTAATCATTTTAAATGAGTTCACCCGCGACAGATTTCACTTCACCCGGATCGCGGTTTTCTTCTCTTAGGGCTGTCACAGCATCTTGGCTTTTATTATTTAGTTTTGCTTTATTTATATAATACAATGTTCAATCATCATCCTCATTATCAGCCCTTCTCGACCCACTGCTGTGCATAGGCTTTTTTTTTGTTTATTCCATTGTTAAATACAACACAAACAACGCAACAAAAAAGGTTTTAATGGACACTTTTTACGTATATACCTACTAGTAATCGTTTATTTTAAATATTTTTTGTTTTTAGATCTTGGCGTTTCGATCCGTTTACCCTTGTAAGGTATTAGGTGGGAGAAAAGTAATCTCCCGCCTTCTAGGCAAGTAGATTCTATAAAGTGTTTAATTGCCACGACAAAATGGTAGTGGTTTTTTTTGTTTATTGACAAATCGATTATTCTTTATGTTGTTCAAAATATTAAATCACAAACAGTTAAACGTTTCTGATATTTATAAAATAACATCTTAGTCTACATTTTTTATATTTCTTCCTAACTTACTTGAGCACTTAAATCCTTTTGCGCTATAAAGTGTTAAGAGGCACCCCTGCCCGGGTGACATTTCAAAGGTTCAAATAAAAAGGGTATACCTACCGGGTGACCAGGGGCCGGCAAAAAAGAAACGAGACCTTAGGTGGCCATTTTTCGTACGGGTTTTTGTAGAAGTTAACCGGAGCGTTGTCGGGAAAGGCCCTTTGTTTTATTTCCATTCGGAATTATTTATGGGCTATCATAAAACCTTAAAATGTGTGCCTTACCTCTTTACTGGACTCGGCTGCAGGGCCCATAAAAATATTCTGTGCGAAAGTATGTTGAAACAGTTCAGCCCCTTGGCTATGACAGTATTAATTACATTCTTGGAGCGGCACATAAAATAATGTCTGCCGCGTAAATGCCATGGTAATATTGCTAACAATATTTAAAAAGCTAATCGTTTCTTAATTTACCATTTACCTTTCATTTTTTTTCACCTTGCAAAGTAGATATCTGGATCATGACAATGGGTGATAGATTAGCTGGCGCGAGAGGTTGCTTCAAGTACGCATCCGCTAAAATATGGAATGATTTGCCTCCACACATTCGTGGAGTTCAATTTAACTGTACTCTTTTAACTTTTCACAAATACCATCGTGAATGGCTGCTTAAGCAGCAATCTCTTATCATCATCATCATCTCAGCCAAAAAGACGTCCACTGCTGGACAAAGGCCTCCCTCAAGGATAAATAATTTTGAGGGGAATTTGCCATAATCGCCACGCTTGGCAGGCGGGTTGGCGATCGCAGTAAGGTGAGAATAATCACAGAGAGACGCTGCTGCCCATCCTCTGGAATGGTCCCATGGTCGCCTTCTACGACACCCACGGGAAGGGATGGGGTGGTGCAATTCTTTACCCCCGGCACCACACGGAGATATTATAATCTCTTATAATATCTTATATTGTAATTTATAAATAAGTAAGTAAGTAGCCTATGACCTTCCAACTGCTGGGTAAAGGCCTCTGTCATTGGGATCGGGTCATCACTGCAATTAATGGGTAATGCCTTAATCACCAAGCTTGCCACCACTCACAAGAATCTCAGAAAAGATAAGATATCGCACATGAAAATCAACATGGTAATAACTCTAAAAACGTTGTACCGAGATAGAGCGTTTTAAAGTTTCATAAAATCATTACGGTTGAATCTTATGTGATGAAAGCTTCATTATTATGTTGTTACAAAGGTGCATTCTTCTTCTTATTGTACAGTTAATATTAGAGCTTATGGGTAGATTTTTTCTGGTCTAGATTTTTTTTTTGACAAGCACTTAGAGTTAATACTATATTGCCTTCGCGACTAAATATTGTTTTTTAGTTAAAACCCTATGACATGTTTAAAAGTATGCAGTTTAGCTGTTTATCAGTTTGTCAAAATGAAATAATAAGATGTTTCATTATCATATCGCACTACAAATACAATACTGTTGTAACTCAAAATATACTGATATTTGAAATTTTACCGTATTAGATTGCGTTTAATCTCAGATATCAGTATATTTTGAGTTACAACAGTATTTTATTGGAAGTGCGATATATTTATTTCGCAGTCTTGAAACAAACTATCGAATTTGTCGAATTTCAGGTAATCATCATTTTTTTACTTCCAGTTATTACTTATTTCCTGGCATTAAGTAAATTATTATTTTACAATGTTTTTCAGTCTTAAAAAAACAACAGTCTCAAAAATTACTATCATTGGTTTTGATTTAATCTACGTTAACAATTAGGATTCTATACAATTATTAGAAACTCAAAATTATTATTATTTAACAGTCTTCTATACTTTTGTACTCAAAATTATAATTAACTTAACCAGTCTTCTATACTTCTATACTCAAAATTATTATTAATAAAACAGTTTTATTTATGAATTCAGTCTAGTAACAAAATAGAAATATAAATTGTTGGATTTGCTTAAAACCACGTTAAAACTCGTAGTTTATCTGTTAACAATGATAATGTTATTTTAAAGTAAGTACTTTTTTATCAAAAACGGTCATAAAAATATTTTAAAAGAACCAGTCTCAAAAGAAAAGCCCTGCTTTTTAAAACTAATCGTAAATAAACAAAAATAACCGTAAAAATAAGAGTTAGCTACAATAAAACCATCTTAAGAATACAAAACCTTCGCTCTATAAAACTAATCATGAAAAATCTAACAAAAACAATTCTCAAAAATAAGAAATCACAGTTTTTTTCTTACTTAGGTATTAAAAAGTTATTCTTACTGTCTAATATAATCATAATATTCTTTCCTTTATTCACAGATTGTTATAAAATTATAATAATATCTTGTTTCTTCTTTTCCATCTCTTTTGTGTAAGCTTTGTTCATATTTTCAGGCATTTCTGGTCTGTTTAATCAATTCAATTCTTTTATACGGAGATGCATTTCCTACGCATCTTTACTAAAAAGCTACTGAATCATCTTTCCAAAATTTTTATATCACCGATTTTGATGGATTCATTTTCTGTAGTCTTTTTTCACATAAACCCTTCACATCATAGAAATCATCAATGAAAGTTCTTCTACTGTATAGTATGGAGGATTTTAGCTGTTTTAATGGGTGTTACGTATTCTTGTGGACTAAAAATAGGACCACTCTTTAAAGCCTTTCTTCTTCTCTCCCTTCTTTATTTTTTTTTCTATTATTGAATATACTGCGTCTGCTTCATTTTGAGTATGACTTCTTTTCTCATCAAGTTCATACGTAGGGTCTGCGACGATATCGTTCAAAGATTGATAAGAATCTGTCACAGAATTATCTTATTTGGATGAAGAAATGTTGTCTGAATCGCTCTCATTGTAATTTACTGCCATTAGAATTCTATTTATAGTTTTATTTCGGGCCATGTTGTTAGATGACACTAGTAAGAAACAAATAAACAATAATAGCCAACAGGTTATAGCGTTGTATTTCGAAATAAAAGTACTTGAATGGGCAATAGAAAACTGCACTATAGTGATATATCAAACAAATTTAGTGCAATATAGTATTATTTATAAATAAAACATTACCAGCCACAAAAAATTCAATAACTGAACAGGCTAAACAGTAATAACTCAAAATAAAATTTAGTTTGATAAAATGATTGACAAGCAGTACAGTATCAAGTCAAAGTTAATACGCTGTTGATTACTCACCTATAGGGATATTTTCTCGGATCGATCTTTTATTTCAAAATACGACACAAAGTAGTGTGCGGTGTCTGTGAACACAGAGCGGCAACTGTATCAACTGAGATGCGACAATACGACACGGGCGCGGGGAGGGGCGGGACGACAGGTAAGAGCGAAATAAATCGCTATCTGCCGGTGAACCAAATGACTTAAAAATACGCCTGTTTTACCAGTTTGTAGAGAAAAAATTGTAGAATTCGAATGTATAAACAACTCAAAATTGAAAAATTTCGAGATAATACAGTGTTAATTTTCATGTGCGATATATAAGAAATGCTTTAACAGTCGCAATATTTATCATCTACACATCACACTTTTTGACAACACATACTTAAATAACCCTCACAAGCATCCACCCATACTCCTTTATTTATCCCGTTCCGACCATTCAACCCAGGGGCCAAACTGAAAATCAGTGCTGAGCCTAGCTTAGCACTCTGCTGAGACTGGTACCCTTTGCTTACAAACACAATATTTTTAATAATGCATATTTAAGTTTAGTTTTCTAAAACGTTGTAATTTTTGTAGCAATAAAATATTTTTATCTTATCTCTTGTGCTGGGTATGGGCTGATTAATTTCATAAGATACATTTTATTGTCATTGTATTAGGCAGTGATGTATATTTGCACTTGTGTTAAAGTGATTAATAAGGATAAGTCTCGATGTCCTAAACTATCTATACAGGTACTCTATTAGTAAGGTTATGGCAGAATAACAGAAATCGCGGTCCTACCGCGACCACTGAGTCATTTTTTTTTTTTATTTATTTATTTATTAGACAAACAGCGTTTTACAGTTAAATAGTACAGTGTCCCACAAAACTATTTACACAGTTTGTCTGTGGGATCACGAGTCTCTAACATAACAAACTAAAGCTTAAATATTAAGGTAAGTTAGCCAAAAGATACTTCTTAAGTTTTCTTTTAAAAGCATTTTTATCTTGTTCCCGGCGTATATCCCCGGGCAAACTATTCAATAGGTATGGTAACCGTTTCTTTAATGTTCTATCACCAAAGTAGTTATTTACTTTAGGTACCTCAAATTTGCCCGCAGACACTGACCGGGTACAATGACTATGGTTGACCAATGATGGGCTATACTCCTGACTGTCATGGTTATTTGTTAGTAATAGGTATTTATGTTTTAAACTGACCGGGAGAATTCTACAAATCTTAAATAATTTATGATAATTATCTTTGCAATTTGCTTTCGTTTTGTTATTTACTAGTTGTTTAAGAAATCTAATTTGCAGTATTTCAAGCTTATCAATGTATGTTTTAAATGTTAGTCCACAACTGTCAAGAGCGTAACCCAAAATTGATTCAACTAATGAAAGGTATAATAATTTTAATGTAGCAGTAGGAACTTTAAATCTTAAGTGGTAAAATTTACCTAGGAGTAATCTCAACTTATTACAAATGTATTCTACGTGATGTGACCATGAAAAATTATTGTCTACTTTAACACCTAGATAAGTAACACAATCTACTTCTTTGATTGGCGTACAATTGCAACAAACGAAATCATTATGTAGGCATGAAAAACTATGTGTATACATGAAGGGTGGTGACTCAGTAGGACGCAGATATGGCGAGTGGATAATAAGAAGACAAAATTTAAGATAATACCATTATCATGCGACCATTTGACTACCGCGTCTATGTCGCGCTGCACCAGGCGACACGTATCCGCGAGATCAGTGCCGGCGCGTAGCGTACACAGGTCATCGGCAAACATGTATGCCGAGGAGTGTTGTAGCACATTACGTAAGCTGTTGACGTATTGTAAGTAGCAGATAGGCCCACACCCGGAACCCTGCGGAATTCCGCACTTTACCTCCACCGCCTCGCTGAGCGCATCACCAACCTTCACGCGAAAGCTGCGTGATGTGAGATAGTCGCGGAACCACTGGTTCAGGGGCTGTCCAACACCACACTCACCCATTCCATTCAAAAGGGTTTCCGTATCTAAAGTGTCGAATGCTTTTTTAAAATCATAAAAAATTGCCACTATAAACTGTTTATTTTCTAAATGTGTGTTAATTTCATCTGTAAATTTAGATAATAATGTATTAGTACTCTTTTCCCTCTGAAACCCATGTTGGCATTCAACCGTTTTGTCTTAATTTTTAAACTTGTGTGACCTTTTATAATGTTTTTTTGTTAAAAGACAAATAACAATTTTATTAATTATTAGTTACTCTATAAAAAACCATTTATTTTGGCCATGCGACAGAATTACGAGTCTATCAAACTTCCACAAGAACAACAAAGCGGTACACGAAAAAAATCGCCCCACAAGTTCCATCAAGATACAATCAGTCGCCCCGCTTTACATATTCATTTAATAAAGGCCCAAACCGCAGAGAACACAAAAATAATTCGATAGTCGCGTGATTCGATTACTGGCTTTGTGACGTCACAATCTCAATTAGTGTTTCCTTTCACCTCTCCACATGGCGTTAGGGGACAAAGCATTTGTTGATTTTATGTAACAATAGTGTGCGGATACGATTTTGGCACTTAGAATCATCATCTTCATCATTACCAGTTCATTTTATGTGAAGTTATTCAATTATGTTTTAGTGAAATAAAATTATGTCTTGTATATCACATTCAAATTTTCTCCAATCTAAACTTTTTACGTATTCCATTTTGCGAACCTAACAATAATAACAAACAAATCGCACTACAAAGAAGAAATAAGTAAATAACGATGCGTGTTAAAACAAAGAGTTCCTTGGATTTATAAACCTAGTTTAAAATCGGTAACGCCTCTGTTGCTCAGCGCTCGGTCAGATATTCCAACGTCCTAAGTTCCCAGGTGAGTCGAAGTGTGTTTAAATCCAATATATTAATCCGTGTGTGATAACCAACTAACATTAGGCAAGCATGGTGATTATAGCCCAGCAGTGCACCTATACAGGTTGACTTTTTTATCACCGTCAAAACTTCTGAGATGACTCCCGTGATACAAACGAACAACTCTTACTATTGGACCAACTCCCTAACTCGAAAATAAAATTCAACTGTTCCATACATTTTGATCGAATGAATATTGATGTTTTGTATGGAACAGCTGAATATTATTTTAGAGTTAGGGCGTTGGTAAGGGTTGTTCGTTTGTATTATTGGAGTCATCTCAAAAGGTTTGGACGGTGATAAAAAGTTGCCCTGTATAAAGCTATGTACAAATTCACGAATGTGAAGCTGAAAGACAAGCGCTTTGCCATTGTTTAACAAAACATATGTGAAGTTACGCCCTGCGTAACGATCTCTCATAGTATTATACACAGCATTCAGGCGAAATTGGTGCCATATCGTCCTCCAAATTGGCCTGCTATGCAACGGAAATACGATGGAGACTACGACATTACGCTCCTGCGGGAACGAGGCCACACCGTTCCACCACAAAGATCATCTTGTTCGTTTACTCTCATAATGCAATACAATTACGGTAACCAAAAACTAAACCACCACATTTCATGTTATCACACATAACAAGGTAAAAAAACGTGGTAAAAATTTCGTTAATAATAATTATTCTAATGATAGTTTAAAAAGTTAAACTCAACAGTACTTTTTTACAAATCTGGGTTACAAATTATACGTATATAACACTTAGCCAATTATAAAGTTTCTCAACATCGTCATAGCCAAAGTCAAAGTCAAATTATTTATTTAATATAAGCCGCACAGTATAAGCCCTCGCCTACGACCGATAATCGATGACCGAATTTTTAGTCGGTAAAAATGAAACGTATGGAGTTCTACGTCCTACAAAAAGTCGAGCACAAAATCGGTTAAAACCTCCGCGAAATAATCGAACCGATTATCGATCCTACAAGGGTACCAAGTATCGGTCGGGAGCCGAAAACTGGCACATACTGACGCCATAACTATAAAAAATCCAAAATAATAAACTAAAATTTAGTTTAAAACTAAACTAACTAACTAACTAACTGGTAGGTGCATTACCAACTACGCTTTTTCAACACTTTGTCTTTTTTCAAATTGTAATATGTTCGCAACAATATTTGCGTAAAATTATATGTAAATGATCATAACTGGTAGGTAGTAAATTCACCACCAGTTCGGATTTTGTACCTAAATAAAATCTACGTTAATTTTTTGACGTGATAACGTCTTATAAATTGATAGACCCGGCTGCATGCACGAAAAAGTTCGGCGTTACCTCGCTCGCTAATTATCGCTCGCTAATGCCGCGGCATTAGCGAGCGATATGACGCGGCATTAGCGAGCGATAATTAGCGAGCGATATCTATGATATAGATATGGTTTTCGGGGGTGCCGATTTCGAATACAACATTTATTTCGAGATCCAAGATGGCGGACGCAACTTTTTTTATGTAAAATCAATATGGGTATCATTTCCATGGTTTTCGGGGGTGCCGATTTCGAATACAACATTTATTTCGAGATCCAAGATGGCGGACGCAACTTTTTTATGTAAAATCAATATGGGTATCATTTCCATGGTTTTCGGGGGTGCCGATTTCGAATACAACATTTATTTCGAAAACCAAGATGGCGGACGCAACTTTTTTATGTAAAATCAATATGGGTATCATTTCCATGGTTTTCGGGGGTGCCGATTTCAAATACAACATCTATTTCGAGATCCAAGATGGCGGACGTGACTTTTTTATGTAAAATTAATATGGGTATCATTTCCATGGTTTTCGGGGGTGCCGATTTCGAATACAACATATATTTTGTTGTATTTTTATTTTTTAAATTTAAAATGATTTTCTAAATGAAGAATTTTATGAAAAAAATTTTTAAATTGTTTCGTTGTCACGTTCAACTATCGTCAGTAAACCGACTTTACAGACAACCAATTTTTTTTTATTTATTTATTTAATTCAGACATATTATGTCCATAGAATTTGTTAGTAACAATGCACTTAAGGACTATGTTAGTAAGATGGAATATAGGGCAACATAATTACTTTAGATCCGGTACTTCATGCACAAAGAACATGAAGGCGGATCCAATGCTTCAGCATAGGGCAGTCGACTCGACCAGCCAGAACTCTTAGAATGCTGTTGGTGCTGCCGCGCACTCGATGGAGCAAAGAAGCCACTCGCTTCCTCATTAAGGCCGGGAACCCGTCTGTGCGCGCCACCGCGAACATCCCGGATGCGCTACACCTCCTCGGCAGCCCCAACATTCTAAAGCCGTTATTATACTGAACGCGAAGGGCGTTGTATGCCTTCTGCGTATAGTTGACCGATAGACTGCATGTATACAAATTCTGGCAGTAAGCTTTAAAAATGCTATGGTTTGATACCTATTTTATTAGTAAAGGCCGTGAACTCTCCCCCTAACAATCATTGTACAATGACCTTACTTATGTTGCTGTCTGTACCACGTCGTCATAGTTAGTGCAGTGTAGCATAGCACTGTGCTCCCGCAATAGCAACCCGCTGGGGGTTCATAACTCGATAACGAATGAGAGCCGGTGCATTATGTGTTTTTTGTAGTCACTTTGATTTGATTTGTGGATTGAAATGCGAATTTTCAAAAGGGTAAGTAATTTGATTAACTATGATGTTTCTTTGGAACATGGCATGGTATGGAGTGGCCATTTTAAAAGCTGCTTTGTAAAATATTTTTAGTGAGGCATTTTCATCAGCCTATTAGTCCTACTGCTTGACTCAGGCCTTTATACTATTGTAGTTCTACTATTGTACATCAATAAGCATGTAATCTTAGAAAATATATCATTATCTACGCACAATATTTTAGTAAAGTGTAGTTTTACTTAATTAGCATTACGTATTTATAAGTAAATTCGGGATATTTTAAGAAAACTGTGAATATTTGATTATTCGTTTGAATTTTCCTATCAAATAAAAGTCAAAGTCAAAGTAATTTTTCTAAAACCTTTTGAATCGTCTAAACATTTTTTATCAACCTATTAAGGAAGTTTTTATTTTAGCTGCCACCAAGCCTATGTAATATTGCTTTTAAAACAACAAACGACGAGATGATGATATGTTTGCACATAACTAGACCTCCCTAGTATGTGCCTAGTATGTACCTCTATACCTAAGTCAAAGAACAAAAAGCAGAAAAGTATCCAATAAATATTTTTATTTTTAAAGCAAGCTCTTTAAAACGATATAATTTCCCATGTATTATAATACAATACTATAACTGTACTGTACTATAAATATTATTATTAAATAAAAACAATTTTAAAATTCAGCTAATAATTTAAACTACAACATTGACCACTACCTGTATGTGTCACGCACAGATTCCAAAGTAACTCCTAAATTTCGGACTCCCACAATTTCATTCCACATCTAATTGAATCCAACCCTACCCGCAATTTAACCCCAAAACATTTTGATGATGCCAACCAGTTCTCATTAGCCAGTGGTCGACACGCAAACGAGGCCCCGTGTGGAGGAGGAGCAATAACAGCATTGCGTCTAAGCAATATTGGCCGCAAATTGGTCGTCCGTCTGCCCACCTTGATTGCGCTATTGTCGATGGTTCTAACCCCAAATGTAGCGGTGCTTTGTTACGAGCTGTAAGTTAGGACATCTTACGGGACAATTGGTGGGTTTGTTACATTTAAGTTGGCAATGCCAAGTTTGCATAACTTGGTGAGAAATGGGGTTTAGTAGTCGAGGAAGTGTAGTTGTATACTGAGAAATGTATATAGCAAGAAATGTAAGTGTATTGTTAAATTCTTTTAGAAAAATTAATGCATTAAACATACAATTTTCTAGAATACCTTTCTGCGATATTGTAGATAGTTCTAGCCCCAGATGTAGCGGTGTTTTGTTACGAGCTGTAAGTTTTACGGGACGATTGTTGGGTCTACTACACTTAACTTGGCATAACTTTGTGAGAAATAAGAGCTTTGTAGTCGTGGAGGTGGAGTTAAATACAGAGAATATCTATTTAAAATCTAAAATACTTTTCCGCACTATCGTCGCTCATGACCAGGAACCATTTCTGTCATCAAATGTAGCGCTGCACCTGTAAGTTAGGACATCTTACGAGAAGATGGAAGGGTTTATTACTTTTAACTTGACATAACATTTGTGAGAAATTGGAGCTTTGTAGTGGTGTGAAATATTGAGACTGTACTTTTTATCATCCAAAAACAATATAAATTTATATTTTTTATTTAATTTAGGTTCACGAAACGGGTCGTTGCATTACAAGTTAATGGAAACAAAATAAAAAAAAGCATGGCAATAGAAACCTTCTAGGAGCGAACCCAGCATGCACTTAAATAAATATGCAAAAACGTATACACTACTTAATACTAATAATGAAAATTGCAAATATTTTTTGATATTAGTTGATATTGTAAAGGGACTTTCTGAACAGCTACATAAAAATTTTAACGGAGCGTATAGGAGACCTTTACCTACCTACTTCTGATTCTTATAAATTTTATCTGTAGGTACTTCTTTTTATTGTTGTCACGCTCTTGTCGCAGCGTGGCAGTAAGCAGTTTTTGCCAAATCCAAAATAGTCTTAAACTACAGTCCCTCCATACGCGTCAAGTTGTGTACCCGACATAACTTGACAATTTTTTGCAGATAACCTTTCCATGCGTTATTCAATTTACTATACACTGTCATCTCAACAGACAATTCCTCACTACAGATGAATGAAATATTATATTTGTGTAATTAAGACTTTATTTCTAAACACACAGTTACATTCTGATCTCCAACTGAACATTCAAGCTTTCAAATAATAGTGGCGATGCCGTCCTGCCCAATTTTAAAGTGACATAAGCCCATCGCGCATAGAGCGATAGAATCGCGCACAGCACAGTGCGTCGCCAATTCTTTTTTGCCGGCAAAATATCGCACTAAATCATCGCGCCCAACAAAGGTTATACACGTAATTAGTTTTTCCGCGGGCCCCCGCTATATATCACCGCTTCAACCGCATCCGTAATAATTTTCCAATTATATTATATGCTGCCCGGTTGGTAGCGTGCTATTTCAATTATAACGTCGGCGTGTCTGAAAAATTTACGGATCTACCGCGACCGAGGGTTTTTTATTAAAAAAATCAAATACGCCCTTTACACACATTGAGATTTTAATGGCCGTTTTGATTAAATAACGACTCACGTTTGCACCTCGCACGGCAGTGTGTACTTCACTGCATGTTTTTCATGTGTATACTTATTTAGAATGAGAAGCTTACCTGAAACAAGAAACATATCACATTATTAATAACAAAGACAACACTACAAATCTTAAACATGAACAAAAAAATAAATAATAAAAAAGAGGGATTATAAGTCTGTTATTTAAACAAAATTAACTCTTCCTTAAAAAAAAAACATGGAATCTAGGGTATTTATAGTATCTATAAAATATTGCACGTTAGAAGATTAAACCATATTCGGTATAACCGTCTCAAGAATGATTATGGCAGACAGGCATTTCTAGTTTCAAATTCTTGGATCAGAAATAGTTGGCACAATGCACAAGTCAACTTCAAAGATTAGGAGCTGTAATTAAAGATACGCCTGATTTAAAAAATTGGCATTTTATCGTTGTACGTATTTTTACCGTATTGAAACGAAATGCAACCTATCTATACTAATATTATAAAGCTGAAGAGATTGTTTGTTTGTTTGGTTAAACGCGCTAATCTCAGGAACTACTGGTTCGAATCGAAAAATTATTTTTGTGTTGAATAGTCCATTTATTGAGGAAGGGTATAGGCTATATTACATCACGCTACGACTAATAGGAGTGGAGCAGCAATGAAAAATGTTGCAAAAACGGGAAAATATTTTTTAAGAGCTTTGCTAACGCGGGTGAAACCGCGGGGCACAGCTAGTGCACTATAAAGTACAAGTCTGCCTCAAACGTTACTGTGACACAAGAACGCCTCTCGGCTTGGAAATTTTTGTGGAACAATTCATACACCGTACATGCGACTAGAATGTGATATAAACTGCCTGCCAGCATTCGCCAGAGTCCAGCGGTAGCATCGTTCAAACATACAACATATTTGTATTCTTAAAGAATTAGACTCAAAATATCATTCCACATCGCAGCTAAGAATGCTTAAAATATAATCACTTGACAATACAACGCATCCTAGGCTGCAACCAAGTACCGTGTGGCGGCCCGAGTCGCCACATAATTTATTATCATCACGTATCGGTTAAAGAGTTTGTAAGCACATTCCTAAACGCGTGCAGATCCGATAAAGATATGTCACGGCATCCTCCCTCCAACATCTACATAGTAGTACTGTATAAATAGTCGTGTAAGGTTTAGATAATAAGTTAGTTAGTAACAATGTAGTCACTGCAAATATACAACATCACATAAGAGACGCAGTCGTTATTTACCATCGCCATGGAACCTACCATCATCACAACCTCGCATACATACATCCTCCGACGGAACACTGGTGACCCCGCTCAAGCAACAAGCAACCTTCCAATGGAGTACCCGAAAAAAAAAAACACGTGAGTCATTTGTAATATCTACACATCAACCATGGCAGTAACATTCTGTTCAGCGACGGACGCAACAAAATTATCAAAATTAAATCACTATGCCGAGCTACAGCGAGCTGCGACTGCGTCATTTAACATCATTCTATGGCTCCCACAACTTTGGCTTCCTTTCCGGCACATCGTATTAAGAACGTTTTATCGACAAAGGCAAAAGAAATAAGGTACCAAGAAAAACAATACGATATAGAATATACTAACGATTTCATAACTGCACACATTACGTCATAAATCGTGCAGCGCAGCGAACGCGCAAGAATTTCCGACGCAGCACTTTTCGCCGTTTACTCTACGCTTGCGCAAGGTCAAGTTCACTGCAGAAAGAACACAATATATCACTTATTCATCACGATAATGAAAAATGAAACAAAGGAAAATAAGCATAATATGTATACAACGAGTATTCACCCGTTTAACCGCCTCACTTTTACCGACTGACAAAGTGGTTTGAGGTATGTTATTTATAATTACGGGAAGAGATATTTAGAAGCATTATTTTACCAGTCGATGGTTTTATGAGATATTATTACACTTCATAAGACGCTTATATGCTACTAGCTACCTCCAGGCGAATTGATTTCTCCGGTTATCTGGTAAAGAGCCAAGGAATACGCCAGTTCGAGGATAATTATGAAGCTATAATGAAGTTGTACTCAAAATGAAGATATTCAACAAGTTTAAAATGCTTTGATTGTGCAATAAAAATACAGCACAAAAATGAACCATGTTAGGGTAACTAAAGTAATAATAAGATGTTAGTCAATATTAATAATATTTTTTAGCTATGCACTTATTTCCCTATATTAAGCATGTATACTGAATGCAACATGTCTTATCTCTATGTACTTAATGTTTAATCCTAGTCAATTCTAATTTTTATGTTTTGTTATTATATATTTTATTAAGTCTAAATAGTTCAATTTATTATTAACATGTAATGCGTAATTTAAAGTTCATTGCAAGAATATGCTTATTTTAAAGCTGTACTTGTTTATGCCACTTAATTTGTGTGTTTATTTATAGTCTTGGTATAACGTGATATAAAAATAATATTATGACGTTGAGAGGAATTATAAAAAATATTCGTGTACGTAAATGTAAAACGACCGATGGTTTTTTAAAAGGTATACTATAATAAGTATTTTGTTCAAATACAAGGAAACAGCTCTCTTAGCAGCATTCAGCAAGCCAGCCTGCCTCAAGGTTCCATCGCAGCAACGTATCGCTTCCTGGATCCTCGGCATCACTCGACGGTCAAAATAAGTACCGTCGCACTCCACACGTCTCGACTCACAGCAGACATGGTAGCACACGCTCGTCTCGAGTCACGTAGACTGGAGAACGCTCGTTTTGTCAATGAAGACTTGAGCACGCTCATCACGACTTAACGTGGATTAGAGCACCACTGGCATCTCCAAGCTGAAGACCTGATGGTTTTTTTTTTATTCCCTTTTTCAAGAGGGGGAGTACTGTGGCGGCCCGAGTCGCCACATAATTTATTATCATCACGTATCGGTTAAAGAGTTTGTAAGCACATTCCTAAACGCGTGCAGATCCGATAAAGATATGTCACGGCATCCTCCCTCCAACATCTACATAGTAGTACTGTATAAATAGTCGTGTAAGGTTTAGATAATAAGTTAGTTAGTAACAATGTAGTCACTGCAAATATACAACATCACATAAGAGACGCAGTCGTTATTTACCATCGCCATGGAACCTACCATCATCACAACCTCGCATACATACATCCCTCGACGGAACATACCGCTTATGACGCCTAATCTGCTCTTTTGATTGATCTGCTGAGCCTCGGTGGACTGTGTCAATATAATTACGTTCGTAACTATAATGAATGACAGAGTCCTCGACTTATGTATGACTGATTTTGATTGTATAAAACTGTCTGATTGTTCTCCCCTGTCAAGTCCTGACCGTCATCATCCTGCGTTCCAAGTCGAGGCAAATACCTTTTTACCAGTTAGAAACTTAACAGGCAAGCCCAGGATAAATGCGACACCTGTGCAAGCTCTAAACAGCTGAATGCCACCGACTGGGATAGCGTAGTTTGGCACACAGATATTAGTACAAACATCGACACTCTCTACAGCGTGTTAGTTGAAACGAGGGACATATTAAGGGAGGACATTAGGTATTTTATTCCCGATCCGATTCATTAAAAAAAAAATATTTCTTTTGAGAGAGTTTGCTGTTGGCCTCAGGTGGCCTTTACAGCGTCACCGAGCATTTTGGGAGCAGCGAGAAACTTAAAGGGTCTACAAGTCGTGTGATCAAAGACATTTCAGAGGGTTTCTAGATTATGCATTTTCCTTCCTTTTTTAGATAGAAATAACAGTTTAAATTGCACATTATAAAATACATAATATGGGTGAGTTTCGTTTAGTTTAAACGTTTTATGGTACAATAAAGGATTGAAACAACAGAACATCTGCGACAGAGCAAATTCACAAAAGCTGTTAAATTTAATAAACGCAAAGCCGATTTAATTCAAAAATGCGTTTTGATATTTGGAATTAGGTGCGGGGTGACAACGACACGTGGGGCGCGACCGCAGCCGCGCCGCAGCCGTGCCGCAGCCGTTGCGTTGATGCCCGCCCGCACGGCGGAAGCGAGATTTATTGCGGCAGATTTTACTGTATTTCAATGCTCACTGCATTTATATACAATATATACGGGGCAGTGGCGAGCCCAGGGCTTGATATTAGGGCAAGCTCCGAAGCTTCAAATCTTGCTAACAATACTGAACGTTGCATAAGTTAAGTCGTTTGCTATTGTGGCGTGGTCAAACTTTGCTGTATCACTCACAAAATACATAAAGCGTATATATGTATATACGCTTTTATGTATTTTACTTATGTTAAATAAATGAACATTTTAATACAAACTGCAGCGCCATCTACCGTCCTGCTTCAATTATATCTAACTAAAACTCAATTCCGCCGGCGCACACATATAGATGTCGCTAATGTTAATTATTATCATATTAACAATTATTTAACTAACTACTTTTACTTTTTAACAAATAGTTTCAGCCCCCTACGATCAAAATAAAAATCCTCATCTCAATTTATTCCTAACTAAGCCTGAGAATTATAACAGTAGCTCTAACAAAGTGAAATTATTTCATCTCAGCCAAAAGACGTCCACTGCTGGACAAAGGCCTCCCCCAAGGATATGAGGGGTATTTGCCGTAATCGCCACGCTTGGCGGGCGGGTTGGCGATCGCAGTAGGTTGAGGGTAACCTCAGAGAGATGCTGCTGCCCATCCTCTGGAATGGTCCCTTAGTCGGCTTTTACGATACCCACGGGAAGAGATGGGGTGGTACAATTCTTTATCCCCGGCACCACACAGGGTGAAATTATTTAAATCGTCATAATTATTTAAATCGTCATAATTAGAAGTTATTCTTAGCATTCTTGTCGTTCGAAAAATGTATGCAACGCCAACAATTCAATGAGTTTTATACACAGATTTATTAAAATGCCTTTAATGACTTGCACTAGTTTGCGAAATACACAAATCTGAAGTAGGTTAATGTGAAAAAACCAAACAATTTACTTTTCCCTCGCCGATCAACACTTGTACACATTAAAGTCCTTCACGAGGAACAATATCAAGCGTAGAATCGCACTTTAACTCATTTTGTATCACCACAACTTCACAAATTATTAAAAAACTGTAAGGTGTTTTTCAAAAATAAAACTAAAGCTATCAAATTCAAACGTACCTAAACAAAAGTGATGCTAACAAGAATAAACCAAAATGGCTCCATGAGAGTGTTGCCAGGTGCAAAATTAAAATACTAAGAATAGCTATTATTTCAAAAACGCTAAGCTGCGTTTTAAAAACTTACAAGAAAAAAAAATATCAATAATATAATATAACTAGCGGCCCGCTCGCGACTTCGTCCGCTTGAGTGAACACCCGTACCCTATGGTAGCCCAGCGCCACCTACCGGGTCCAATTATATGCATGTTTTATACATATAAACCTTCCTCTTGAATCGCTCTATCTATTGCGTAGTTTTAAAGATCTAAGCATACATAAGGACAGACAGACAGCGGGAAGCGACTTTGTTTTATACTATATTGTGATTAATTTCTCACTTTATACCAATTAAATACTTCTGGAAAAGGCAGGTTTTACGATTTAAGGAAAGGAAATTAACGAAAAATGTCTAACGTCATGTAATTTTTGTTGTCTGGTATCACTGCCTACTCACCGGCGCGGCGCGTTCCAACTTCATTCAAATTGTAAATGTTTCATAGAATCTATAGATACGTACATCAGTGTCATGTTTATTGGTAGTACTTTTGTTGATGTTAGTTAAGATGGATATATAAAGTTCGCGAAGCCAACTTGCCTTTCGTAGCGCAGAGAGGTTGACATATTTCTGATAAGGTCACCCATCCGGTAACCCGATATTGTAAAAGTTGATTGACCTGTAAGATCGCAACCAGATGATGTTTATTCAAATCGACACCTTAAAAATAAATACTGATCCTAATTAATTGTAACTACAGTCTATTTATGAATTCTTGAATCACTATGAATGCTTCATCACTATGAACTCCTAATTTAATATTATTGTTGTGTTTATCCCACTACGAAGAGCCCTATAGCCTTCATCGCACCTGATTAAAAGTTTTAATTTAAGCTGGGGACACTTTGTTTGCTACCGTTCAAAGTTCTAATATTTATTAACCTGATTAGTTATTAGCTGTTTTCAACATAACACGTGTTGAAAAAGATACCCTGTTTTTCATTCACTTCTATTAATATCCTTTTTATTACTTTGAATTTGGCATTCACGATGCTATATGAGGAGCTCGATGGTGCAGTGGATAACGCGCCCGGTCTGCAAGTGCTGAGGTTAAGCAACTTTCGCAAAGGGCGGTCATCGGATGGGTGACCAAAAATGTATCATCTCGCGCTCCTCCGTGCTTCGGAAAGCACGTAAAACCGTTGGTCCCGGCTGCATTAGCAGTCATTAACGACCACCAATCCGCACTGGGCCTGCATGGTGATCCATAGGGAAAAATATTATGATCAGATGTTAGTGAGGGTAGTTGTTGACATTGAATGGTCGCCTTCGGCTTTCAAAGTAAAAAGTGTTGAATAATTTCGGCGGGCTGGTTAGAACCACGATAGCTCAATTGCAATAGCACCTGACCCGGTATGTCAGAAGGGTGCAGGTTCAAATCCTGCTCGTGGAATTTTTTTCAACATTTGTGTTTGTACCACATTTATTACAAATAAATAACTTGAATTTGAATATTTTTTTTGTCTGCTTGAGTACCGGGTGCAATTCTATGCATGTATTATACATATAAACCTTCCTCTTTAACCACTCTAACTATTAAAAAAAACCGCATCAAAATCCGTTGCGTAGTTTTAAAGATCTAAGCATACATACAATCATACATACATAGGGACAGACAGACAGCGGGATTTTATTTTATACTATGTAGGTAGTGTGTACTACTAACACTTTGCGGCGCCCTTACAGGGTATCACATGTCTTATGTACTTAATTATTTTTCTTTTACATTTGTAATACCGTGATATGCAAATAAATAAATAAATATGAAATATGAAATGAGACCGGCTGTTTTGTTTTGCATTCTCCCCAATTCCTACAAAACGCAACAAAACGAGAGACAGATTAAGACGAATCGCCGCGAAGTTGGAAGCAATAAATCCAGGTCTAATTTCCATTCGGACGGGCGGCGGCCGAGTATTTGTGTAATTTCCAATTAGACGGGAAGTTCCCGCTCCGCGTCGGGTGTCTTCGGTCCAGTCCAGTCGTCGCGGTCTGTCCCACAAACTAGGGGACCCACAGAATATAAGCTTAATACATATCGCCGGCGATAGTTCAAAAGCGCGTACTACTACTACTACAGCATTCAAAGGAAGTTTTAAATATGCCGCCCTGCTGTAAAGATATGGAACAATATCCCACCACATATTCGCAGTTCATCACCCGTTACTACATTCCGACGAAAAATTAAAGAATATGTTTTCAATTGAGGGTTTTATAAATATTTAATTCAGCTTCAGTGCAGCAATTAGCACTTAAAAATAAAATGTAAAATTTATGTTCGTATGAAGCTTACCTTCTGCGGGTCTCCTCATTTTGTGGTCTGTCCCTTATTGCTTCAGCACGTTTGTTTCCAAAGTTTGTAAAGCGGTCAGTATGCTTTGATTGTTTATCTTGTTGGGTGAAGTTTGAGGTTTATTGAACACTATCTGACCCGGCGGACTTCGTACCGAATTTCTTTTTTTCTCCTTTTTTAATATAGCGCTAATGTAGCATTTTAATGGTGAAAGAATTTTTTAAATCGGTCCAGTAGTTTTTGAGTTTATTCGTTGCAAACATACATAACTACAAAAATACAAAGCTTTCCTCTTTATAATATTAGTATAGATAATTTTTCACTGATTTCTTTAACCATGAACGCAAATACTTTGTTTTAGATAAAGTTAAAATCCACAGTGAGGTGAGAGGTACCTCACTGTGGATTTTAACTTTATCATCGTCAGCCTTTTTCTCAGTTTCTCTCTCAACTTTGCATTAGCAAAAGCCTACAAATACTTTTGTAGTCAATACTTTTATTTCTTGTCTATATTTATTGTCATCATGATAATGAATCGAAGATAACCAGAAGGTTGCTGGCAGCTTTTTGTCCAAAAAGAATATGATGATGTCGATGCTGCTGACACGAAAACAAGAAGAAGAAGTCATCGTGATCATTATTAGCCTGCAAACTTCCCATATGAAGATATCAGGCCATAACCCACAATGCTGGCCCATTGCCGGTTAGTGGTCAACTGTTACCTTTGCCCAAAAGTAACTGCTCTAAGCTTATGTCCGCAGATGACCGGTTTCGTAATGTTTATGGCTGATATTTGAGGAGTTATTAACGAAACTAAGTTCGAAATTATTTTAGGAAACAAGTAGGTTTTTAGAATTATTTATCTGCAACCAAGGCATCTAAATTAGTCTTTTAAGTTTGTTGAAAGTAGGCAGATAGAGCAGACCAGTAGTGTTGCTACACTAAAATATTATCGACATACTACTCAAGATTCCGCTCCCAATTATACAGACAGTTCCCACCGAGAGCTTTTCAAACAAAAAAACTGGGAGCGAATTAAAGAAAGTGGCTGTATATCTATGTGAGAAGAACATCCGTCTAATACAGTCTAGCGTCGGCGTCGTCGGTACACTGGCTGTGTGGCTGAGTGGATTGTGTTTTGCTCGGTGCTATCTTAAGCGAGTTATTGAGTGGGGGGAATAAAACAAACACACAAAGATATAGCTATTTTGAGCTATAATTGCTACTAGTATGTACTGTTTTTAAGCCAACTTTTTTAAACTTTAACATTATAGCCGCGTCGAGTATTATAAGATTTTCAAGCATAGGCATAGCAAAACTATTCTTCTACTACATAACGTTATAGTAACAAAGCAAGCTAGTGAACTGATTTACAAAGATCCGAAAATTAATAGCATCAGGCGTTATTTTGCGGAAATCTATGATACAAACAAAAGTAATAAAAATAATAATTGTAGTGTTAATTTCGCTAATTCACTCGTTTATCCAGCTTGCAAACGAACATATGTTTGCTTGCATCTATTGTTTCTTCTGCATGTGCATACTTTTTGCGGGCTCCATCCATGGCGGTATATGCGTACTGCCTCAGACCAAATAAAAAGTTAAGACGGAACTCTGTGAACAGCAAAGTGAGGCCGGTTTTTTTTAAATGTGTGTGTTTAAACGGGTGTTGCCATGATAATTCAATTACCCCAAAGTACAAAAATAACGTTAAAAATTAGTAACATTATTTTTAACGTTAGTAGTTAATAACGTTATCATATGATATAAATAAAAGTGATCCATTCCGACGTAAGCTGTTGGTAAAAAGTGGTGGCGGTAGGAGAAAAGAAATGGAAAAAGTGTTTCAGGAATAAAACTTATCATTATTTATTCAAATTATTTAATTAAAAACCTTTATGTTTAATTAATTTCTTGTATGCTTCCTTTTACTTTCTTTAATTGCTTTGCATATTTTCTCATCTCTAACCAATTTTGATAACATAATTAAGGGATGAGGGAGAAAGATGGGTACCCTTAAGATATTTATTTATTAATTTATTTTATAAAAGAAGGAGGCAAACGAGCAGGCGGGTCACCTGATGGAGAGTAATCACTGCCGCCCATGGACACCCGCAAAACCAGAGGAATCGCCGACGCGCTGCCGGCCTTTATTTAAAGAAAAAAAAAAAACATATAGTTAATTAGTTCACTAACAGCGAAGATATCGCGTCGCGTATTCATAAACATTAAAAAAATACAGTCGAATAGAGTACATACCTCCTCGTTTTTAAAATCGGTAAAAAATTACTGATAAGCATTGCAAGAAACAAGTAACGTTACGTTGCGTGTCATAGACGTCACAATACCCAATAATAGGGTAAACAAAAACACTTCATAATGGCAACACTTGTGTTTCAAGCAATGACGTCTAAATTTTATTTTGATTCATTGGAAAATATTGGTTTCCAAGTTACTTATGTGTGAAATATGATTCCATCTCGTATTTTATCTTTTGAAGATTGATTCTTAAACTCTTTCACAACACAATTCGGCATTTTCACAGATAAATTTATGATTTTTCAAAACGACTTGCTCCCACGAGCCGCGGACCTACACTGACAAGTTAAGGCGTAGTTTCGTTGTACGTGTGTGCGTGTAATTGTGTATGTACACGGCGAGGCGTAGTTTGACCCGGCTTCACTTCGCTGTTTGCAGAGTTCTGTCTTAACTTTTTATTTGGTCTGAGCGTACTGCATCCAAGCTGGATAAACGAGTGAGTTAGCAGAATTAAAACTATATAACATTTTAATTACATTTTTTTTGAAAGATCCGAAAGCAATGAAACTATGTAAGATGATTTTATTGTAAATTAATTCAGTTTTCTTGGAAAGTCATAAAATAATTTTAGAATTCATACTGCAGTATCTGCTGAGAATCGGCCTGTAAAAGACCGATCCACCAAAGACGTCAGCATTTTTAGTTAGCACCCCATTTATTTTTAGATAACCGCAAAGTCTTCATCTCTTAATATCTACGACTATCTACACCAATAACTTCTTTACCGCTGCATTTTGAACATTTCTCAAGTCTCCTACATTTCAATCGCAAATTCAGTCAACACCAGTATTTTTCAACAGCAAACATAAGATACTTCATACCTCTATTAAATCATTTATTACCAGAAGGCCCAAAAGTTTTCCTCTCCCTCAATATGCCCTTGTTCTGGCTTACGCCTACGACTACCTACACCAATAATCTCTTTACCGCTGCATGTTGAACGTCTCCGGAGTCTCCCAGGCACAGTTTGAAGACCCTCACCCAAGACAAAGAGGAGCCCTTCGACCGTCAATCGCACATCGCAATAAAACGAAGCCCGGATTAACTGCCCTAAGCCGGCGTTACTTTAAATCATACCTTTTAGGACCCTATTATTTGTCGGAATTGGAGAAATAATTCAGAGGGGATTCCGAAAATTCACGACGTTTTTTAATTTCTTTGTTTGCGCACCAATTGCCCGAATTGACGTTAAATGGATGAAGTGAAATTGAAATGGCTGTTATCGTATTAAATAGAAAACAATGGCGTCATAAAATATGTCCTACCTATATAAAGAAGCAGTAAATAATAAATAAATTATCATAATTAACCCTGTTGGGCACCGCGACTAATGAGGGAGAAGAGGTCATATTTATTTTATATTATACTTAGTAACATGGTAATTGTAAGAATTTGCTAATTATATTTGTCATGCACTTTAGTTTAGTTTAGTTTAGTAGACAGATTTTGCAGACAATTTTTAAATTAAAAAATATAGAAATATGATTGAATTATATTATGTTGTTTTTGTAATAATATTATTATACAATCAATTAATCAATGAAGTCCCAACAACCTGACTTATTATTTACAGTTCCAACTAGAGCATCGCAAAACTATCACTACCCTTAAGTTCTGAAAGCCCAAAAAACTTTCCGTATCGCGACCGATTCAGTCGAGACGAAATTAGTTGATGGAACTCCAGCCATTATGTTCTTTGGAAAGCGTTTTTCTGTAAACTGAATCGTTCATCAAATATTCAGGGTTACAAGGAAACGCTTTCCCCTTGAATTGGGAAAATCAGCACTCAATATGCCGATAATGTACAAGATTTATACCTGGGATGTCGTAACTTTGCTCTTAGTTTTGTTAAAATACGTATAAAAAATGTGGTTGGAATTAAATCTAGAAGGATTGGGTGAAAATACTGTCATGTCTTTGTATCATAATACTAATTAGTTTTATAAACTAAATCTACCCATTTATAGGAGCTCAATGGCGTAACTCGGGTTGTGATCCTGCAAGTTAAGCAACGGTCGTAATGCTTGACCAGTTTACAAATATTTTGTAATTTGGTAGTTTAAAAAAATATAAATTTGATAAGAAAGCTACAAACGAACGGATTTCTCTTAAGGGGGTGCATCGCGGACGCAAAACTACTATATGACCTATTCAGCGCCTAGCACCAGTGACTTAAAAACACGTAAATTTTCGAAATTCCGCGCTGCACCCCCTTAATTAAAAAATATCGACAGTGTTAGAGAAAGTGAGAAAAATATTTATTGAACACAAACAAATTACATGAAAAGGAAAAAATGAAAAATGAAAATGTTTTTATTGCAACAAACACCGATTTACAAATTAATTTTGCATGTTTTATAAATTGTATGCTTGTAGGTTATGGTACCTACCATTGACCATTTGAGTACGGTTTGAGTACATTTGAATACGGTGAACAAGTCATAAACCTTTACGCGCGCGGGCCCAATGCGGATTGGTGGTTGTCAACGACTGCTAATGCAGCCGGGAGCAACGGCTTTGCGTGCCTTCCCAAGCACGGAGGCGCTCAAGATGACAAATTTTCAGTCACCTATCCGATGACCGGCCTTTGCAAAAGTTACTTAACTTCAGCCATCGCAGACCGGCCGACCGAGTATATACCTAATTAAATGAAAAGTATGACCCTTTATTATGTACTTTTGTTTCAACAACCTCTGTGGTCTAGTGGTTAAGACCACCGGTTTAGACCCAAAGATCCCGGGTTCGATTCCCAGCGGGGGTACATGTTTTTGTACTCGGTTTGGTTGGTGGTAGGACTTGTTTGTCCGCCTGGCTAGCTACCACCATCTTATCTAAATATGCCGCATGTTATTTGTTGCATTGCTGTGTTCCGGCAGCTAGAGATAAGATAGCCAGTGCCTCACTAGTTGAGGATTCCGGGTGAAGTGCGCTTCCACCTCCAGCCTTATCATCACTTAACATCAGGTGCGATCAAGGCACTATGCTTACCCGTAAATATAAAAAAAACTACTGATCAGATAGGTATATGTATGTAAGAAAAATATACTGGTATATTTATAAAGCCCAGTCTTTTGAGCAAACATATAACACGGGCGTGCAATAAATCTTTGGCCGCCTAAAACGAAATGAGGTCTAAACCGATTCCACTCACGTAATTTCTATCTCAACGTTTGGAAACCCAATTTCCAACAAAGAACAATCATTTCATTATCGCATCTGGAATCTGGATTGTGGGCTAATTCTGCTTCGGGAATGGAGAGAAAAAACGAAAATTTGATTGCACAATTCCTGATATTCTTTGCTTTTAATTTATTGGCTCAACTCTGTTCGAATATTACGACTTTAAAGATCTGTAAATAGCACGTTTACTCCAGGACCCCGAACAGTTTTCATTTGCAAAGTTAATAATGAATAGTAGAATAATGCATAGAAAAAGTGACCTGAAGTGACCTTAAGTGGCTTTACTTAAATTTATTTTTAAAGTGCATCTTTCACTCATCAAAACAGCTTAGCTGTTGTAAAACAGATACACACAGCAAAATCTATACCTGGGTTCAATTCCCAGGTCGGGCAAAATGTATTTCGGATATGATATATTATATTATTTTGTTATATTATTATATTATTTTATTTTATTGTATTTTTGGGTGTTGTTATTGTCCTTTTTTTTGTGTTTATTTGTGATGGAAAGTGTCCTTTTATGATAGGGCATTTTCCAATATTTTTGACGCTGTAAGGGAGAAAAGAGCTTGACACTTGCTGAGTTTCCTGCCGGTTCTTCTCAGTACAAGGTCTCCCGCCCAGAGTAGACTTACGAACCGATGGCATAATGACGTTCATGAGAGCTATTTGTAGCCTAAACTGAATAAATGATTTTAAATTTTGAATTTTGATAAGGATAAGGATTTTTCGATGCATAGCCCGGGTTTGTGATCACCAACCCGCATTTGGCAAGCGTGGTGATTAAGCCATTTCCCATCAATTGCAGCGATGACTTGATTTCAATGATGGAGGCCTTTGGCCAGCAGTGGGACAATTATAGGCTGTATACTTTACTTTAATTCACCGGTGGCCTAGAAATAATAAAAAAATTACGTATCGTTTTTAATTGTTATGTTAATACCCACATAGGGTAATGGCGCCATTGTTTGACTAGAACCGGTAATCGACATGTTTTCCCTTTAATCATTAAAAATAGGTATCAGCAACTTCTTCTTCTTAGCTGTCATCTCATAAAATTCAAATGGATATCAATGTTATTTTTTGGCGACTAAAAGTGTGTCGAACAAAGAACTTAAAGTGTCGGACACTGGTGCTTTTACCCTACTTACCAATTCGAGATTCCATTGCACCTTTTATTTATTTATTTATTAGGTATAAAAAACAGATATAAATTAAAAAGAAACAAAAAAGTATGATAAATTGTATAAGAGCTAAATTCCTTAAAACATGTCTACTTTAGTATTCCCACTACTTAGGGAATCCTACTAAGATGTAAAATAAGAACAACAGATGCACTTAACTTTGTGTATTCTAATAAAAACATTACAATAGATTAAACCGATCTCAGAGCACCTCAGCTTTTCAGCCGGGCTGTCTCGCTCCTGTCTCCCACTGTGGCAAACCGTTGCAAGCCTTTTTAATTTTACATGTTCGATGTTTCAAATATTAATCCAAACTAAAGAGGCTTACATACAAATGCAATGAACTAACTTTTAGTATGAGCTGCATATAACCTCCTTACAGTACACAACACGAATTAGCGTCCATGTTAAAGTTTACCTATCTAAAACTATATCCAATTATAAACTAATTTTCCTGAATTCATCTAGCATAGTTCCAAACAAAACATGTGAGCATTCCACTCAATTCTCGTAACAAGTCAGATTATTATCGATGCCAAATTGAAAATGTTCGAGACGAGAGTCTAGGAAGGCGCACTTCCTCCGACTCGTTATTTCTTCGAAACAAAGACTCTTTGAATACCTCCGACTTAAAACGGGCGGAGTTGGATTATTAAATTCACTTAGGTACAAAATGTCCCGATTTGAACATTGTTTCATTCGAAGTTAGTTATAATATTACCTACTTGTGAAAAACGTAACACTCGACAGTCTACATTAACTTTACTTTCTCTACAGGTATGGAGGGTCGCTCAACCATTTTAGTAGTTCATTCATCAAAATAAATGATGTGAAAAGCGAAAAGGTTTGATTCGTCGGCAATAGTGTCAAACAGGAGGAGCTCGACGGCGCAGGGGTAAACGCGCCCAGTCTGCGGCTTTGCAAAGGCCGGTCATCGGATGGGTGACCAACAATTTATTATCTTGACCTCCTTCGTGCTTCGGAAGGCACGTTAAGCCGTTGGTCCCGGCTGAATTAGCAGTCGTTAACAACCACCAATCCGCACTGGGCCCGCGTGGTGGTTTATGGCCCGTTCTCCCTATCCATCCATAGGGAAGGCTCGTGCGCCAGCAGTGGGGACATAAATGAGCTGATGATGATGATGATGATGGTGACTGTCAAATAGTTGTGTCGGGTGAAACAAAAGACGACCAAAACACAAGAAATTTCAGTTTTGGAATAGTAACACCCAACAAATTAAAATGTCTGTCTATTACAATAAAGAACGTGCTTTAATAATCCCACGCTGGTCTGAGACGTGAAAAGAATTGGTACTTTGATGCTCCATCCACCCATTTTTGGGAGAAGGAAATGAGAATATTTCAAAGTCAAAGTCAAATTTAAATATTTTTTATTCAAATAAACTTTAGAAAAGTGCTTTTGAATCGTCCAAACATTATTACCTACTACCCATTCAGGACGTCTATTTTTTAGCTGTAGCGAAGAATGGGCGCAAAATAACTCCACAGCTTTAATATAAGTAACAACATTTAAAAAATTATATGCCGTTACCAAGTTATACAAGTTTAAAATTATTTAACAATATTTTCAAATAGAAATACCTATTGGAGTGATTGGAGCATTTTAAACTTATGCTGTTTTGTCTTCAATGTAACCAGACACTTTTTATTACGCTTTTCTTCAAAGCTTTTCTTTAATGGTGATTTTAAATTTATTTATATAAAGTTTTTGAATATTACTTGGGACTTTATTGTAAAAACGTACACACAGGCCTCAAAATGAGTTATTTACTTTGTGAAGCCTAGTAAGGTCCTGCCAGTTTATTTTTATTTTGAGTGTTTACATTGTAAATATCTCTGTTTTTAGAAAAAGTTTCAATAAAATGAATGTATGTAATACTTTATTATTCTAATGTAAGTGACCAAGCGGACCCACCATGCCGCACAAGCACCAACCGTGCGCACGCACAGCCTGATTGGGGACATGCTCGCTCAATACATCTTTATATACATGATACATGATATACATCTTTTTGCGGATGGTCTGGGACGGCTGGTGGCAGTGACTCACCAGTTTCTTAATATCTGCTAATTTGGAATTTTTATTGACATTAGGTATTTTAAGTTGAATCTCATATGTTTATGTAATTTATTTTTAATTGATTTAATTTCCTAATTTTCATATAATTTAATTAACTAATTTTCTAAATGTATTTTTTTTTATTTATTCCTATTGGTGAGCTCTCTTTTGTATTTTGTTTTTAATGTATAACTTTCCTGTGTATTGGACATGTAGTCTGTTAGCTGGCATGTAATGGAATAAATAAATAAATAAATAAAGAAGTTTAAAAAAACTTCAACAAAATCTATCTGACCAATAAAAAAAACAACTTTGTATGTACTCTGCGATACTAAATACTAAAATTAATTAACCTAACAACCTAATAGAGCCCGTACTATACGCTCCACACATTAGCCATCTGTTCATCTATCCATAATAGAATAGACCGCACTGACCAAAATTTCACACTCCACCCTCGCTAAATTACCCAAATGCCCAGCTCAATTTCCAGGAATGTGTTGTTCAATGTCATAATCAATTATGGCCTGAGCTGCTCTGAAGAGCTAAGTGCATACGTATTTATTTGACTCACCATACGGTGCGCCTGTATCGCTAGCTAGCATTGTGTGGTACAAGTGATAAGCGTAAATTATATTTAAATATGTACAATATATCTAATTCTCATTAAACACTTTACAGATGAGAAAACGAAGCAAATATGTTAGCGTAAAATTTAGAAAATAAAACGTGAGAAGTATTTAACAAATCTATTGTCATATTGGTAACACCATTATAAGAAGTATTAGCATTTATATGTATGTGCCTGACGCAAAAATTTACCGGCCGAAATTTAGAAGAAAAATTTTTTTTTTGCTTTTGCGTTCCATTTGGAACTAAGTTTTAAGAGGGTTCAACGCAAACTTAGTATATTAATAAACAAACCTTTTATTCTTAAAAATTTGATAGATATGTTGTATCTAAAACGCCAACATCCCGTTGCTTACACGCAATCAAAATGTATTATTCAATTGGTAGTTTTTTGCGTACGCGTACGCTCCGCTCTGGCCGGTTTCCACTGCAATGCTTCTAGCACTATATTCCGGGAGTCTATGCGCTCCGTTTTTCCGACTGTTTATTTGGGGTGAAGTGTTAAAAATAAAATTCAGAGCACCCTTCTCTATCAAGTTTCATTTGGAACTGGAGTTTTAGGAAACTCGTCGGCATGCACAGAGAGTCAGCATAATTGAAAAATGATTCAGAGTCGTTTGTGTCTTTTGAAATAGTGTTCTGCGCTTTTTGAGTTTTATTTAAAGAGTATATGGCTTGTGTGCGTTTAAGGGAAACGTGATATTGAAAAAGTAATGTTTGAAAACAAATATGTTTGCTTTTAACCAACTTATCAAGAATTCCAGGCGTTTTATCGCAGCTCCAAAGCATAAAAGTTATTGCAATGCAAAAGCAAGAATCAAAATATCTTCAGCAGCAGACTTGTTTGAATTCGATGTTAGATAACGAAACATTTATCTGCTGAATTGCAAACCAAACACACCAAAACCAATTGTCTTAAAAACAATCGCAATGTTTTGAACATCGCTCCCAACACAAACAACAAGAATCGCACGGCCAAAATTAACACAAATTTGTCGCTGCATCTGTTACTAATCCGATTACGCACGTCTGTCTGTCCGGGGGAAACTTTGCAGCCGGCTGTTAATAAACGGGCTCATTGTAGGCATGATCGGGTTCAATCAAAAAACACAATTAGGCTTATCGCGGGGACACAGCTTGTGGCAAGCTGAAACTGTAGGCTTTCAGTGCCTACGCTTTTTGTGGAATTCAATTAAAGGATGATTGAACCTCTTTCTCGATGCGCGAGTTTGTTTATTCCGTTGCTCAATTGTTTTGTTAGGGCTGTTGTTTGCTGATAACCTTATAGACGAATACGAATGCAAGAGACTGCGAACAAATGGTGAGTTTTTACAACGCCAGGAGCCGTTGAAACTAAAAATTTGTCAATGGTGATAGCAAATGCATTTTTAATAGTCTATTGTAGTTGCTTACATTGAAAATGCAAGTCAGCTGATAATAAGAATTAGCGAGTAAAAGCTTTGTACAACAGTATCACCAATGCAACACCCACACTCGATGCAAACAATAAAACTTAAAAATGATGTGCCACTAAAATTTCTAGTTCATCGAACACTTAAAGTTCCCGTTCAGAATTTAAAATTTAAAAAAGAGCGTTGCATCGAAAAATTACATTTCCGAATATTGAGCGAGCGGAGGCAATGTACCTAACATTGCCTTCGAAGTCCGCTGTAAACGTGAGCATAAACCATCTGAAATTCAATAAAAGCATATCAGCAAAATTTTCGCACAAACAAGCATTCCCAATTAACAGGCCCGGGCTTGAGCGCTGTAAAGGTTAAAATAGCACCGCCAGGTCAGCAGAAGCCTGCTAGGCAAAGTTTTAGCTCTTTTGAAAAAAACATTAAAGGGCTGCTTTGCGACATGGCCTGAGCAATGAGCGGGAAGCGTTTCTCTTTACTTTCGATTTCAACCTTGAAATATAATCATTATCTTTATTCAGCTAGAGACTTTGTAATGAAATTTGTGTTAACGTTGTCATTTACTTTTACTAGATACTTTTGCAGTTTCTATTCCTTTTCATCATTCCCATTCACCATCAGTATTTACATAAACATCAGTACTAAACTCAGACCTTCCCTTAAGATCAAAGTACATGGACAGATTGGGACGTAACCCAACGCACACACACACTCCCACCACACTAACTCAATGTTGGGTTTTAACGAGTGTCATCTCACTACAACAACCGTGGTCAAAGTCTGAACATAGTTTTGGAAGCTAGGTGCTCCTCAAAGTATGTTCAGAGCTTGTGATATTTTATCTTGGTCACCCATTCAAAGACTCAACATTGCGAAAGTTGTTTACCTTGTAACATTGTTACTCGAATGCGCCAAGCACTATGCCAACTTTGGTATAAAAAAATATATCAAATCAAATTAGGCCTCATTACGTCTCAGCTCCCGCTTTCGCTTTTGAATGAAACTATCGTTTCATTCGTTAATTCTCCTTGATTTCTACAACGTTGCCCGAGCCCTTTGGCTTAAGGAATAAAATTAAATAAATTTAATATTTACCCAAGTAATACCATTTTTCATTGGAACGTCCGTGTTTTTCTCTTCCGTTCGTTATTTATTTGCCGTTTAGAAGTTATTTAAGTACGCTTAACGAAGCTCGTCTAAAAATGATTTTGTTTTCTTTTTTTATATTAATGAAGAAACTAGTTGGCGAATCTTTTTATAACTTTATTCTATTTCATTTTTGAAAGATTTGCCTAAAAGATACTTTTATGATTAAACGAACCTTGATAAGTTCCGCTTAAGGCTCTTTCTCATCCTTTATCTATCAAAAATATTTTAGTTCCACTTATGGACGATAAGACCAAGACGTATTAGTTTTTGGTTTAGATAGAGTTTGCCTTTGTCCAGCAGTGTATGTCTTTTGGTTGAGATGATGATGATGATGATGGATGAGTGTGACATTCGTTGTCAATGAGACGTTATGAAATGCAATATCACTTTAGGAATATAATATTATTATATTGGTTGCCAGCAATTCAATTCTAGAATCATATCGTCGGTGAGCTAAAAGCAATTTGTAAAAACTGCATTAAAAATCGCGCATCTTAACTGGTCTACATTTACTAGGTAGGTAAGTACCATATTATACATACATACATTTACAGGGTCACTTTTTTATCACCGTCCAAACCTTCTGAGATGACTCCCATGATACAAACGAACAACTCTTACTATTGGACCAACTCTCTAACTCGAAAATAATATTCAGCTGTTCCATACAAAACATCAATATTAATTCGACCAAAATGTATGGAACAGCTGAATTTTATTTTCGAGTTAGGGAGTTGGTCCAATAGTAAGTTGTTCGTTTGTATCACGGGAGTCATCTCAGGAGTTTTGGATGGTGATATTAAAGTCAACCTGTATACGCACAAATATACATTATTTATATATGTACGTACAAATTATGTAAGATACATACATGAAATGCGTCGAAACGTGAACATTCGCCAATGGTAAAAATCATTATTCGGTTTTGTACACTTTGACAGAAAAACGAAAAACGAAACGATGTACAGTGAATACCTTGGCTTTTCAAATATATTTTCCGACTGAACTTGTTTGCTATTTCTTTAGAGCACAGCTTGCTCCAGTTAAATTGCACATTGTATTTATTTATTAAGCTCTCTGACTAAAATATAGTTAGTATTGCAAAATATTTGAATTAAAATTATCACATACCTAACAAAGTTGAGAGGTTGCAGTAAGCACATGCATCATTTCTATGGCGGGAACTGGATGTGGGCCGCTATTTATTATTTCCCCCGTTGTTCAAAACTAAAATCTATTACATCAACAAATTATAAAAATTCAAAATTCAAAATTCAAAATTCAAAATCATTTATTCAGTTTAGGCTACAAGTAGCTCTTATGAATGTCACTATGCCATCGGTTCGTAAGTCTACTCTGGGCGGGAGATCTTGTACTGAGAAGAACCGGCAAGAAACTCAGCAAGTGTCCAGCTCTTTTCTCCCTTACAGCGTCAAAAATATTGGAAAATGCCCTATCATAGCAGGACACTTTCCATTACAATAAACACAAAAATATAGAAGACAACCACAACATGTAAAAAAAAAAAAAAAAAAATAAACACAAAATAAAAAATCTACGCTAACAAATTTACATCAGGTAAAAGTTACAATTTCCACAATGTCATACAGTACCACTACAGTACTATCGTAGAAGTCAAAAATTGTTTAAGAAAAACAAAGTCAAATTATAGTGAAAAATACTAAAAATAAGATAAGTAAGCGTGAGCAGACCAGCCTCCACAGGCGGCACCCGTTCACGAGTATGACATATGAATCAGCCATCGCTTCGCTCAACCATATTTTAGGGAACGTAACGACCCGACGCACACGCCACCACCGTAGAGACAGTAAAGAGAGCATGACACACTCAAGATACTCTAAATAAAAAAAACTTAGTGATCTATTTAACGCAACGCAACTTCATTTTAACTACAAAAGCATGTTTGATTTCATATACCTATCATTATGATATTCGTTAACACGTTTTTATATGTAATTACTCGTTGGCTCGTTAATTTGTCTCATAAGTATAGTCAAATGATATTACATGCTACTTGTTGTCTCTGTCGAGAGTCGTGTGTATATTTTAGTTATTTTACGACTTTCGTCGACTCAAATGACAAAACTACCAAATCACGCAATTTACCTTGTTACCACATAGACTAAAGAAGTTATTTAACTGCCGGAACACTTAAAATGCCAATAACATGATGAGATGGCTGTTTTTATAAAAAGCAATATTCAGTATTTTAAACGTAAAAGTACAAAAAATTGTAATTTGCGGAAGAAATATACATATAACTTGTCTTTACCAAATATTAATAATGCCCTGTATCACAAGAGTGCCCATGTAACTGGTATCCAAATATTCAATCATCTGCCCACAGATCAAAAAGCCTCAGTAAATTTAAGTTGTTTTAAAATTAAATTTAAAAGATGGCTTATAAATCAGGCATTCTACAGTCTGACTGAATATTTCGGTACAAAAACAGCATAGCGGCTGTTTCTATGTAACATGTACCTACCTACTAAAAATTGCATGCCCGACTAGGGTAAATTGTTTGTTCCCATTATTATGCTCAACACCTGCTATGTATTTTACACAATTTTATGGCAATAAAAATTTATCTTATCTTATCTTATCTTAACAATTATGTTATGGTGACAGATAAGAAAGACAAGTGGCCAAATATCATTTAACTTTATATCATCGTTAGAAAAGTGTCTGTATGTATATTACAATTTGGAATCTAGTTTGTGTCAACAGAATAAAGTTTATCATACCACATGACCCGAACGGAACCGTTTCGTCCAATTGTGGCTCCTTCCAAAAGAAATTCGCGCGGCGCGGCGCCTCCGTAAACCCATGACCAGATAATTTGATGAAACAATTCTGGGTAAGGCTGCAGACACACTTCAGGCATCCTAGACTTTTATTTTAATGTGCATTGCGGGTAATTCCGTAAAAGTAGCTTCATTTCAATTCATTTATTTATTTGTTAGTTTAAGCTAACGTTTATCTAACGCGTGACGCACTTTTACAAAATGAATAATAAGTATGATTCTTATACGAGTATACGCCATAAAAACAGCGTACATTTACTGTTAATTCTATTACATATTTACAAAAACACAAGAAACCAAATTTCAAATTCTATTTTGTTTTTCAGACCTCCTTTTGACCTCTCGAACCCTTTAAAGATCCGTAGAAGTCAAGAAAAAATAACTATAAAAATGAAACGCGACTGTAAAAAGTGTTTTATTTTAAGATACGTATTATTTAACTAACAAAATAGAAAAGAATGTTCTCCCAGTGTGAAACCGTCTTTATCGATTGAATTCTCCTTATCCCCGTCCTGAGAAAGTCGAGGGCCCCCGCGAGGGGCTCAGAGGGTCATTCAAATCTGTTATTAAATTTGAAGACAATCAGGTCTTTTTTAACCGGGATCTGGCGACAGACGCGCCGAAATTATTCCGTGTCGGATGCAAAATTTGAGTAATAGGGTAGACGGATTTTAATGGCAAGATATTTTCGAAATCATTTTATCAGGTAAAATATTTTTTTTCGTTTAATGACTCTAAAGAAAGAGAAATATACGAGCTTTGAGAATTCATGAAGTAATCTAAAGTTCTTCTTCTTCTACTTTAAGTTACAGTAACACCATCATATTGTGACTGTAGTATGTTTGTATGTTGTTATAGTTAATGATTGCTAACATATTGCCATTGGTACTCACAAACTAGGCCGAAGTTAAAATTTTATATTAGTTATATATATACCCATTAGACATCATAGTTTATACTAGCACTTTACCGTCTTCGTCCACGTGTATTTGAGACTATAAAAATAAACTTTTTTTAACAAATTAAAATATAGCCTTTGTTACCCACAAGGAATGTAGCATTCTATCAGTATAGAATAGAATACAATACAATTTAATTTGCTTAATATTATGTAGGTACATAGATTGTGGATAATAAATCAATTATATGGAATCAACAGTATTATACTTTATAAATGTAGGCATGCAAATATTTTATAAAATTAGTATTAACAATAAAAAATCATTAGCACAATAAATAAGGAACATTAATAACGATATTATTTTAAAATTACGGTACAGTCAATAATATGTCAATGTATCAATTTGGATCAGTGAACGATTTTTTGGAATTGGACCAGAGCAGTTTCAAGAATTCCTCTTTGCAAACAACAAACAAACAAACTCACTAACTTTCATCATCATCATCATCTCAGCCAAAAGACGTCCACTGCTGGACAAAGGCCTCCCCCAAGGATCTCCACAACGACCGGTTTAGTGCTGCTCGCATCCAGCGGCTTCCCGCGACCTTCACCAGATCGTCGGTCCACCTTGTTGGAGGCCTGCCCACACTGCGCTTTCCGGTACGCGGTCGCCACTCGAGGACTGCTCCGACCCCAGCGGCCATCAGTCCTGCGAGCAATGTGCCCTGCCCACTGCCACTTGAGCTTAGCAATTCTTCGGGCTATGTCGGTTACCTTTGTTCTTCTGCGGATCTTCTCATTTCTGATTCGATCTCGCAGAGAAACCCCGAGCATAGCCCTCTCCATTGCTCTTTGAGTGACCTTGAGCCTTCTGATAAGGCCCATAACTTTACCTCTTTATTAATAGTATAGATATAGACATAGATAACTCTTGTCATACCATGGTGCAACTAGCATTGGAGTCCATGTTAGTCATCATTATTTTGTAATGCCAGTAAGGTCTTTCATACCTTCCAAATCGCAACAAGGTACATAAAAGATCTATGCAGTACCATCTAGACGAGTGACGCCCAATTTAGTGCATTCATGAATATGCATACCCGGCAAGCGAACCCGCACTTAAATCAACTGCAGCAAAGTTATGACCTGAATCAGTGCTTACAATATGTTGTGTGCATGCCTGCGGTTGTACCGGTTCGTTCTCGGTAGTTGTGCGATAGACACTGCAATTAGGAGTTAATCTATTTACTTTAAAAAGTATTTCTAATGATTCCTTTATTTTGGACACGAAAGAGTAAGAAAAATGTTACGAAGACTTTATGTTTAAACCATCTTAAAAATTCCTTTTCATATCAATTTCAAACAAAAACAAAATCTAAGAAAGCCAAGTTATAGAACACACATGACCCAGATATCCGGCGGAAGAAATTACTTACGAAAATTAATAACTTTTGCGTAACTTCGATGGAATTATGGAAATCTGAAGTTTCGGAGTTGTTTATTTCAAATAAGTTGGAAGACAAAATGTTTTCTTTATTTCTGTGTTCTTTTTAAAAGTACTTTTTTAAGAAACGTATCTATAACTAGCTGACACGGCGGACTTCGTACCGAATTTCTCTCTTTTTTTTATATAACCTATATTACTCAGCGCTAATGTAGCATTATAATGGTGAAAGAATTTTTTGAATCGGTCCAGTAGTTTTTGAGTTTATTCGTTGCAAACATACATACATACAAAAATACAAAGGTTTCCTCTTTATAATATTAGTATAGATATGTACCCAATCAATAAGCTTATATTATTTATTCGATAGGGCAATATTGTAAAGGGATCAAAGAATTTTATATTTTTAAGGATAAGGGTTTTACAATGGGACGGTACTTACCTGTAAAAAACAACTAATGATGCAATATACAGGATGTCCCAAAATTAGCACGTCACACAACACATTGACACCGGAGGTAGGTGGGCCTCAGATGCGTCGAACAAGACTAACTTGTCCATAGAAAAGTTAGAAGTAAATTTTTTTCACGGTTGCTGCTTAAAGTCGAAGCCATTGTTTTTGTGTGATAATAAAGTTAAGAAAAACTATCAATTTTTCGTTTTTGCACATGACTTTTCTACTAAATAATGTTGTTTCATCATTAAGGAACTATTCTCAAAGACGTAGACGTAAAAAAAAGTTAAATTAAGGGATCTGTAAAAAAACTCTGATACAAAAAATAACTTAAATTGGTGATTTTTTTTAAAAAACCTGAAATTGGTCATATCTCTTCTTTTCTATGAACAAGTTAGGCTTGTTTGACGCATCTGAGGCCCACCTACCTCCGGTGTCAGTGTGACTTGCTAATTTTGAAACACCCTGTATAAAAACAAACAAAACTACCTAAGCCCAAACTACATTAATAGTTGCAACACCATATATCCTCCTCCCAACAATTTATCAGAAAAATAATAAGAAACACATAGAAACTCCATGATCATTACTGCTGGTAAATGATCTGGAAACAGAGGGACTCACGCGTCAGTAGAAATCACAAATAAAGTTCAGATGTATGAAGTATGAACTGACACTGCCACTGGAAGAACATAGATGGAAGTGGCATCTAACAGTACAGTATAGATTCACTATATCAAGTATGGATAGACCTGAGAGATCAAAGTGGGATCATTTCATTTCCATAGATTTCCGTTTGTCTGAGATTAATCACCAAGCAAACGCCACTGGACAGGTTACAATAAAACTTGGCACAACTATTTGCTTTTGACGTTTAACAGGATTAAGAATTATTTTATCCTAATAAATGAAAGAATTCCCTGATAGACAATAAGCATTCATTTCTCAAACTCTCGAAGTCTACGCAAACAAAAAAGCTTGAAGATGATTATTTTTATGCTTCAGCCTTTATTTACCCAATGCTAAGTGTACGCGTGTTTATTAGCACGCCATCTTTAACGGTCTTAGGCTGTGGTGACTAAACTAGCCAGTTACAAAAACACAAATGTTGAATTTTTTTTTCCACGAGCAGGATTTGAACCTGCGCCCTTCTGACATTCCGGGTCAGGTGCTCTTCCAATTGAGCTATCGTGGTTCTAACCAGCCCGCCGAAATTATTCATCACTATTTACTTTTTACTTTGCAACAAAATTTGCGTTAAAAATTATTTAAACATTTTAAACTAGCCAGTTCTAAATGAAGCTGGTTATTTATAATTAGACAGTAATTATTGGGTCATTATTAACATATGATATTACATACATACATTACAAGAGTCTTTTAAAGACGATCTACAAAATTTAAATAAAATGAAATAACACATCAAAAACGTCCTCCTCTCCTCTAATTTTTGCTGTGCCCGACAGGGTCCATACTGTACTTGACATTATTTTAAGATCCTTGTAATACATATGGGAAAGCAATAAAGATATAAAGATAAAGATATCCATTTGTTGTACGCCCTCCTTCATAGTTAAGCAGAAGCAATCCATGATGCTAAGTATTTCCTCATTTTTTTGCCTTTGCAGTAAAGACAATTCAATCTTATTGTGTCTACACCAGTTGTGTTTTTCAGAACTGCGCTCAGAAAAGTTACGCCCTTCAATAACTTTCGGACAAAGGCGCCCTCCCCACATCCCTAAGCCAAGCTCGCGGGCTGGCCCGATCAGCCGACGCCGACGTCTCATGCCTGCAGTACACATTGGGCCAAAGCATTGGGCCAACATGGAAAGGCCTATATATTTGGCGAATAACGTCTAACACTGCTTATTTCATTTGTTTATTTTAAACATTCTGATGTATTATAGTTGTTTGGTTTGAAACAGAAGTTATTTTTATTTTTTTATTATTTTGCATTTCCAATGCTATTTAAAGTCACAAGATAAAATTTTATTAGAAAAAACCAACCAGCCTCAGGGAGCTCGAGTGGAAATCGAACCCACGAATTTTATCTTGTAAATTTCATCTTGTAAAATTATTGTTTTATATTATTTGTTAGTAATATTTCGTCTTATTCAGATCGTTATTATTAGTCGGTAAGAGCGCTTACCATCACTATCAAAGCGCTAATGCAGAATTATCAATAATACGCCAATGTGTAAACAGCATCACGGTTGGTTGGCCCATTGACTTGGCCAATATGTGCAACGGACTTCAAGCTAACGACTGAGCAGGAAGCGGGCAGACACATCAATTGAAAACGTCGCCGTCCCAGCAGACCCGTGATGGATCGCGCGGACAACGGGACAGAACTAATAGCGGATAAATGACTGAAGAAATGTTCAGCAATTTGTTGTGTGGAAATGAATTCGATGATACTGTTGGCGTTGACAATGATTTATTGAAAAATACCACCCTATACATCATTATACTTTGGTTAGTTATAAATATTAGTGTTAATAATTTATGATATTCTTACATTCATACGGATATAGATATTTTTGTCTAAAGTATATTATATATTATATAGTATATTACACACGTAGAAGCATTGGTCACAGAGTGTGCCTGCCTAAACTTTACGTCAGGATAAAATTAAATGTAAAATGTGTTTAGATTCCTATAAATTGCTTCATTTCATGAATATGATTGATACATTGCATACGTTGTTTAGTTTGAACCAGGTATTTAATTTTATAAATTAATGATTTTTACCATAAGAGCTCAGGTCTCAAACTTTTTTTTCCATTATGATTGATTGTTTAACTTTTATTTCTTTTATTTACGAATATATTTTGTTATAAATTGCGCGCCACTGTAAAGTCGTCTGTTGATGTTCGTACGATTCACTTAGGGCGCGTACACACTATCAATAACGTCTTCAATAGTGGCGCACATTAGTCTGGCACAATACAAGACGAATTAGCGCGGCCAGATCCAGTTACAGCCACTAATGCGATCCGCTCCCTATTTATTTTTAGTAGTAAGGGCAACTTCATACGGGTCTCGCAAAATAGATAATTTTGTCAAAGATTTTGTGTTGGTAAGGTTTTATGCATACTGCATATCCTAGGCGTCGAGTACTGTAAACAGTGTCAGTATGCCGCCCATATTAGCATTTGGCACCAAACTACATCAAACCTATTTTATTAGTCATAGATACAAAAGGTTATTTTTATAAGAAGTGATCTCTGAAATTTGGAATCATAAAAATTATAACTAACGTTTAATTTATAATATCCCTATGTACCTACTACAAATTGGTGTTTTCAAACTTTCTGAAAATCCGGACTCAACCGTTAGACCATCATGGTCGTACCCAAGTCGTGCAACATATTAAACACATTTTCTAGTTGTATCTGTTAAACAGCATCGAGCAATTCTAGCTTTACATCGTAAAAAATAAAGCGCAACATAGCTCGTTTCCCACATTCCCGTCATGGCAGCGCAGTAACATTACATTACAGCGACACAGCGCTCGATGCGATCTACATACGATCCGCATTGAAATGCAGTATGCGGAATCGCGGTGCTTAGTTAGACAGTGCGACACTATTTACTGTGGGCTGGCGGGCTTTTTCTTATTCAGCTGTTCTGTTCGCTGGCTTACATACGTATATTATTTCATGTTAAAATATAAACTGAGGTGCTCAAATGCTCATAGAACTCGATGTTGGTTGCGATCTTGTAAGTTAACCAGCTTTCGCAATATTCTGGGTCGGTGGTCATTCAAAATATCTGGAACACCTTCGTATTTCGGAAGGGAGTCAACCCGTGACACAACAACTAGCTACCGGGTACATGTAGCAAATACATGAATACGAATATGAATATGTCATTAGATAGCAGTCATTGAAACGGTTCCCTGTCCATTTGCATAAAATTTTAAGACATATTATAACATGGCATACTTTTGTTTATCCTAATTATATTTACGCATAACATGCTTACGCATATTTTTTATTATATTTGCGTAAAGAAGGGATCCCCATTGAAACCTACCAACCAATAAACACGCATCGGGCCAGCGTGGCGAAGTGCGGCCTAATATCCCTAAATGTCCATGGGGAAAGGATGATGATAGAGGCTGCGGGTCCCCTGCAGCCACTGAGTCATAGACCTTTTTGTCTTAACGTCAAGTTATGTTAGTCAATGTGCGTTGTATTTTTATTTTATTTTACTGTGTTTGAGACAAATAAACAATTTTTTATTTATTATTTTATTTTATTTATTTTATGAGTCCAAAAGCAGAACATTGGTGAACATTAAAACATCAGAAAAATCTCACATCAAACATAAAAGTATCAGTTACATAAACTCCACAGAGAAATACTTTCTTGCGAGATTAACTACTTTTCAGTGATAATTCACTGTCACGTCAGTACGAAAAACTCTTCAAGCGTTCCATTTCACACTCTCACGAAAACAAGTTCACAATATGCTTCTTGTTATGAGTCATGCCACTTGTTGATTTGCATTGCAACGGCTTCGACGCCCTGCATTCAATCATCTTGCCCGATGTCATTTCAATAATGTCCGATGCACTATGAAGCAACGTTTGTGCTATATTCTACATAGGTACCTAATAAATGTAATTGAAGTTTATAACGGGGATTAACGCAAACTATTTTGTATAGAAATAATTGACATACCTATATCCCCGTCGTTAATGAATTAAGTCAAGTATTGCAAATGCAATAACTACTTTTAAAAATGCCTTCATTTTAATATTAATAGGCAGACAGATTGCCTATCCAAATATAACTAATAAAATGAGTTAAAAGTTTTGAGTAACTTAAAGAATTTATCAAAACTCAACGTAAGTGTTGCACTTTTTTCGATTAAAGTACGTTTTTTTAAAGTATGTTCTGCTAGTGTGAACGCCGGCCTAGTGCCTCCTACCTCACTGCCCTCAAGATTAAGATCGATCGCTCCGCAAAGTAATAAATAGCTCTGTCTGCCGAGATATATACGCCAACGTGTACACATGTATAAATTTAAATATATCTAGTGGTAAATGTACCTATGTATGGTTTAGCACTAAATATCGTTTGATATAATATGAGTAATGGCACGAGTAATGTGGAGTAATGTTGATTCCGTTTGCCTCTGTTACTTATCTGGTAACAGTATCTGGTATAATTTACAGTACAATGTCTCCCGCACTATAAAGACATACAAACCGATGGCATTCAAAAGAGCTACTTGTAGCCTAAATTGAATAAATGATTTTGTATTTATTTTATTTTTTTATTTTGAATAATAAACACTGTTTCCTTCTGTATGGCTTATACTTAGGACATCATTGTCGGATCAGTGCGGATTGGTGGTTGTTAACGACTGCTACTGCAGCCGGGACCAACGTCTTTACGTGACTTTCAGAAACTTTTGGTTATCCATCCAAAGACCTGCCTTTGCGAATCGCAGAACAGGCGCGTTAACAACTGCGCTATCGAGCTCCTCACCATGTAATTTATTTTAATTACATGAATAACAGTCGACAGAACTTAGAATTATGTTATGACTACCTGTCTTAGTTTTCCTACTCAGTGGTCGTAACTAGAAGTCTCTAGCACCCATAAATAAGTTCTTTTAGTTCTACCAAACATCCAATCGTAATTACAAACCCACACATGGATTATCCGGAAGATTCCACAAAAATCCGGGCATTATCGGAATTTCCATCTTCCTGGCGCAGTTAACGATCTTCACGAGTTGCCTTTGAGAGGGTGATTAGCCCGAATAACGATTAGCTGCGGCTTTTATGGTCTTAAAGACCTTTGGTCCTTCGAACCGGATAAAATTTGAAGGCCAGTTTATAGTCAACATAGCCTTAAAGAAAGCTTTATTATTGCAAAGAGTATTTGAGACAGTAAATTTAAACATTTCTTTGGGCTAAAATATTACAGTGATTATTTCATTGTTATGTGAGAAGGGAATATTTACCTATTTAAAATGGTAAACGAAATCATTTTTTCTATTTATTATGGTGCAAACAAAGATGTATATTTTGTTAGTTAACTTGATGTTATGTAAAATTATTGCCTTTTCTTCTTTAGATCTTTATTTCAGGATCATCATGGTGTAAACTGTTTATTTATCAAATAATTTTCCAAAGAATTTACTTCGAAAATAATTTATGAATAAAATTTAGCTGTGGATTTACCTCAGATTCCCAAGACAATTAATTTAATTTCTCTGAAGTTTGATTAGCGAAATATAAAGTGATGTTATCTTTATATTTTGGATGGAGTTAAATTCGTCTTCTCATCTCATTTAGAAGTGTTGATTTCTGAGTTAAGGCAAAAATTCAAAATTAATAAGTTCTCTATAATAACAAACAACGGGCATACGACCTTATTGATGAACAAAGGTTACCGTAGCTCATTGACCCTTGGCTTTACTATGAGTTTATATGTATAGCGCGCGTTCCTGACCCGTACTTATCACACATTACATATGACACATTCAATTCAATTCAATTCAATTCAATTCAATTCAATTCAATTATTTATTGCATTCCACAATGTAAACAATAGATGGTGAACATAAATAAGAGATCATCATGGACCCTGGCGGGCACGCAATATGGTTTAGAAGAGAGGAGGCGCTATAATGATAGCATATTTAAAAAAAAATTCAAACATGACATAAAAGTAATAAAAGTAATTTTAGGTGAGAGATTTAAAATGTATTTTTTATTTATAGTGTTAGAGTGTCACTTATAATGCCATCACCATCTTGTATTAGACATAAGGCTTTCCAAGTGCACACCACTGAGTACGATGCGTGGCTACTCTCATCCAGCCCCTGCCAGCCACTTTGCGAAGATCATCGCTCCACTTAGTCTGAGGACGTCCTACACTACGTTTACCTATGCCATGATCCTTTCAAATTTTTGGCAGCAAAATTAAAAGCGTAGGTGTTATCCACCCGGTCGTGCCCCACGCGGGAACCCCAATACCGACCAATTAAGTTTAACAGGCAGATAAGGATTCCATATTATTAATATAATAATGAGTATGCAAGTTTGCGCGAGCGAGCGTGTGAAGAAGGTTAGAACTAATTACGTTACGTTCACTAAAATTTGCTTGAGTGAAACGGAGGCTGGTTCATTCGTTATACCGTGAGTGGGTGCTGCTACTAAAGAGACTCATTATTTTGTTATTATAAAAATATCATAAAAAATATAAAACTTAGTACCTATTTGTTGAAGACTATATAACTTTGCTAATATGTACAGACGCTTGCACATCAACCTATCCAAAACTGTCAAAATTCTTCAATACATTTTCAACCCAATGCCTAAGATAAAAAGTTCAAAGTCTATTGAAGAAATTTGACAGTGTGATAGTCTGCTGTGCAGGCGTGTGTACGATGACAATAAAATATATTTGATTTACGGTTTGTTTTAAGACTGATACTACTATTATTGCCCTTGACCAACAGCTACTATCTTGTCTTAGCCTTTCGCTATAATAATTAAGTTAGCAGTTTTGTTGTGTTCCAATATAGGTATACCTGTGGTTATAGTATTTCGAAAGAACATTAAAAAAACTCTGATTTACAGTAAAGGTGATTTCAACTGTAAGCCGTTCTAAACTGTCACCGGCACGCTAATAAATTGAATCGATCAAAAACACTCCAGTATCAATAAAAGTTTAACAAATCACTGACGCTGCGTCGGACGCAATTGATCGTCCATCGACTACTGCTCTCGGTAACTCAATTAGTTTGGCCACAGAGCGGATTAATCTGGAAACTAACAAAGACAACAATAGCGTCATACTTAGTTATCAGAAAAAATGTGACTTTGATAATAGTTATTCCGTGTTTTGTCTCACATGATAGGAACAAAACACGGAATAACTATGCGGAGCTTATTCTTTGCTTATTTGTAAGGCACTTAGTGTTTAGAAGTGAGTAACATGATGGTAGTGAAAGCAAACATAACGTGGGTGTGGGCACTACACATTGTGAAAATGGATGCGAACCGTTGGACGAAATGAAACCTTGAGTAGAACCCCAGTACGACAACACAGGAAAAAACAACCGCTGCAACGCTCGGTAGATGATATCAGATGATACGCAGGAACGGAGAGGAAAGGATGAGGCTAAGAATGGATCACAGAAAGGCCATGGTGATGATAATTAAGTGGTAAACAAAAAAAAGATGCTGTAGCTTCCTCGCGTGCTCATTGATTTAAAGCTTGAGAGATAGTGTGTCTTATTGTATTGGCTCATATATTGACTTAACGTTCGCAATGAAATACAAATTCCCTTAGTGAAAGCCATCATTATAAAACAAAACTCTTATCATTTATATAGATATAAACTGCAACAAAACAAAAGTTCAGCCACGTAAGTTTTCGCAATTTTGCAAGATTTTTTTGGTCATCAAGATTAGGTCATACATTTACAAAATAAAAGAAAAAAAAAACAGATTAAGAAACTTTCTGAATAATACTTTCGTCTTCATACGACCTTTCTATCGTAAAAAGCATTGTTCAAGGACTTCGTCGTCGTCATTCGCCTGCGCTGTTCCCAATTGAGGTGGTCAGTGTATGCACCACCATAAATAATATTATTTTAAACCATCGAGAAAATAATTCCAGCAACTAAAACTAAATAACAGCCGTCCCGAACACGTGCAAAACATAAAACCTAAGATGAATGTTTTAGAAACGCGGAACGAATCCTTTTTTCTTAAATGAGGGTTTTAGTTATACAATCTTGATAATAAATTTAGAAGAGACAAAGAACTAGTCTGACCGTATGGCAGTAAAAAGCTAAAATGGCATAGTCAATAGGCACGACAGTGATTTAAAAGGATCACAAAAAGTTAGCAGACATTCGAAAGTGCCATAAATAAACAAAAGTGTACTATAAATTTACTTAAGCGTCGAGTTGGACTATGGGAAAGCAGAAAAAAGCGTCACACATGCATTGCAAGTGAGATTCTAGGAAACCCGGGGCGGGATGCTGTGCGCTGTAGAACCGCCTACAAACATCATCTGACCAATTAGAAGAACAATATACTCGTAGATGTGTAAAAAAATTACAGACGGGAGACATGAGAGGTGTGGCTTCAGAGGCTACCTGGGCTGGACGGCGAAGGAGTGCAGGGACAGTCAACGGGCGCACCTCCGGGAACGAGGAAGCTCATTTGGTTCGATTGCGAAAATCGATATTAGAAGCAGTGTACCTTTCGAAAATTGTAACTAGAGCCAGTGTTTTGATTATAAGATAAAATTGTACAAATAATAGATCATAATTAGATTCATACGTAAGGTGGTACCATGGTGCGAGTGTGCTAAGTTTGGTAAAGTAGAAAATTTTGTTTTGTAAAATTTGTAGCATAGTTTGTTAGATTTATTACAGAAGCTTTCACGACACAAGCTAACTAAAGTTATTTATGTGAACTAAACCACATTTAAACCAGAGATACATAACGAATTTCCTTTATTGTGGGCCTATATAGAGATATATGTATAAATCAGTAACACTATTTTACGGAGCTATCACGTGATTAGCAATAACACTAATCATAATTACATGAGTTGTTATAGTGTAATGCGCCAAATATTGAAATGAATGAACCGTGCTCCATAGTGTGATGTATTCGCCATTGTAATGATTGACCCGATACTTATGTCGTTGGATTCCTGCAGAATCACGATTAAATACTAATTTCACGTGGCTTAAAGGACAGAGGAATAATTGTGTGTCGAGAAAGGTTCTTGTAAATAGAGTGTGCATGTTTAGTTATATAATTGTAACTAGGATGGTCAATGAGGTTTTTTAGTTTAACCGACAGTTTTTCCTCATTTGCGATGACCTAGGAACTAATCGGTTGGCTTTGTAAGGTCTGACGATTTTACAAAGTCTCAAAATAATGAAACAGTTTCGTATCTTCTAGTTTAATTAGGAAATTAAGTAAATAGATAGATAAATAAATAATTAACTAAATAATAACAATAAATAATCCAAATTTGGGCAGATCTATATAAATAAATTAAGAGAACTGCCTATGTCTTGAGTTTTATTTGATTAAGCTAAGTACCTTGAGTGTAATGATTATTACAACCGCTAGGATAGCGGAAGACCTAGGTTCGATTCCTAATGGTCAGTGCAGCCGCAAGGATTGCGGGAGACCCAGGTTCGACTCCTGGCTGGAACGAGAGAACATTTAAAGTTTTGCCGTGCTTTATTTCATCATGTCTATTTCACCACTGAGATATAACATTAAGGATAACTATACCTGTGGCCTTTGTTTAACCCAGCAGCAGATTTTTAGCTGAGCTTCATTGTTATTACTTTTATTAAATTGGTTTTATTTCACTCGATACACAAATATAGATGTCAGTTAATTCCTTAATTTTGTAGACAGACAACAGTATATTATCTTCCTAAATAGCGAAGCGTTCAGATGCGCTTAGTTTTGAATAAGTCTAGTAATTACAACTGGACATTAAAATCCGACTTAACTATAAAGAGTGGAATGGGTAATTTTGTAGAGCAGATGCATTGAGATAATTATATTTGATTTATGCAAATATTGTTGTGAATTAATTGCAATTTAACATTGCATCTGACCCGGAGTGTCATGGGGTACGGGTTCGACTCCCGTTTGTATAATCTTTCAATGTGTTACGAGGCGCGGGTTCGACTCCCGTTTGTGAAACTTATTCAACGTTTTGTCACTTTAAAGCATTTAAGTTTAATTAGAGCTCAGATAGACAATAATAGATAAGCTACAGAACTGAATGGCGTGAAGGAGAGCAGCTGCAGACATCACTCATTCATCCTGAAGGAAGTATTGTAAAATTAGGGACATAGGAAAATTAAGGTAGGAGTACGTAGGACTAGTACAGAGATTTGTGATTTTTGGGAGAGCACAGTTACTTTTGTTATATCGGGAGTAAGGCCATTGCTGCAATGCGAAGCCTGAATTATGTTAATTAAAACCAGTACACTGTCGTGGCGGGGAGCAGCAGTCTGGGGTGTCACCAATACACGTCCCTGTCTCAACCGAACCTTTGCTTTCCATAGTCTGGCCAGACTAACACACAATTATCTTGAGAATACAAATGAATAAACAATAAATCCATGGATAAGGGGGCAAAAGAAAAGAAGCGCTCAGCGCCACGTAAATGATATTACACGCTTCGCAGCGTATAGGGTAAATAAGGTCGGTTACCCCCATCTAGCTCTGCTAGCGGCTCTGCCATCAAGTAGGAACCCTGACATCAAGCTGGACTGGTTCCTGATCGGAGGGGGGCCCTTAGCCCTCACGGGTACAACACATCGATTCACGCGACCCTATCACTTGCTATGGCTGCATGGTCTATATACTCTTAAGTCAACTCTATGCAAGCACCCTTTAGAGTGATTTTGCGCACTTATTTCAGCTTAACGATTAGAAACCTATCTAGACTCACTAGAAGGATTAAGACCAGCCATTGAAGCAAGCTAGGTGGAATGGAAAGATGTTTGTGCTTGGTTCACTCGATGATGTATTGGTATAGACATGCGTAATGAATATTGGAAGTAATTAAATCAAGATAATCCAGCTCTCCTATAATGTCGAATCTCTGTATCTGGCAAAGCATACTCGATATACTTATAACTTACTAGACGATCACAAAGGGGCACTACTGGGGTGCCACCACACAATCTTATCCTCCATTCTCCTCGATCAACCCTCACCTCATCATTTATTCCTTTCTTAGACAAGTCATCTTTCACAAGATCCAACCATCTGTTCATGCACTTCCTAAAGAATGAAAAACATAAACTTAATTTCCATTCTCCCTTGCCGCGAAACTTGAATTCCAAATTGAACGAAGTCCGGCACATCGCAGCAAATCATCCAGCACCACATTACATCATAGCAGCTACCCGACCTGCTAATACAGTTCTCCCATAAGCGCTTTAAAAGGATGCTCCTTACGAAAATTTCTGATGAAACACTTTATCCTAGTCTGCAGCTGTATAAAAACTTTAGCAATTCCAACTGAGAGGGCCTTGCTCTAGAATTCTAGTGCTAGTAGGGAGCCAAGGCAGCGCTGTTAGCGGGTAACGACGTTTACACTGCAGTTAAACTTTTGTTCTTTGTGGCTTTAAGTACAGGAAAGGAAAGTTCGAGACAATAGCGTTTATTACTTTGGAGGGGAATTATGAAGAGACTGGTTGTTTCGATGAATGGATGGATAGTGCAAATGAAACAGTACATGAAATATGTTTAATTGTTTTATTTGGTATACTAACAGCCATTTGAGACTTAGTTGATAGTTGTTACAATATTAGGATAAAGCTGAATAAAGGGTCGATTACGGGTAAATATCTCCTTCAAATTATGGCAAAACAAGCAGCCCTTTACCACACTATCAGCCCATTCAAACGGTAGGTTTGATTAGATCGTAGACATTTTTGATGCCGGTCACACACCTCATCATGTTACGATTGCTCAAATCTTGACTTGTGCAAGTAAACGTTAAGCCCAAACACTTTACGAGAAAGAAATTCTTAATATGGATGCTGTAACCTTTTGTAGTATTGACAGTATATAGCTTTAGATACTAATTACCTACTAATTAATCAATCTGTAATGGTATATGGGCTTAAAGTTTACTTGCGCAAGCCTAGATTTGCTCAATGATCAGGTGTGTGACCAGTACTAAGAATATTTAAACTGGCCCTATACACCTAAGTCAGCATAAACGCGTCAGCTCTCTTCTTGGGTTGCGAGGCGGCAAGAAGGGCAAGCGTCAATATTGACAGAGCACTCGGCGACAAAGCGAATTGGCTCCGCTCGCACCCAAACAGCGGCAATATTTTCACTATAAACACCTCGCTCGCAGGGAAATAGGCGCGACTTGGCTTACTGATACGCCGAGCTAACTACGTCACGACTTACACGGGCAGTATCTCGCAGCACTGGGTTAGTTTGTTACTTTTATAGCATAAAGTAGTAATTAGCCACTATTTACCTATCGAATGTGACGATGACTTACAATCATTGATGTGTACCTTTGCCCAGCAGAAGGACACTCTACAAGCTGTTCCACTGCTGGGCAAAGGAATCTAATTCAATATCCAGTTCTACTCGTAAGTAAATATTCTCAAGGTTACTTCAGAAGATTTTGATAATCAACCCGACACAAAATTATTCTGAGTGTAGAAAACAATATAAAGGCCAAGAGCTCCGAGTAGAACACCCAAAACTCTTAATGAATTCTTTATGTAAGAACGTAAAAGTAAAGATTGTTATTATGATAGTTATTATAGAAACAATAAAGAATAAAATATTATTGTGCAGAACGCTAGGAATACTTTTTTAACTTTACTCTAAACTCGATGTGACAATGACAAGACAACCTCAACGCTCTGATGTAGCGTGTAGGTAACTTTTTCACGTAAACACTCTCGGGCATTGTTATAGCTTTATCTAACTGAGTCTATAACCACAGATTTAACTATATATAATACCCGACTTATTGCAGGTGCACTGCAGATAATTTTACATCCTATGCTGTTATTGAAAAAATAATTTATTACATTCTCCATTTTATACTTGCAGGTCTAAAAGACCGAACAAAAAGTGACCTGATGCATTCTGTATGGAAGTACTGTCTCATTATTTTTAGTTGCATGCGTGCGAGCGAATGAGCACGTACGAAAGAAATGCACGGACGTCCCGCGAGAATCATAAATCTTGGAGGAAGGTAGATGCAATGAATATACTGTGTCACGAATGGAAAATGCGATACCTCGATTAATTCTTGGCTGTGTTCTTTAAAAGAACCAGTTAAAAGGTATTTCTTACAGCTTATGTTGCTAGATTTTCTTTTAAAATAAGGTTTAATTTTAAATAGTTGAATTATTTATTGGTTTGTACGCGACGTTTATGTGTATATTTTTTTAATAACAAGGAAGAACTTCGGCTTACCGGATGGTCATTGGATTGGATGGTGTTATAAGGCTAAATATAAACTGGCATGGCTCTGAGAAACTAGCTATCTAACTCCCTAAATGAACGACCATAAAATATTATTAATATTATTTAAATGTCGACAGACTAAGATAAAATTGTGGTAGCTAGCCATGCGGACAAGTGAAGCCAAAACAAGTCCTCCAACTTAAGCCGACCATACTAATCACTCTAACCGATGATTCAACCAGGGACTTCAGAAAAGGTTAAATGCAGAAATCTATGATCATCTCATGTGTATCATTCGCATTACGTTCACGACATGCAAATAATCTCAAAAATAGGTATAATGCTATCTGAAACTACATTTAACTTAACATAATTACAAACAAAGAAAGTGTTTTATTCTTTTTCTTTTAGTTTTGCCCGTTACAGGTCACCCGCAAAATAAACAGGTTACCCCACGTGTACCAGATTAAGCTATTATTCCAACCCTGAAACCGTAATGGGCTCCAGAACCCATTATTTTGTGCGGGTCCCGTAAATAGTGACGTCATGGCCGCCTCAAACGCACCTGGTCCTATCGGCCCCCGTCACCGTGACAAGGGTTAACACTCGAAATGTTCATCAATCTGTTGTTTTTTTCTCTCTCCAGCATATTTACTTGGTGACTTGAGTAAAATTAGGTCCACTCGTACTTCAGTGGAAGGGTTTCCCGGGACGAAATTTAATTGGAAATAACTTTACGGTCCATTTTCCAAGACATCCTTGTTTTTCTGAGAGACTTTGTATCTCATTATTATTTTCAAATCGCATGCAGAGTATGCCAAAATCATTAAAATAGACCTCTATGAACTAAATCAGGAATATCGTTACGGTTTTTCCGTGTGAGCGTCGTAGTAGGAAACACTTACCCATATACTAGGTATGTACAGTCCATGCCCGTACAAATAAGTACTTATAACCAATGCATGGTTAGTCCGTGTGTTGTGTGTGTAATCTCTTTCACTGTAATTTGAAATTAAGTGTACATGACAGGAACAAAGCTCTACGATATTCTACTCTTGATAGCTTGTACTTGTACTATTCGTATAAAGCACCTTCCTAAGAGCATTCATGCACCTTCGCAGCATAAATCATATTGGAAGCAAACAACTATTGAACAGGTATACATAATTACACATTGTTTGTAAATATTGTTTGATGGCGCAGTGGTTAACGCGCCCGGTCTGCGAGTGCTGAGGTTAAGCAACTTTCGCAAAGGCCGGTCATCGGATGGGTGACCAAAAATTTATCATCTCGAGCTCCTCCGTGCTTCGGAAGGCACGTAAAGCCATTGGTCCCGGCTGCATTAGCAGTCGTTAACAACCACCGCACCGCACTGGGCCCGCGTGGTGGTTTATGGCCCGTTCTCCCTATCCATCCATAGGGAAGGCTCGTGCCCTTGCAGTGGGGACGTATATGAGCTGGCGATGATTGTTTGTATATTTCCTAAAGTTGTCAATTTGTATTGTATTATTAATTATATTATAATTAACAAGCGCTAAATGTCATGTACGAAGCGGTATTAGGTATAAGGTGTTTGTTTTATTTTTAACTAGCGACCCGCCCCCGGCTTCGCACGGTTGCAATGCTGATATTATCAGTGTTGCTCTACTATATGCATGTAATATACATATAAACCTTTCTCTTGAATCACTCTATCTATTAAAAAAAACCGCATCAAAATCCGTTGCGTAGTTTTAAAGATCTAAGCACACAAAGGGACATAGGGACAGAGAAAGCGACTTTGTTTTATACTATGTTCTTATTCTTATTCTGGTTTTATATTTATTTTTGTTTTTATTGATTATTTTCCTTATATGCGTTGTAATATTACTTGAATTAAATGGCATAACTGTAATAAAATAATAAAATAAAATTATATTATACTATACTACTATTACTATTATACTATATATTATACTATTATTTATACTATGTTCTTATTCTTATTCTGGTTTTATATTTATTTTTGTTTTTATTGATTATTTTCCTTATATGCGTTGTAATATTACTTGAATTAAATGGCATAACTGTAATAAAATAATAAAATAAAATTAATTTTATTATTGAATTTTTATTTAAAATACTAGTTAATACAATTTCACGTGACGGCCGTAAACTGGCTAGTACGCGTCTCATTAGTCATATGTTTTTACCATCATTCTCATCTTAATAAGTTTTTTCCGGATAATTATTTCGAAAAACGAAGTTCACCATCACAGCACTCACCTACGCGAGACCATTTGCCGCTAATGTTCGTATAAAAGAGAATTATTATACAAAGTTCTCGTCATAACGAGTGTAACTGCATATTAACGCGGAAGCAGCAGAGATTGGTTTACACCTGGAATGAGTGAGAGCGTTGCGTGCTGGCCGCCATTAAACCCGACCAAATTGCAGAGGACGTAGGTACATAATTGGAACCTACCTACACGATTGTTATACGTACACATTTTTGGTGCAATGTTTTTGTATAAGAAATTAAATCATCCTGTTCGGTGGCTAGGGTTGGTACTTAGAGAGGATAGAAGAGGATCTGGCTGCGTAGCGAGCGTATGTTGGCTAGGCGCCCAAAATACTGCCAGAGCGATATAGTCCAGACCTGAGTAACCTCCAAAGTGAAGATTAGCGCCTAACAGTGAAAGATTGAGAGAAATTGAGATTTTTGGAGCTCTCCTCCTGTTTAGGTCGCTCGCTGAGCCATCGAAGTAAGAAAGTATTTATTTTTGGTGCCCTTGTGTCTTTTGTCTATATCAGTTAAAAGAAACCGAATACTAAATAACTTTCTTATATAGAATTAGTTTGCGATGGGTCGAAGAAAGTTCCGTATTCGATAAATACCTTTTGGTATCAGTTCAAACAAAAACACTTCATGTAACTCTTTGGCGAAGAGCGAAGTGTAAAAAGATCGAATATCTCAGAATTTTTAAAACTAAAAAAAATCCATGATAGCTAAAAGCAGGCCCCAGGCCCCAGGCCCAAATTGCTAGAAAAAGCAAAAAAAGAAGTTCGACACTCTTTCGACAAACCACCAAGTTACCAAACAAACTAGCAAACGCTACAATCATTCAGCGTCCTACATACCACAAAATTCGTAAACAAACAATCCCGACACAAGTTTACGGCACAGACCATTGGAGCAGTCGACAAAGGGGTATCTTTCCACCTGGATGCACGTGTATAGGAAGCGTTTGGGGAAGGGGGTCGTTCCCACCCTTTTTTATAACGTCATGTTGGCAAACAAGCTGATTGGCCACCTGATTGAAAGAGAATGGGGCACATGGCTGGTTAGTCAATCAAGTCAGCTGTTCGGAACGCCAATCTTTCATTTGCACTTGCTGCAGTCATTTGTTTTTCACAAAATCTAAATGCGGTTTTCATATTTAGAGTTTATGTTTTATTTTTTTATTTTAATGAAAGAAGGTATAAATAAAACAAAAAACCCAAAACAAAAACAATCATCTTCATAGCGCTTTGCTCACTCTTTTATAATAAGAACAGCAAATTGGATTATAACTCGTTGCCTGCTGATGTTTTCCCGTGCGTTATAAATTTGGGCATTTTCAAGGTTAGTGTGGATAGGCGTTTTGTATGTTCCACTGTAGGCCACTTATTATAATGATTATTATTAAAAAAAACACAAATGCTTAGAAATCACATCAACCAATTTATTTTTTAACTCGTACTATGCCCACTTTTTGGCACTCTCTCGCCTGTCATGAAGCATAGACGAAGTCCATTAATTTAATACACAAATCTATTAAGCGCCTACATTTACTTAAGAAAACCAAGAATTCGAAGGTTCCACACAAGGAAATTCCGTCCAGAGCGAGCCCATTGAAGTAGACCACAAAGGAGTTTATCTTTCGACTTGAGCGCTCCTATTATTAGGGAACTAGGGGAACCCGCCTTTGAATGTCGATACATGAGCTACAACTGATGGGTTCATGGATTAAAAAGCTAATGATGTCAAGAAGACTTCTATAAAGGTTCTTTGTAAAATGATATGCCATCAAAATCGCACTTGTAAAAAAAACCAAGTCTCGCAACTCAGTTCTTCTACCGTAAAAAGTTGTGAGATCCATGTTATACCAAGTCGGTTAATTTATTCAGTCTCTTACTTAAGAGACCTTCTGTCTTAAGTTATTATGTAATTAGCTAACCTAACAACACATCTTATAATGACCATATCAATATTAAAAATCTTTTATGTTTTTAACAAATAGATTGACTTAGCCATTTATCTATATACTTATCTACACTATCTATCTATTATTCTATTATATTATGCATAAACAGGTACACTGATTCATTAACTGCAAACATTTATATGTATAAAATTCAAAATTCAAAATTCAAAATCATCTATTCAGTTTAGGCTACAAATAGCTCTTATGAATGTCATTATGCCATCGGTTCGTAAGTCTACTCTGGGCGGGAGAACTTGTACTGAGAAGAACCGGCAAGAAACTCAGCAAGTGTCAAGCTCTTTTCTCCCTTACAGCGTCAAAAATATTGGAAAATGCCCTATCATAAAAGGACACTTTCCATCACAAACAAACACAAAAAAAGGACAATCACAACACCCAAAAATACAAAAAAAAAAAATAATAATAATAATAAGTTTTGCAAAAATTACATCAGGTACCTACCAATTTCAATTTTCACAATGTCATACAGTACTAATAAAAGTCAAAAATTATCTAAGAAAATAAAGTTAAAGTATACGAGTACAATAATAATAAAATAAGATAAGTAAGCAAGAGCAGACCTGCCTCCACAGGAGGCACCCGTTCACGAGTATGACATATGAATCAGCCATCGCTTCACTCAACCATATTTTAGGGAATGTAACGACCCGACGCACATGCCACCACCGCAGAGACAATAAAGAGAGCATGCCACACTCAAGCTACTCTAAATAAGAACTCAATGAATTGTTTAACGCAACATAAATATTGTTTGTAAACTGTAGGACACTGCTGATAAAGGCTATCATATCAGCGCTAAGATATTAAAGTATAATGATTGATACAAATAAAACAAAATGTGGATTTTTTATTATAACCAGCCCCCCAACCGCGTAACACTCTCGCTTTCGATCGCTTTGAAAGCGAGACCCTCGCCTCGCTTTCTATTATAATATCGAAATATAATATCGAATAATATCGAAAGCTATAGCCTATAGCTTTTGATATTGCTTTCATATTGCTTTCGAAATGACAAGATGACGCCTCCTCCTCGCCTCGCCTTCAAAGCGATCGAAAGCGAGAGCGTTAGGCGGTCGACCCCCAGGCTGCTTTATCATCTAAATATTCTTTGACTGTATAATAACCTTTCTTAAGTAAAGAAGATTTTACATGATTTTTAAACTTATGTAATGGTAAATCTTGTACAGTACTAGGTATTTTATTATAGTAGTGTATACCTTGCCCCAAGAAAGAGCCAAGAACCTTTTGCAGTCTGAATAGTGGCATTACAAGTTTTTTCTTATTTCTAGTATTGATATTGTGTATATCACCGTGTTTAGTAAATGAGTTGATATTGCAACGCACAAAGACTATGCAATTATAAATAAACTGAGATGCAACTGTAAGAACACCAATTTCTTTAAAAATAGTTCTTAGAGTAGTTCGGGAACCTAGTCTATAGATGGTTCTTATTGCTCGTTTCTGCAAAATAAATATAGTTTCAACATCAGCCGCTGTAGCCCACAGTAAGAGGCCATACGACATGACACTATGAAAATAGCTAAAATAAACTGTTCTAGCAGTATCAACGTCTGTCAATTGTCTTACTTTTCTGATGGCATAAGCAGCAGAACTGATTATATAAGATTACAAAGTTATATTGTTAGTTTTTTATGTAGTTGGTGTATCTAAAAAACTGAAACGAAATTGCAAAATATTTTAGATTTTCTTTGATTTATACACTAAACACTAATTATATTTTAAATTTAAAACTTCTATGTCTGCTAGAAGTACCTTAGAGTTTTGATGATCGGTCAGACAGCGAGTGACAAAATTAAGAAACTTTGACTAGTTATAATTCTTAAACTACTGGTTCAAATTGAATGAAAATTTGAATATACTGTGTTTTTACAATGCCTGCTAGATTACTGAAAATTCAGGTTTCTAGTTTTATCCACAACAAAGTTATAGTGGGTCGAAAATGGCCTGAACTGTTTCGAGAAAAGGATGGTACGGCCGTGCCGCTTTTTTGCTAGACTTGGCGGGGGCACTGCCGTGCCTCCAGATATTTCAAAAATAATCTTTGGCTGCAGCATCACAGCCCACAGTCGTGCGGGATTGGATGGTTCGAAGACTATGGGCCTATGTGTGAATGATGAATGACGAAACATGATATTAGTTTGTAACTAGGTTTTCTGTGTTTTGTTCCTGTCATGTAAACTTCATTCCAATTTAGAATAAAAGAGACAAACGCGGTATAACCATTATATAGTTATACTCTATATATATACTTATTTATTTATTTATTTATTTCGGGACAACAAACAGTTACAATATATTATAAAAACATAAAATCTTACAAATTTGGTATAATCATACCACATCAACATATACAATATTGTAACCCACAACATTATCCACATGTTAACAAAAAAGAAGTGTGCAACTATGAGGCCACGTAAGCTAATACAATTTTGCATTACAACATTTCACATATACATTTTTCTGTTTTTGTTACTAGATTATTTTTAATTATGTATTATATATTATTTCTAACATTTATCAATCAGTTTATTTTTATATACTTGACTAATACTCAATATATTAATTAGCAAAGAATATGGACTACACAATGAGTCAATGTCAAGTTAATAATCTCTTTACTTACAAGGTAGACGATGTAAGAAACGAAGAAAACAAAGTTAGCGAAAACGTTTTGTATAGTTACCGATCTGCAAATACTCAAGTTAAGCCCTTCACTAACAACACCAGAAACTAAGCTTCCTAAATCACTTAGGTAAAACCTTCATACACACAACTCAGTACCCGGACTCCCAAAGCCGAAAATAAACATAAGCCTGGCATAAGTTCGTACACCGTCACCGTTCAATTGGATTCCGTTGCACCATAAAACGGTACCCTAGCAAGATACTCCCCCTCCACCCCCCTACCGTAATACGCAAATATTTGTGCTACAGACAAACCGGAGGACACTTTCGAAACACAGTAAATAGACAGACATAGTTAACATTATACAAGAGACGAAAAGTAATAATTATAACTACTGATGTTTCAAAATTTGTTTGTGAATTCTATAATTCGACTGAGTTTGTAAGCAAGCGTGTGGTCCTGATGATAAGAAGTCACCGTGGACTATTCACGAAAGTATACCTTCGTGAATACTCACACTAATCCTGAAGCAAAAGTCAATCCTGAAGCAAAAAGCGCTTTGTAATGTTCCTGGTTTCATACTTTTTAGACGACAGTCTAAGTCAAGACGGGTTTTGCGAAATACAGTGGAGACAAAAATAACCTAAAACCTTTAGTCTAAACTGGATTAATCTATGTCACACCAAAAGCAAAAATCATCATCATCATCATCATCATCAGCTCATTTTATGTCCCCACTGCTGGGGCACGAGTATTCCCTATGAATGGATAGGGAGAACGGGCCATAAACCACCACGCGGGCCCAGTGCGCATTGGTGGTTGTTAACGACTGCTAATGTAGTCAGTAAAGCAAAAATGTAGTCTTCTAATTTTTTAAAGCAGGCGTTGTATTTTTATATTGCGGTGTACTTTGAACTTTATTAAATGTAAGGCAGATAGAAATAAACTCATACGCCACCTAAATGCCTGTCTAAAAATAAAGGTAACACCCTACTTCATTCTACGCAGTACTGTGTATTAAACCCAAAAGGTCAAGAATATTTATATATGCATACGCGCCACACCTGAAAACATCATATATATAAATGTAATGAAAATTTTGTGAATTAGTTTTGTCATGTTCATATTATCCTCCAGTTACTCCAGAGCATAGGTGTTCTACTAACTGACGTACCTATTTATTGATGAATCTAATAATACCAAAATAGGTGAGACAGACACTTAGGAAAAAGTGGTAAAGCTTGCTATTAAAAAAATATATTAACGTGAAGATAAAACTCAAACAAAGTATTTGCTTTTTTAGCACAATTCAATAACCTTGAAGCGATACTACTCAATTTTAATTGTAATAATCAAAATACTATACTGTAGCAACACTTTGTTGTGACGGGAGCCCTTTTAACGTCTTCAAGTTAAGATTACAAGGGCATTTGCCGGGATAATACCGTCTGTATAAGTATTTGTCAGTTCCAGCTTTTCGGGGTATACTCAATTTGAGAGTCGCAAAAATTTAGATTGGACGGAGACAAATATTTGGAAATACGCTTTTTAAACTAGACTTCTGATGATGATGAATGAGATGAATTCCTAATTACAATTTGTACTACTAAAACAGTTCAATACTTAAAGTTAAGTAATTTATATTATGTCAATACTTGTATCTCACTTTACATTGTGTAACCTTTAAAGTAAATTAGTTGAACCTAAGTTACATTGAGGAGCTCGATGGCGCAGTGGTTAACTCGCACGGTCTTCGAGTGCTAAGGTTAAGCAACTTTCGCGAAGTCCGGTCAGTGGATGGGTGACCAAAAATTTACCATCTCGAACTCCTCCGTGCTTCGGAAGGCACGTAAAGCCGTTGGTCCCAGCTGCATTAGCAGTCGTTAACAACCACCAATCCGCACTGGGCCCGCGTGGTGGTTTCTAGTACCTTCTCCCAATCCATCCATAGGGAAGGCTCGTGCCCCAGCAGTGGGGACATAAAATGAGCTGATGATGATTACATTAAAATATTAGATGCGACAAATTAATTGGGTTCCTCTTTCTAAATATATATATACAACCATAATAAACCTTTTAATAAATAACTATTTATAACAATGTTTACAGGACATCCGTGATCACACCAAAATGCATAATAATAATCATGTTATAAATAAAAACAAGACAAAATGTTTAATTCTTCTTAATTTCTATAGAATTTAAAGCATCAATTTGGCCCAGACTGATTTTATCTCAGTAAAGACAATTCACATTAACACCCCTAACCAGATTTAAACCCTTAAGGAGTCAAGCTTTCAACTATAAGAGCTTTCGACTTCACCCCAACAAAGGAGAACGTCATGAATTTTAAGCAAAATAATAACAATGTTGATTATTGTCTCGAACGTTTAAAACAAGGGAAATTGGTGATGTGACGGCCATAAAAATGGCGCTGCGGAATTTCTTATTAGGGAGTTGAATGGGATTTTTCTTGTGGACACTGCCGCGAATGCTAATTGTGACCGATGCTGGAAGTTTGCTGACACGTCGGCCCGACGTGACGTGGGTAGCCATTTTGTTTTTAACAACATTTGGCGTAGCTTTTATGTAGAATTGCGTTAACAGATTTTCGGAGGTTTTGGTTTGATTATTAGGCAGGCTAAGGATGACGGATTGTGAAACTGTGACCGTTAGACAATAGCTGGTACTGGCAGCTTAAATTACACTCGAAGGGATGCACTAATTCTAAGCTTATTTAAGGATTAGACATTTCATAAATCGCAGGACTTTCTTATTCTGCTAACGATGTAGCTGCTCCATGAAAGTAGGTTCTGATTTTTTTGATATCCAAAGTGTTGCAAGTTTTCTTAAAAAAGCAGTATTTAAAAAAAACGAGATAGTATTATTTTGGTAATTTACTAATTTTGTTTAAAACAAAAATATTAATATATTTTATACCTGATTCATAGACGCATTCACACGTCGTAAATGAATTAGAACATAGCACACTAGTCACATTGTAGACCGCTCGTGTGATTTCATAATTTATCGCTGCACGCACAACTATATCGGCGGGTATTTAGAAAATTGATAGGGGATGATCAACGCCATTTCGATGTCCGATTTATTACTTTAGCATAAATTATGGCAACTTAGGAAACTGAAAATCACTCACTGATTTTTAGAGCTCTATTTGAGTCTCGCACTAACTTCAATCTCGCTCGTTCTATTCGTTATATTCTCGTTTTCGTTAACGTGAACGCAAATAAGTAGTAATACAAAATCGCGTTTAAGCCTTGCATTAATAAACCTCTTTAGCACTTAAACCAGTGTACTCAGTTGAGTACACCTCTCACTCTACATGCGAGAAGCGTAAAACTCCGTGTCATAATAAATTTATGCAAAAATAAATCAAGTGCTTTATGACGTAATTTTAAGTCCCCACTGCTACCTGACACTAAAAATCTCAGAATATATTGCCAACATAGAGACGTCCTCGCCGAAAAGTGCAAACGTCGGCCCTCAGTATTACCGTTAACGAAGGGTCCCGTAGGCCCCACGAAAAGGGGACTGATCATAGCAGTCCAGCGAACTGCAATAAGAGGATTCTGCACCCTCCGTGCTGCATGGTCCAAGTGCAAAAAACAAAAACACATAAGTTTTTTTTATTTGTATCACCTGTAAGCGTTTAACAAGCTAAATATGTAATGCGTTTAGTAAGTCAAATGAATACAACGATAGTTTTATCAATAAAAATAACAAAATATAATATGTATATTAGTAAAAATACAAATACTTTTTCAATGTTATTTTATAAGTTAAAATTTCTTAGAAATCAAGACAGAAGGTAATCTACTAGAAGAAATAATTAAAACACTAAGGTAAATTTCTGCCAACATTAAATCTCAAGACGCTCCTGAATCACATTTAGACCAAACGGTGAAGAGGAAATTGCATTAAATTATAAGTCTACGAGCAATCACGTTTTGTTTCCCGGCTCCTGGATTTAACGGTTTGAATAAATCCCTACTCTTAATTAGAGAAATTTAAAAGCTTATTCCTATTAATGGCAAATGTCAGCTGTCTTTAAGTTAGGACTATTAAGTTGACTGCGCAAATTCAGCGTTCACGAGTTATTCGGCCGTGCTCAGTGAAATTATTATACGAGTACGCTCATGTCATTAGGATGATTTTGAAGTGACAATTATGTCATCTAAATAAGAAATATCGTCAAAATTTGTCCAAAACATTGTATCCTGGTATCAAGATGATGTTTCAGCTATCTGTGCGGGTGTTTAACTCCGTAAACTTCACTTTGTAGTTTGGCAGTATTCCAAAGACCCAATTTGGATGTCATATTAAGATGGTACTGTAGCACTACCGTCGCTTTTACTCCTTTAGTATCTAGATTAAGTTGTAAATTTGCAAATTATGAACAGAAATAGTTGAATTTAACATTAGCATGCTTATTACAAGGATATTGCTGATCTGAATAAATATGGATAGCGAGCATTCGCATTCGCTTAAATGGTGTGTTGTGATTTTAACTTACATTTATTTACGCAATGCAAAGCTTTAAAATTTCTTTATTATTTTAACACGAATATGGAGAATTAACAGACATAATTATGACGAAAAATGTAATTCGGAATAATCAACCATTGAGATTAATTAGATTAGGGTTCAGAATGGTTTTTAGTACGTTTTACAAAGCGTTAATACATTACCTAAAAAAAATATAAATTTTATTTTTATGTATTTTAATACAATTCAGGCGCTAAAAATCAGTTTATTCCTTAAAAATCCAGGGCATTTTGCATAGTCCCGATAACTCATTCCATCGTGTGCCTATAAACGCAAAAAGGGTTTCTAATGGAGACCGCTTCACTCAACCGCAATTGACAGGTTTGGCGCCATAACGGGAACAACGGAGTGGAATAAATCTTTATACACCCCGCCATAGTAAGGCAAGCCGGGATATTAAAATCATTGGAAACAACTTCATTGGGTCCGACGGAGCAAAATAATTCTTAACTTAGTAAAGTTCTTGGTGGTGAAGGAGAAATTGGATTTGTCTAACCCTTTTACAATTTATTAGTTTCGATTTCCTGTTGTGTTCCATTTTGTATGAGGTGTGTAGTGTACAAGAATAAATCACATTTTTCTTTTTTTGCTATATTTATTTACAAAATTTTATTTTTTTATTTTTTTGATAATGAACGAAAAGGTTTGTAGATCAGTAAATGTTCTGCAGTTTTCAGTGTCGAAATAATGTCTTGGATCTATCGCTTCCAAGCATTGCTGCTATCACAATAAGGTAGGAGATAAGATCTCTATGAAAGAACCTATCGCCGCTTTTTAGGTTTTGAACTTTTAATAAATAGTCATGTACACAAAAAATATGGTTGTGCCGTCTTCACTTTGCCGACGACCCGTCTCTTTCTTCCCCATACTCCATCATAATTCGTTTGAAGAAGAAGAAGAAGAAAAACATTTATTAACACACATACACAACAAAATGAATATTAATAAAATAAAACACAGCCCAAAACAAGTTAATAAAAAATAAAGGTTGAACTGAAAAAAAATGTTAGAAAATAAAATAAATAAAAAAAAACAACCTAATAAAAAAAAAAAGAGGTGTGTGTGGCCAACAAAGAGACAGGGGTATCAGTTTGCATACAAGATATTATAAAAAGTCTCAGAAAACAGTCGTAGTACATATGCCAAAAATACATATCTACGAAATAAATAGAGAACTTAGAAAGTTTCTCCGAAAATCTTGCCGGCATCAGCGGCGGGACTTCTAAAACTCGAGATAAGAAAACAAACTAGGTATAAGTATTCGTATTCAGAAAAATATAGCAAAAGATGCTCCAGCAAATGCGTAACTATGCATGTATCAAAGTTTTTCATCAAACTTCTGGCGAACTTGCCTTATAGCCAAAGTTGTTCAGTGATTGGATTTCGTCTACCAGGTGTACCTATCGCAAAATTATTATACTGCAGGATACATTGCTCCTTTTAAATCTTACTTCCCTGCCTGGGTTTCATTAAGCAGGTGCAATAGTTTGCGAACCTTGCGGTTTTGTTGGTTAGAATTTAAATTAGTTTCTAACGCGCCGCTCTCTAACTCAGAGGTATGGCTAGTTTCGTCTGGATATATCTTTAATAATTCAATGTCGAAGAAGTGTTTTGGAATAAAAATGGAGATAAAAATTAATTTGTATGTAGCAACGACATAAACAACTTTACCGTGTAATTGGATAAAAAACAACGAGAAATTGTTTAAACTCTTTCGATTTAATCCTTACAAAGCTACTATGAGCATAGCTCTGGATAGATGACAAAAGGATGTCAGAATTACTGTAACAGGCCATTTTTTCTTATAAACCAACGTGGAACTCCAGGTACGTAGCTGAACAGAATAGTAGAACTAATTATATTTTTTATGTTCTGTAAGTTTGTATCAATAGATTAATTCACTAATAACAAACCAGTAATGACCACAGCTATAGTTATAGTTATCATCATCATCATCATCATCAGCAGCAGCAGCATCATCATCATCATCAGCATCATCATCATCATCAGCATCATCTTCATCATCATCATCATCATCATCATCATCATCAGCATCATCATCATCATCAGCATCATCATCATCATCATCATCATCATCATCATCACCACTACTACCATCAACATCATCATCAGCCTACACACGTAACTCCCACATATACAATAGCAAATAGGGAGATCGGGTCACATCCAATCACGCTGGCTGGCGCAATGCGGATTATTGCTTATCTTACTATGTGCCATCCGAAGCACGGAGGAGCAAAAGTTTTATTTTTGTCACCCATACGGTGACACAGCACTGCTATAGTTACTTAACTTGCAAGATCGTGCCCGACTACGATACCTGCGCCGTCATAATTAACAGTAATCGGTCCCACGTCATATTCCTGATTATATAAAATATTGGCTTCAGCAACTACTTAATAGCGATTTGAAGCAAGTTTCCCAGACACTTAGGCCCAGCGAAGTTTTCCTATAAATTTAATGCCCCAGTACACAGCTCGCAAACTTCTTGACTGTTATTATTTGCAACCGACGATAAAGTTGGCGGTACTTTTTGGTTTCGTATATCATAGTTAGCATCTTGATGAATTGTTTTAAACATGACGCAGTGTTTAAAACTATGTTCTTGGGCGGAGGACTACTTTATAAAGACATTCTTTGGAGTTCATATTTTGTGTTGATTTACGTTCGGGAAATTGTTTCATGAGTATGCTGGTGACTGACGGTAATATCTTTAACAGTTTTAACTGGTTTTACATTTAATCAAAGATTTACTGGAACAAATGATGTTTGTTTTTATTATTTAGGTACGTGAAATTACCATGGCCTAAAATAAAATAAAAACTGGAAAATGGTTAAAACTTCAGATTTAGGTTTTAAAAAATTGTCAATAATTATATTGTATTTGTATATTGTAAGGACTTTTGTACATCGCTAAATGTAGACCTTTAACAATTAGACAATTTATCTTTATTTAGCCTTCTGCTTTTCCTTAATTGTTTACACAGTTTTAGAACACCAAAAAGGTTATAAAAAACGACAACGTTATTTACGTAAAACATAATTATGACACCAACAGATTTAGTACTCGGAACGCCAACCCACAATGCAGTATACACTGACAATTCTGTCACTCCATTCACAGATATTTTTTCATGAATGTGAACCTTATTGTCACACCGTAAAGTCGGTGTTAGCTTGGGCGGTGATCAGACGGTGGTGTCGTGGTAATCAGCCGGCCGACTACCAAACAATGCCCTGTCGACGCCGGATTAAAACTTCGACTCGGGGTACTAAGTTATAAGCTGGTGGCTTAAGGTTCCATTCCCGACTAGTTCAGGCCTCAGCTCGAAGTTATTTGCGTTCTGCGTGTAAAGCATTGGCCTATTGAATATTATCTCTGGGCCTGGCCTGTGCACGTTATGAAAGTTAGTTTGCAGCTGTAATGAACACGTCATGCTGTTGTATGTACATACATGCCTTTACATGACGTGCCAGTTTATGCCTCTTCAGAATGTCGATGTTAGAATGCAGATTTAGGAAATCTATACCAAACTATGTGCCTGTGGGTTTCCATATAGTTTCTAACGTCACAGTAGTTACTTTCATTTTCTTGTTCGAGTTGTATCTCTAGTTAGAGATACAACTCGAATATTAGTAGATTATTAGTAAATAATGTGATGATAATAACACTTCAAGACACGGAAATGTTTCTTTATTTTTATATTTATACGGAATTTCGATACAAGCAAGATGATATTGCAGTAAGACGTCATGCTTTAGAAAGCACATTAATCCGGTGTTCATTAAAAACCTACTGAAACTCCCTACGTGCTAAATTTTATGAATAATTTTCATGTAGAAAATTAATAAATGAATAATTAATATTTTTTTTCATTTTAATGTATTTTGTTGTAGAAAGACTTAAACCCAGCAGCTCGAACTTTAAAGCTGCTGATGTTAATGTTGAGAAAAAAAACACCGAGATAGGTTAAAGGTCACAATCAAAATTTTAACGTTTAGACATTTAGCTTTAACAACTACCGGATAACCGAAAACAATAAATTAGCATCTGTAGCTGATTTCAACTTGTAAATTATCCATAGTAACTCTCTCACAACTTGCCCCAAACCTTGACAATCCAAGGCTTTGCTGATGCCGACTCAGGAATTGTGACTTACCCACTAAGTATTTACCTCGTAACACGAATAATGTGATCACGGCCAGGTTTATTGGAATGTTAAAATATTGCCGGATTAAGATTTATTGCGGTGCCGTCCCGCTCCAGCATAACAAGATTGTCAACTCGAAAAATGTCTGCTTTCGTTTATTTGCGCTTTGTGATTTGTGAAATGCGAGCGCCGCGCCGCTGTGAAACTTATCTCGAGCAATTGCAAGCTTGTTATTTAAGTTGTTATGAGGTTTTAGAATCATCGTTTCTCAAAGAGACAAACAAACAAAACTAATTAAAGTAAATTTATATTATGGGGTACTTAAATAAAAAACTTTGCACAACGAGGACCAACAATCATGGTTCTCTCTCTAACGTTTGTTCTGCAACGTTACGTGTCGTGGGTTTGAGTCCCTTCTGAGGCAAGCCTATTTTCCAACTGTGATGTTCAAGTAACTCCATCTAGCTATCTATAAATATGAATTCAAATTCCAGTAACACTACTGTCACCGAAAATTTAATTTATATCAACTTCCAAACAGAGTGTATTAAAAAATTACAAATTCATAACTGCAATCCATTTTAGTTTGGAAACTTGTCCCGCCGTTTACAAAAGTGGCATAAATATATATAAATAATTCCCGCAGCGTGGGCTCTAGGGGCCAGAAATAGCTGAACGAGCCGAAACAATGAGTACAGCACCTACATTTTAATTAAAAAATATAAACAACCACTATCTTTTACAGTGCACGACTGCATCGGTGCACGGGACGACTGCTCTGAATAGTTAAAATAGTAGTTACGTTTCTAATTTTGTTCATTGTCCACGCGCCTGCGCATAAGAATACCACAAACTGTCAAATTTCGTCAATATATTATATTTTACTTTTTATTTTTAAGTGCTAATTGCTGCACTGAAGCTGAATTAAATACTGCAATTAAATGCTGCACTGATTGATTCAGTGCTTATGTCAGCCTTCCCGGTAGCATAATGGTCAGTGCAGTCGCCCGGATTACGGAAGACCCAGGTTCGATTCCTGGCTGGGTCGGGTAGGCATTTAATTTTTTCACTGTATTTTATAAGTATTTAATTCCTCAATATACTTTGAACTTTATGTGTATGGCATATGGTTGAATATTTATTGAAGAAATTTGACAGGTTTAGATAGATTGATGTGCAAGCGTCCGTACATACGAGCGCGCCGGCGCCGGCGCCGGCAGTGTATTTGTTTAAACATTGCCTAAATTATTATTTTATTTATTTTCTGAAGCTTATGAGCTTATGAGGAGCTCGGTGGCGCAGTGGTTAACGCGCCCGGTCTGCGAGTGCTGAGGTTAAGCAACATTCGCAAAGGCCGGTCATCGGATGGGTGACCAAAAATGTATCATCTCGAACTCCTCTGTGCTTCAGAAGGCACGTAAAGCCGTTGGTCCCAGCATTAGCAGTCGTTAACAACCACCAACCCGCACTGGGTCCGCATGGGGTTTATGGCCCGTTCTCAATAGGGAGGATAGCCATCAATAGGGAAGGCTCGTGCCCCAGCAGTGGGGACATAAAATAAGCTGGTGCTGATGACTAAAACGGTGTTTCAAGTAAACCAAGTTGTCAGTTGACCTTTCGGTCTTTCATAACTAGTATTGAAATGAAAAATAGAACAGTTCTCACAAAATTATAATTACTGTACAGTTTAATATTGCCAACCAACAGATGTACGTTATGACTGAATGATGAAAAAAAATAGAAAACATCTATCGATTTCTCATTCATTAGCAAACAAAATATCAATCACTCCGATCGCGTCGTCAACGCTAAAGCGCTCCGGACAATTATCATGATAGTGGGGACATTTTTAATTAAGAAAATCGGACAGCTTTTGTTGCCGAGGGACGGGCGGGGGGTCGTCCGTCAATGATTTCTTTGACGTCTTTGTTTTAGCCTCCTATTGGCAGACTTTTGTCTGATTCGCCGCGTTAAGAGATGAAGGCGGCTCGAACAAAGCCCCGCCATTTTGTTTAATCGTTGTTTTTGAGTCGCAGATTGCAATCGCGCTCCGGGGAGGTAGGCACCTACTGCGATGATGTTTTTTCTTAATTGTCAAAATGAAGTTGGAACGTTGGTGCGATTGTTTTATTGAATACTAGCTGACCCGGCGGACTTCGCACCGCTTGGACAGTTTCCATCATTGAGTTAAATAATATCAATAATTTCCATGACAACAAAACAAACAAATCATTTTGTATTGGAAAATGAAATTGTCGTTTTTAGTTTTTTATGTATTTATAGCCTATGTTATTTAGCGCTAATGTAGCATTCTAATGGTGAAAGAATTTTTTAAATCGTTCCAGTAGTTTTTGAGTTTATTCGTTGCAAACATACAAAAATACAAAGGTTTCCTCCTTATAATATTAGTATAGATAGTCATCTTAATTGCCAAATTATGGTTATCGCGTTTGCTATAACTACCTCCGCCCGAAAGTATTAATCACAACACACATAAGTTATAAATTTTTCGCCTCTACTCATTTTTAAGTTGTACATTAATTAATGTAAAATAAAACCCGTGAACTAAAAAAGAAATAACCTATAAATACTAGATGTTTGCCAACGATGGCCTGAAGGGAACGAACGATACAAAGACTACTGACAGGGGTAGCTTTCAGCCTTCCTATCATCGGATGTCTCTATAAGGCGAGCACTCAACTCTTTTACAAGCTTTTTGGTAACTCAAGCGTGTCATCTGTTCAACCAGTCGGCTTGTATGTTTGCAACAATTCGTAATGCGTACAGTCTAATGTAATAAACATATCAACAGTATAGTCATACATTATCGCTCTATTATATTAATGATTGCCATTGAATAAAAATGACAGAAGGTTCTTTGACAAGGTTCTTTTTTGGGGACGGCGAGAACCTTAAAGGTTTCCTCATGCCGTGTTAAACGAAGCACCGTCAGAGGTTTTTTAGAGGGAACGGCATCACGCCCTAGTGCGCGTCCCCGTACCCTACTAGATTCTCCGAGGGGTTCGGATCAGATCAGCGACAAGGTACAAATGTGGTACAAAATATGGTTAGATTCGACTACTACCTACGCGAAACATAACATTTGCGTATAACATGAAATTATAACTCACTGTTCCTTCCGGGCAGGAAATTATTATGTTACAACGCTCAAGAAACACACTTAAAAAGTTTTAACTATATCGCATGAAGTCCGACTAAGTACAAGCAACAGTTGTTCAAAAACTAACAAAAGGATAACCGGACGGGAATTAAAGCGGCCCGATGTCGCAGCGAGGGCGCAAAATTGGAAAATTCCCGAAGTGTTCGGGCCGCCATTGATTGTACGACAATGCCTGCAGTTGAGAGCGTACTAATCTTTTCATTAAAAAGCGATTATTCGCTGCACGGACCGTTGCACTAATAGGAATAAAGAAAGGCCAAATAATTGTTGCTGACTGTGGCGTTCTTATTTGCTTTGTGATAAAGCTCAGAATATAAGAGGTTGGCAAAAAATATGTTTAAACGTAGCCCCGTGCAATATTCAGCGACGGCGGCTCGGACGCGCGATGACATTTCAATTTGAATTCTGTTGCCTCAGAAATGTTATTAAAAAAAGTTTTTGTTCGAAAGAATATGTCGCCAATCACAAGATGGCGCATGATTGGAATGGGGTCGGTCGATTTCCGTTTGGATTATTGTTTAATCTTATTTCCCCTACTCATCAAAATATATGCTTCAAGTTTTTGAAAGCAGTGCAATATAAAATGAATGATTTGTAGTAAATAATAAATGTGTTACGAGTATCAGAGAGTATATTTTTAATTTTCAAATTCTTATAATATAAATTACATTGGTAATGAATACTGCAGCGGCCAGCAAAACAGGCATTGATGTACGAACTTGAATCAATGCCTATTTGTGGTCAAAGCTTGTATAGTACTTTTCTCAAAATAATGCGTGGAAATTAAACTATAAAATAGACAGCTAAATACGAGTAGACCATCTGAAGTTCACCATTTGATGGAGTAAAAGAACAGTTTGCACGCACCAAAATTCATTACATTCATTTGTTTATTTTTTTTTACTAAGAACAGCTTTCTACTTGTAGCCAGTTCGAAATTTAAATAAAATATTTGATTTGATTACATAATTAACTTACATTTAGTAAACAAAAAGATTACGAACTTTTTGGAGTAAAAAGTTCGTTCCATTTAAAATAACGCGCCAGATATTGATTTTCATACTTTCATTGCTGGCCGCTAAACGCGGCAGATGTGGATTTCCATACAACAAAGCGTTGCGGCCCGCTTGTCGCGTGTATTTGACCAGTACAGCAATCCGATTTATCTCGAAGGAGGTTGTCAAAATAACGACCTCATTTCCAAGCATGTTTAAAAACTACTGTTACTTCAATCTTTAAAACAAACAATGTTACTGGAAAAGTATTTACAGATGCTCGAGTACAGACAGAATATAACAAAGTGTCCTTTACAAGTCATAGTAGATCAGGAAAATGTCCCCCTAACTTAATGACACTTTTCACACGGCAACAGAATGGCTGTGCCGTGTAAAACTGACAAATAATTGCCGAGTCGACGACACGCGCGACTGTTAGGGACCCGGCGGTAATAAATTGGGCGTTTGAAGGATTTGCGGCATACGGAAAAATATTTGGAAAATATACAATGAAATAAGTTTTGGCTGTAAGCTGTAGCTATAATATTTGAGGAGATATTAAAGCGTAGACTGAATATTGACACATGTAATTGTGTTACCGGTGTTCATAAACAATATTTTTTGAAACAAAAGATAACATCGTCGTTTATAACACGCTATAGATTATAATAGATGTAATAAAATGTACATTTTAAAAGATAGAATAAATTGAATTGTAACTTAATCTTAGGCTCTTTCTAAGAATAAATCTGTAATACTTACAAATAAACAGAGAATAAGCTCCAAATAGTTTTTCCGTGTTTTGTTCCTGTCATTATTTAAACTTCATTTCAGATTAGAGTAAAAGAGACAAAACACGGAATAGCTGTTTGGAGCTTATTCTCTGTTACATTCGTTACGTTAAACCATTTGAAAAGACAAACACAACATGACACACTTTGCACCAACTTAGGAGGTAAGCACACGTTAACGATATTAGTTCATCAAACAGCCAGAAGACAAAATCCTAAGAGAAGCATTGGAATTTACTACTCTGTAAAGACTCAAGTGACTTATTAACAAAGGGTGCCAGCAAACTAACCGCGGAACCGCCGACATTTGTAGCAAATAAATCATAGAAAAGAAGGACCGGTGTAAGCTGGCCCCCCCGCTTGATACTTCAGAGGGGAAATCGAGGGTGTGAGCCAGTGGTTATGGGCAGGGTCGCCACTCGCACTATTTGAATACAACGGAAATCTTGAAAACATTATACTTTAATTTATTTTGAAATCCCGCTGGCACGCAAAGTTGTAATAACACATGTAAAATACATGTAAAATACATATGCTGTTATTATTTTATTTTATTTTCTAATAGATATAGCGTCACTCAGCGTCTTCTACCGCTTATAACACGGCTAGTGCTCTAAAAAATTCTTTGACCTTATCCTACCTTCTCCCTTCCTCCATAGGAGTACTGCTCTCCGGAGTCACCGCTGTACTGTCTCGAACATTCCATCGCGCACAAAAAAATTTGGTGGCTCGTTTCTATGTCACACTTCCAAAAGATAGAATAGTCTCACACGTAGTCCCTCCTTCCTATGACATGGGGTCCTTCAAACGAGGCGTGAAGAGGCACCTTGTGGGCTGGCAGGGTGACGGTGACTGATGCTGCGTTGTTTTCGCGCGGCACAGTTGTCCTTGCGTCTGGACTCAGTTTCCACTTAACATCAGGTGGAGTGGAGTCTGTATTTCTAAAAAACAATATCTTCAAAGACATTTTTGGACAACTGTTTTTTTTTAAATCAAAGTCACAAAGTGTGTATATTTGTCTATCATATTACATTTACAAATAGTAGGTACATGGGTCTGAATACCTGTTGCAGCAGGCCCCCCGCTCTTCCGTAACTTAAAGGAAACCTATAATAGACTATGACAAATTATGTAGAATAAGATTATGTAAGTAATTTAAGTAGTACTGTTAAGTAGCTAGTAATTTAAGTAACTGTTTTTTTTTATAACTGTTTTGTATTTTTTTTTAAATATTTATTAACAAGTATGTTCTTCTTTTCAATACCAACTGTGTTTCAACTTTACCAATGTTTATACTCAGTTTCATAAAAATCCTCTACAAACATTGTTTTTGGCAGCCCTAAGTAAAGGTACACAAGTGGTTACAGTCGTACACCTCGGTTATTACTTGGAGTGCCCTCAGCGATCTCTTATTTGTCGGAATGTTGCGGGTTCGATCTCGAGTGGCGAGTGATGTCCTCGCATGAAACTGTTAGACGCGCTTTGTTCGTGATTCGTACTTTTATTAGTTTTTCTGGACGTAAGTGGAAGGGATTTGGTGAGATCTCTATCGATGGGTGGTTTTCTATTGTCTTCGGGAATTATCTAGTGTACTGAAGCTCTTTGTGTTTGGTTTATAACTTATCTATAAAGCTCTCTCACGTCTACTCGAATAATTTTCAGTTCATCTTTATTCATAGTGTTTACATCTGCGCTGAGTTGCCTATTTCGTATCAATCTAGCTTTATCAAGATTTTCTATTAGTTTAGCATGTCTTCTAACTATGATGATTATTGATTTAAGTACTTATCTTATATTTGCTTATTATCTTGGGATTTGACATTATTTCGTAGATCATCCTTTGGACATCTCCTTGCCAATCCAATCCGCAAGGATTCATGGGCCGGATTGGACTAAATACCACATTCTAGCCTTATGCTTATTAGTCATAGATTATTAGTAAAGATAAAACATTAAAATCTCTGATTCCTCAACAACAACATAGAATTGGATCTTTTTTAACGTATTTTACTTTCAAATCAGGACACTCGTATAGCAATACACATTCAGTTATATAGTCAAAATACACTATCTTACTCAGATCACATATGTAACAACACAACATTATATATGAAGTGGGACTATACAAGCTGGGGCTGTCGGGGCTGAATGCACGAAATGTGGGCAAAGGTGTTTATGGATTCCCACAAATGCCAAACGGCGATGCGGCTGGCCACAATGGGGGCGAGAATGGACGGACGTAATGGACAAACTTTACTCGTTTTAAAATAACCCAGCACTATTGGGTGCTGTTATTACATTAATAATAGTCCAGGGCACTATGCCACAAAACAAATGCTCCACAGAATGCATCTATCAACAAATAGCTTGTGTAGGGCATGTGGGGAGGAAACGGAGTCAATGCAGCACCTACTGTGTGACTGCCACTCTCTGGCTAGGAAAAGAATGGGACTCTTGGGGTCGGCCTACCCGAAACTTCTATCTAACTATCCGGAGGACTTCAGGCTCTTTGCTCTTAAGGACGTTGCGTGACTAATGGCTTCTATCTTTACAGAGGAAGAAGAGTGAAAGGATGGGGTTGCACAAAAGATCCCGATGGGTCGAAGTGTTGCTGCGAGAGGGAAACCTCGGCAGGCCCCACTAAGATAAGATAAGATAGTCCTGGAGGTAAGCGTGGGTTCAATCACAATTAGGTAGCTGACTGGTTAGTCAATAGAAAAACTGTTTAGCAACTGTCAATACGATTTTTTTTTATTAGAAGTTGTATGGGAATGGTGTACTATGACGTCACTTTTTTGTTCCGTCAATTCAGTGTTTATTTATAACTTTTTAGGTTGCAGAAATTCATGGTAAGGTCAAACAAAAAATAGGTGAATGTTTTAAAGAACTGTCACGTGATTTCATTTATTTGTTTATACTCTGGAATTATTTGTTGTTCTTGTCAACATTCCTATTGTCTAAAGGCTAAAAAGAGAGGCTGTAGGAAAGGAACCACGATTTCAAGTTTTCAACACAAGCAACTCCCTATTGGCTAACGTCGCTTCAAAAAGATGAGTATACTGTAGAGGGGCAAAATAGACTGATTTAATAATTTAATAATTTTAAAAAATATAAAGTCATTACAAATACCTAATTATCATCTGTAATGACTTTATTTTTTTTTTTAATTCTAATGAGGGTGGGAGCGGATTTTTTTTAAATTTATTTTTTCTATTCTATTAGTTTCAATATAAAATATGACATTTTTTTTCTATACTTTTGCTAATTCCAATATTTTTTCACAATATTTTTTCAAAAATTTTAAAAATCACCACGTGTCTTGTTTTTCCGTTAAGATCACAATGCGGCTGTCGGACACGGTGACGTCACGTCATCCTATATAAGCCGACTGCCAGCAAACTAAGCATGTTTTAAGCAAATTAATTATGTACAATAACTTTGTAAATACTTATCGTACCGAAGTAAAACAAAAACTATACTTTATGGAGTAACGTTTTCTTCAATGGTATAGGGTACAAATAAACTTTTTTTTTATCTTTCCCAAGTCCAACCTTTTTTGTTTCTATAATTTGTTAGAGAACAACTAAGTAATTTCACATGGCTATTATCAATCTTTATTTCTTTTTCTTTTAGCGATCATTGACAAAACACAACAAATACACATTTAAAGTAAGAAATAAAATAAAAATTCAAAATTGGCCTAACTAACTTGCCTAATGGCTCAATGCGATTAAAGAACAAGCCGCTTACACCCGACTTGTGCTAACTTGTTTATGGTAATTGTGAACGGCACTAATTGTTTAATTAATAGCGAGTTCGCATTGCATCGGGCAGGTTTCAATGGTCGCTCTCCGTAACAAGTATTATACGGTTATCGCTTGCCGCAAGTCAAGAATTACTATTTTTCTATTATTACAATTAAATTAGTTATTTCTAAGTCAGCGTTGCAGTTTGTTAAAGATGCAACATAGCTTTATGTTAAGCGGAGTCATATTTGCCATAGCATTTGTTTTCAAGTTATGATTATGAACCTAACCCATACTGTGCTATTTATTTATCATTATTACTAGTGAACCCGGCGGACTTCGTACCGCTTTGACAGTTTCCATTCATTCCCGTGAGAATATCGGGATAAAAACTATGCTATGTGTTAATCCAGGTTTTAAACTATCTGTATGCCGAATTTCATCCAAATCCATTCAGTAGTTTTTACGTGAAAGAGTAACAAACATCCATCCATCCATACTTACAAACTTTCGCGTTTATAATATTAGTAGGATTACCAAAAAAGTTTTTATAGTATTTTCTTTTATTTGTTAAACAAATTTTAACACAGTTACAATAAAACAATAGTTAAATGAATTTCGCAATTACGCGTCACTGAACGGATCACCAACTTAAAATATCTTAAGTTCCTTCTATGCACGTAAAACTGTTAATCCCAGCTATTGTTGTGAGAAAGCAGAAGTTTAATCCAGTGGGTTGGGTTATGATGACCCAAACTCCCTCATGTTAAAGTGCTAAGATCCAGTAGTATGTTTTTTACGATGATTTTTGATATATATAAAAAAAATGAAAAAAAAAATGATGATGATGTAATTATAGGTAGCTAGTGATATTGTTTTCTGCCCATTTTTCAAGTGACTTCAACTTACAATGAGTCAACCAAAACGCTCAATTCTCACCCTTTACCCCACATCCCAACTATTAAATTACGCTTCCCAAAGTGAGAAACAACTTGAACTTGAGTTTAAGTCACCGCCCAACTTCCACTCAAGTTACAGGGCGCAGTTAACTTAACTACCTCAAGTCACCTTTGGTCACTGATCCAAGTTGCCAACTCGTGCCTCGATTATTATAGCTTATGGTTGTGCCTCATACCTACTAATTGGGTAGGTCCCTTGAAACGAACTACTTTAATAAGTTATTTATTTATACATTCTACAAGCATTTTTTTTAATTTTAATTCATAGCAAATTAAGAAACAACAGAAGTCTATCTACACAATAAAGTAAGAACCAATTTCTGGTGTACACAATTAAGTCTGCTAAGTTACCTTAAGTCGTCTGAGTCACAATTAGGTCACTTAATAACGTAAAGTCACTTTTGGTCACTGATCCAAGTTAGTAACTTATCCTAGCTTATTATTTTGACCCATACCATACCTGCAAAATGGAAAAAAGAGACGTTCTATTCAAAATTCAATGTAAGTGAATTAGTTGATACTTAAGCATAAAATGCAAAGCATAAAATAGGACGACAAAAATACATCATTTACGGTTAATTATTAAAACAAAATTAATTAAGTGTCCAATCGTTTGGTCGGACGAGAAATCATTTCCGAAGAGTTAAATTTTGATTGCCCCCTCCCCTCCCATCGCCTGAATTACGGGCGCGGATTAAAAGTACTGGTAGGTACGTCAAAAATAATGTATCAACGTGTGTGTGTACGTTTGTGGCAACACGGACCGCGACAGACGAGCGTTTCTCGCAATATTTGAGGTTAACTTTAGTATAGATCTTCTTTTCTTCTTCTAATCTTCTTTAATTAGATTAAGATAGAGATTTTCAACAAACATGTTTGAACCCTATATGCTTCCCCTTAACTTTCACTTATGTGTTTTTGAATAGGTACTATCAAAAACACGCAATTTAAGAGTGAAATGCCTGTATTTGAAAAGCCTATTTGGTCGGTACTTAAACTCCACCTATCTCAGAGCGCAAGTTTCCGAATTGTTGTCAACGGTCATAATTATTATTTTATTCAGTTTGGTTGGTGATATGGCTACATTGTAAGTCCGCCTACTATACCACCAACTTATAATACAATGTCGACAAATAACAAGGTTGTAGGAATTGTTGTGTTGGAGTGAGAGATAAGTAGCCATTTCCTCAGTAATTGATAACTCTAGGTAAAGTACAAGTGTGCGTTACGCAATAACAACCGCCTTACAACTTTTGTCCTTATCTTCGCTTTCCAAGGTGCTGATGGAGGTCAGATGCAGTCCAAGTGCTTCCTCATAGTAGAATTAAAAAAAGGATCTCATAGTGGAATCAAAGAAAGGCTTAAGAGCCACTTTACATTTCTGTATCCCATAATAACTTTAAGTTCCGATGAACGAACTTGACAGTTAATACAAAGCATTTAAAAAAAATATATTCAACTGATTTTATGCGAATTGAAACTTTCCAATGTAGACTTAAAATTAACTTATTGGTATTTTTATTTTATTTTATTAAGAAAACATACAGCTTCATATTACATATATGAACAATTAAAAAATATAATACAGTAGCATTTAAAGTTTCCACTGATAATTTGTACAGAGACTACTTGTTGAACACCAGTGCGAAAGAAAAAATAATAAAGTAAATATCAAATAAATCAATACAATTTTACAATCAAAATCCGGTTGAAAATATACATTTAAAATAGAAGGTTAGTTTCTCTTAACAGTCTACGAAAACGAGAAATGTTTTCGTGAAATACGTCGATGTGATTAAAAGTACTATTGAATTCATTTAGGACTCTTATAATAAAACTATTGCGTCTATAATTATGTAAGAATTAGAACATTAAAGTTAGTCAAAACCTAATTAGCTATAGTAGGTAACTACAGCCGCGCGTGCCGGCCGCCCGTCTGCCCGCCCGGACTCTCCACACGAGCGGCGTCCCTCGTTTGTTTTACCACTCGCAATTAAGCCGGCTGAGTGACGCGGATTGTCGCCTCGCGCGGGAACTTGCTGAATCAAAAACGAGAAAAAAACACAACTTTTCTCTCCATCACGCGACAGAATAGAATTTTCTCCCTCGACATTACTGAGGACACTGTAATGAACGCCGGATTATTGGGTGGTTCGACGTTCCTTTGCTCATTTGTTTACTTACGCCTGGTTTGGAAGTAAGTTTCAAAGTTTCGAGAATCCTTCGGTCACCGCACACCGTTCCGGCAAGTCAAAAAGAACAAAGAATGGAATGAATAGAAATGAAGTAGAACCTCACGCGTTGGTCCGATGTTCTGAGGTTGGTCCAACCACATTAGTTCTACACATACGCCTCCTTAAGCTTGCCATCTTGAGCAGCCTAGGACCAAAAAACGAGGAAGGTAGTTGGCTACAAGGACTGCACCATGGGAGCCGCAGGACTCTATCCCCGACCTCTCTGCCCCGGGAGAAAAGGAGGGCATGCCATCAAAGATTTCTGTATCATCCAGTTTCGTGCCGACAGTATAATATGCTGAGACCCGCATTGATACAAGCACAAAGATATATGGGACTGTTCGGACGTAACCCACTCTGCTAGCTTATCGTATGTTGGTGGCTGTAAGCTGACACCTCCAACAGATTAACATACGTAAGAACATGCCTCAAGCTTGTTGGCATATGCAGAGGTCGACAGCTTCCCGGTCATAATGCGTGAGACGCTCCACAACAATGTTATTTTTTTTGAGACAGTTTGCTGATTGTCTGGTCTGAGACGGCCTTCCCAGCGTCACCGGACTTGACAATGTTCTATAAGTGTTCTTTCGACTTTGAGGGTAACGTAGGTACTTGCAAAAGTGTAAAAAATTAATTATCTTAATTAATGGCTTCGCGTTTAGCATTTAGCGCATTTAGCTAATTTCAAGTATTTTTTATTATTAGTGGTAAGGGTACAATTGTACGGTAGATAGAAATTAAAATGGAGTCTCACAACACGTGTTATTACGGGAAGAACTCGTCTTTCGACTACTGTGAGGGTAACTTCACAGTGACGTAATACCGCTGGCTTGCAGGGTAAATCACAAAGTACTAGAACATTTCAAAGAGTCTTCTGGGGTCTCGGTAGCTCAGCGGTCAGAGCATTGAACCGGTAACCCAAGGGTCGTGGGTTCGATTCCCACTTGAGCTTCCTAAGACTGGTTGACTGTTTCTAGTAAAATTGTATCTTGTTACTACAAATAGTATTGTGAGTGCAAGAATGAAAATAATAAAAATGTTCTGTAAGTCATAGCTGTCATATCTTTCTTAGTAATTAAGTACTAACATAGAAGTTATTTTTTTGTGTTGCCAAATGTGGGTTGCTGTAACCGGTCATCTTACGGCATCTGAGACCAATAGGAGCTCGAAATAAATTGGTCACCAATCTATTCTGGCATTGCAAGATTCTTTACCGCAAGCATATAACTCCTCCGACAAAGTTTTTAAAACTGTTGAATAATGCGAAGCTAAACCACTTCATAACGACATTTGAGAAATGCAGAATCAGATGCGCATAAAATATTAAGTACTTCCTAAACGTTTGCAACATTCTTAGAGATTTCCCACGACGATGCAGCCATCGCTTACCGCCTGTTTTGTCAACATCACGATTGCTTTGCCAACAGTTGCCACATCAAAAAATATTCTGTACCTGCACAACCAAACCGGTATAGTCATAAGACTAAAGTGTTCAAATAATTTTTAACGCAAATTATGTTGCGAACAAATTACAAAAACACAAATGTTGAAAAAAGTGTTGAATAATTTCGGCGGGCTGGTTAGAACCACGATAGCTCAATTGGAAGAGCACCTGACCCGGAATGTCAGAAGGGTGCAGGTTCAAATCCTGCTCGTGGAAATTTTTTCAACATTTGTGTTTAAGACTAATGTGATTTAAAGTAAAAATTATTTTGTTTAATACCTTTTTTCTAATCGTATGATAATATGAAATAGGCGAAGGAGGAATATACATGTCAAAATTGCTTAATACTAAATATCATAAAATTCTAATTATAAGTTAATTATAGGTCAATGTCCAGATCCCGGAGCCAATTAATGAAGTCAGGTGGCAGCTCATTCATACCACTTCTAGGTCCTGGATACGCGCGAATAGGGCATCGCTGCACAATGTGTTTCATAGTTTAAGGTTTAAGTACCTATGTTCAGCTTATGTCAAAACCATTTCTATGGTCATTTTGTTATCACACCTACAGATATAAAATACAGTCTCCTAAAGAGAAGGGCTAGAAACTCGAATAATAAATTACTCCGTTAAAAATATTTGGCTACAAAAAGATTCAAACATGAAATAGGTATATACGGATATCTAGAACCACATCTAAAACACTATTATATTAACTTAAACATACATACAATTAGCGCTGCATACATACAAGTAGTGTGAGGGAATTGGAGGAATGTCTATTGCGTTAATTTAACATAATCAGGTTTTTTTATGGTTTCTTTTCTAGTTACCAGAAAGTAATTATATTTTGTTTCGAATGCTTCGTTAAAATTGTCTTATCATAGGTACCTATATATAAAAAATATGCTTTTAAGTAACGCCTACACAATCATGATTTAGAATACTTTTTTATCGTTCAAACGCCCACAGTTCTGCAATAGGGCTTCGTAATTAGAGCTTAACGCCCAGCACAATATCCATTTTTATTTTGTGTACGCCTAGAGGCATTGGAACGCCTACTTAGGAGAATAAAGGACTGTTATATTACTCGTTGGTGACAGATTGAATTTGTCGCAAATAATCAAAAAGTATTTTACAATTTTTTCAACATTTGTGTTTTTGTAATTTGTTCGCAAAAAAATTTGCGTTAAAAATTATTTGAACATTTTATTTTGCAACGCTTTAATTTTTTATTGCTGTCTGTATTTTTATAACAACTGGTCTATTTCAAAGGAAAACTAATCGTCTCTGTGATCTTCTGGCTAAAGTACCGGTCTCTAACCCATTGTAACCACGTTAAATTATAAGGGGGATTACTTTTTATTGTAAACGGTTTGGTTTGTGATAAGGACTCTTTCAAATTAAGCGTTTGTTGCTGGACTTGGTTGCAATGCGTTCCATAGTAAACCATTTGTGAAAAGGGCGTACGGCTGGCGTTTAATATAAAAACTCACGGCAGCGGCCCGACAACTAACGCTTAATGTTTATCCTGACGTTTCGAAACCTTTGCAGGGTCCGTGGTCACAGGGAGACTGAGGTGTTGGTCGTCTCATAATTAGTTAGTAGATGTATACCCTCATTTAAATTTAATCAGGTGCGTTCCGTTTTACGCAGAAAAAGCCTACAGTATCTTTTGGTCTGGCAGCGTGGTGTTGGGGCTGGGATTTAATATTTTGTGTAAGGCAACACCTACCCTCTAATGTTACACGTCCACATAAATATTGCCACTTTTGGAGAGACACATAAATAAACTAACGCTGTTACGAATGAAATAAAAGGCAATTCTGTGCCCAAGGAGAAGTAAATTGATTTATATCGCGCACTCGCCGCGTGAAAGTCGCCTCCCGCAAGTCGACACAACTGACGACTGGATCGCGACCATTGTTGGAAACGTTACATGTTTTTATTATTATTTTATATGAGTGCGATTTTAGGGTGGGACTCGAAGGTGGATGACGTTTGGCGTCATAATCGCTTGGCAGAATTTTTAATATCCCCAGCAACTGTGCTGCGGCCGCCGTTAATTAGTGCAAGCTATTTTCGGCCGTATTAATCGGCTGGTAAGCACTTGACCTTCAACTCACCTGATGTTAAGTGATGATAAAGTGGGAGAGCACTTTACCGAAATCCTCAACTACTGAAGCAATTGCTATCTTATCTCTAGCTGCTGAAACACAACAATGCTACAAGCATTGATGTTAGCCGGGCGGATAAACGAGCCCTACCACCAACCAAACCGAGTACACAAACATGTACCACTCGCAGGGAATCGAACCGGGGACCTCTGGGTCTTAACCACTAGACCACGGAAGCGGTATGGCTAGCGAAACATACTGACTTTTTATGTTTTAATCATTCATTACAAAAAAATCGTTTATTACTGTACATCAAAACAATATCGCTATCAATTGTCTACCAAAGTCGTGACTACGTCTGAAAAAGCTATAGAGCTGATACTCAGCAATACTGGTTTTCAGTTAGTGCCGATATATAGGTCTATTTCTTCAAATCAATTTATATACTGTTTGCTAATTACGAAAAAAACAAAACACAAAAACCAATCATGTTTAAGATAAATCGTAAAGTAACTAGTTATTTGTTACAAACTATTACAGGGTTCCAATAAATGATACACTATTAAATCTTATTTAAAACAAAACACTTTTTACAAAATCGAATATAAAAACACAAATGTCGAAAAAAACAAATATTTGCAACAAAATTTGCGTTAAAAATTATTTGAACATTTATAAAATCGAATATATTTTTATCCTGAAGTTTCTAACCCTTTAAATCTACAGTGTTATACATTTATGTGTAGTTAGAAACTATAAATATCGAATAAAGTTATTCCTAATTGTAATCTATGTACAGTTAGAAAGATAGTTAGATATTTTATTTGTAAGATTTACCAACGTTCGTTGTAACAACATAAGTTGTGACTTAAAAAATTGTTATAAACAATATGAATCTTGATTGTACCATTCCCCAACATATACTAACATTCATTATTTTTAATGGCGAAACAACAATAATTGTGTTTATGAAAATGTAAAGAGTCCAATTATCCAGAAACTTTCAGTGACATGAAGTATTGCAGAGAACTGAAAGCCACAATGCGTCTAGTTCTTCACGAAGGTTCTTTGCCTGCAGCGAGTCTACAGTAGGTAATCCGATTTGCCTCCTGACGAGTTGTTCTCACTCCTCATTACTAAGCTTTAATTAACTATGACGACTGACAATGGCAATGAAACTTACATTTCTACAGGAGCGGTAACTAAAGGAAAGATAAGAAGTTGAAAAAGCTCTCTGAAACTTTGAATCTGAAAACAAATTCATATCTGCTTTCAGATTCAATGATTCAAGATGAGTTAAGGATTCTGAAAAAGTTGGCGTTAAGATGTTGTTTTGAAATGTTGCTTTTATAAATAATCTTAAGATCACGACGTCTTATTGAAATAGCTGGGAAAGTTTATTCATAATTTTAAAAATATTTCTATAAGAGCGACAAGAATAACTTAACTAAAAAAATTCTAGAAGCGAGCAACTAGCGACCGTCAGCGACTTTATACGTGAACACCCGTATGTCATAATTGAAAAAATAATAAGAGTGTTGAGGTTAAGCAACTTTCGCAAAAGCCGGTCATTGGATGGGTGACCAAACAAGTTTATCATCTCGAGCTCCTTCGTGCTTCGGAAGGCACGTAAAGCCGTTGGTCCCGGCTGCATTAGCAGTCGTTAACAACCACCAATCCGCACTGAATCCGCGTGGTGGCTTATAGCCCGTACATTTCTGTCCATCCATAGGGAAGGCTCGTGCCCCAGCAATGAGGACATAAAATGAGCTGATGATGATGATGAGATGAAGGCCAAGTGCTTACTCTAAGACAGTAAAAAAACTAAAGAGACACAAGACCGTAAGTATTATAAACTAAACTTATAAAAAAATATATTGAAAATATCATCATCACATCATCACCAACTCATTTCCCCACGTCTCGAGAACAAGCCTTCCCCAAGGATGGATAGAGCCGAAAAGGCCACAAATCACCACGCGGGCCCAGTTTGGATTGGTGGTTGTTAACGAGCTAATGCAGCTGGGACCAACGGCTTTACATGCCGTCCGAAGTACGGAGGAGCTCGAGATGATACATTTTTGGTCAGCCATCAGATGACAGGTCTTTACAAAAGTTGTTTATTTTCAGCAATCCCAGACCGGGCGCGTTAACCACTGCGCCATCGTGCTCCTCTCGCAGCAAAACTTACAGCATCAGTGTTAAACAAATTCTGTCTTCAGTCCTCGTTTCATTCAAGACATAAAAGTGTTTCCTGTTTGCAAGCCGCGGTCCCGTCAGGCGGCCCCGAGCCCGTCAGTAACGTAATCCGATTTGTCCGTCAAATGGCTGGAGTCCCTCATCTCTCCGCGTTAATTAACGAGACATTCAGTCCAATCAAACTTCGAGATCGTTAGTTTCTGTGGCGACCTTTGTGCTTGTTTTTCTTTTATCACCGTTAAGGAGGTCGTATAGGTGAGGTAGTTCTATTTCATTACGCAAGTAGCGAGGATAGCCGGTTTTAACGACCATGCGTTCTTTAAAACTATCGTAAGGGTAAAGCTTCCCTAGGCGCAGCTAAGGCTAAGTAAATTGGTTAAACAGTTCGGATAAACGTTTACGTGTCGTACTATGCACCGGTGATCATGAAATGAAAATGACAAAAAATAAAGTGTTAAAATAATTTTTAACGTTTTTAAGTGTTCAATTAATTTTATAATTTCGGCGGGCTGGTTAGATCCACGTTAGCTCAATTGGAAGAGCACCTGACCCGGTATGTCAGAAGGGTGCAGGTTCAAATCCTGCTCGTGGAAATTTTTTCAACATTTGTGATTTTTTTTTATAAAGTCTTATACACTCGTTTTTTAATTATATATAATAAGGGTCATACAAATAATAAAGAATACGCTTCGAATAGTTATACCGTGTTTTGTCTCGTTTACTCTAATTTGAAATGGCGTTTACATTACAAGAACAAAACTAAAAATAACTATTCCGAGCTTATTCTGTTTTTTTTGTAAGACACTTAGGTTTTCAAGAATTTTCTGTGCTAAAAAAGGTTTCTAAAACGAGGTGTGAGCAAGATTTGTTATCTCCGGTTCAAAAATCGCACCTTGTGGTAAATATAAATCTAAGCTAAAATCTTAAGATTCCTTATCTGAAAAACTTAGATGTAACATGGACACCAAATTACATAACTCTACCACACGTAGTTCTAAAACGATTATTACACAAATAAAACTCATTTCAATTCACAATCACCCAGAAAATTGCAACTCCCCACACAGTCTCCAAATCGTTCAAATTAAACAGCCCATAACGGGCCACCTAATGAATTATAATTATCAATGAACCATTCCACTCGTGTGCGTCTCAAAAGAAATAAATCGCCAATCGTCATCAAGGCGATTGTTAGATGTATTAAAAACTAGTAATTTCGATCAGGGCACAATTATTTCCACTAACGCAGTAGGAGGGTTCGAAAATGAGGAACCGACCCCTCACGGTAACAATTTGATATGGGGTCTTTCTTGTAGGTATTCATTTTATTGGCGAAGTGAGAATATTGCAGAAATTCTAATCAAAACTACCCACAATGTGTAGGTAATTAAATTTTCTTTAAAACAATCTGCCTGATTCATCGTTGCCCAAAGAAATTTGTTTCAATCTAAGTTACTCAGTTTTTGAGAATGTTTGATTACGTTTACAGACAACTTTGGCATCGTTAGATATACGAATGGTTATTTTTTGCTCGTTGTTGCTTCCTGTGGCCATTGTTACTAAAAAAAATCTATTTCAATATTTATGTCTACTGCCTGAAGTCATAAGACTTGTAACTTAGTAAATCTTAATTTTAACTTGCTTACAAGAAGATAAATTATGCTGAAGACGAAATTGCGTTCCAACCAAATGATGAGTACAAGGCAGAGCTAAATTGCAAAAAAGGGGGGTCTTTGACCTGCAGCGAGACTACGAGTAGGTATATCTACAGGCTATAAAAAAACAGATACTGGATAGAACTCCATGCGAGTTGATATGTTATCTAAAAAGTAATAACTTGGACTTCTTCAGGACTATATTGGGTCTTTCAGTAGTTTATTATCTTCATATCATCAGATGAGTTTGAGGTAAAAAATACTAGTTGTTAAAATACTGATTTATTACTGTAAGAATGTTGAAATCCTCGCAAGTTCTGGACGTTTACCATTTCACTACATTCGAATTCATTCCCCTTACAAAAGACATTCACTTTGCAAATACTATTAAGCTAAACTAAATCCGTAGTAGTATAAAAGATTTTTCTTTATCAACCCCTAACTTTAAAGAATTTGTAATCCGTAGCACCTAAGCCGTTGCTATAAGGGCTATGATACTCGTACAACAGAATGTGAAAAGATTGATGAAAGAAGAAGACAAAACATGTCGATGCTTAAACGAAGAAAGAGGATGGTGTACTAATGACGAACAGAAATCCGATTTTTATTGACATTCTTGAAAGTTACGAAAGAAGGTTCCGTAGCGTTTAAAAATTAGTTTACCTTTTAGAACATAAATACGATTCGATGTATATCAACGAAGTAATAAGGGAGTATCCTTGTCCTTTTAAGCTATTATTAACTTTAATAGGTAAATGAATTGCAAAATAAGAACGAAATATCTCCTACGTTCAACTATTTTAATAGGGTTTATGCCGTACTAACTGACCTTACCTTTCTGACTGACTGACTTTCATCTATTCTATTTGGTTACTTAGGGAACCAAGTTTCGATTCCGTTGTTGAAACCGATTAAAATATTAGTTATGTCGCTGGAATTGATCTACACCTATAAGGCCAATATTTACCTTATCTATACTAATATTATAAAGAGGAAACCTTTGTATTTTTGTTTGTATGTTTGTATGTTTGCAACGAATAAACTCAAAAACTACTGGACCGATTTAAAAAAATATTTCACTATTAGAATGCTACATTAGCGCTGAGTAACATAGGCTATTTAAAAAAAATATATAATAGATAAAATACTAAAAACGACAATTTAATTTTCCAATACAAAATTATTTGTTTTTTTTGTTGTCATGGAAACCCTTGATATATATTTAACTCAATGATGGAACCTGTCAAAGCGGTACGAAGTCCGCCGGCGCCGAATCAGCTAGTTTTATATAAATTGTTGCACAGCCCCCTTAGACAAGTGGCACAACGATATGAAATAGAATGATTATTGTACGGGATTGTCATAAGTCAACGATACGTATAAATGACGTTTATATGTCAATCCCATATGATAATCATTCTATTTCACTTCTATTCTATTAGCGTTATGCCACTTGTCTAGGGCGCTGTTTTTGAATTGAATCGATAAGTAACCCAACAAATTAAGCGGTTCACAGTTCCACGGCATTTATGGCGCAAAACAATTGATTTACTTATTGTTATATTTATTATTGGACAGTGAAGTTAAATATCATCCCAAGTCATTGTGAAAGTAAATTAAAATGTTATCTAAAAATTGTTACTTAGGTTTTCTAAACTTTCGTATTTAATATAAGTGGTTTGCGTTAATTCCTTTTCAACTGATTTTTTTTTTGAACTTGGAATAGTCCTCAAGACACACGGAGCCCTAAGAGCACAATGAGAATTCCCTCCATCACCCGCGGTGTGGAATCAAACGCCATTGTGCCGCCGAGCGGGGTAATCCCGACCCCACACTGTTGCATTTACATTTATATGAGGAAAAATCACTATTCGCCAATTTCAACAAAACGCAAGTAGCTAGAAATAAATGATATAACGTTCAGAAGTGAACTTGGAGTTGCCGCTTTAGTCTTAATGATGAGTGAGTATAATATTGAAACAAAAATGCGTCTTAGTTCACAATACCCAGACAGCCAGCTTGCCAGCCAGCTAACCAACTAGTTAGTCAGCTACCCAGCTAACCACCCATCTAACCAGCCGGGCTGGCTGTACGAGTATATATACAAGTATACTTTATAATTAATTACTTAAACAACTGTCATATACGTGGACAATATTAACAAGTCAATGTTGGTTTATAAATCCTTCCACAATAAACCCGTTGCGTGTACATAAAAGTACCGTAATGACAGTCGGCCCACCATAATGTTTATATCACCATTATATTATAATTTCAGCGAGCAAATCAGAAAGCCCGCCAGCCGGCAAGCCAGCTAGCCAGTCAGCAAGTCAGCCAGCCAGCCAGTAAGCCAGCCAGCCAGCCAGCCAGCCAGTCACGCATCCAGCTAGCCAGCCAGCCAGCCAGTAACGCATCCAGCCAGCCAGCCAGCCAGCAAATCAAGCATCCAGATAGCCAGTCACGCTTTTAACCCGCCAACCCTAATCTAATTATTTGTTCACTGGTCCAAATTTTTTTCAAAAACTCTTCCTTATTTTCCGAGCAATTTGGCTGTTTAATAATACATATTCAAACACTTTAGAAACTGTCATACACGTGGACAATATTAACAACCCGTTGCGTGTACATAAAAGTACCGGAATGACAGTCGGCCCACCAGAATTTCTGTATCTCATTATTATAATTTCAGCCAGCAAGTCAGCAAGCCAGCCAGCCAGCAAGCCAGCTAGCAAGCTAGCCAGCCAGCCAGACAGCCAGCTAACCAGCCAGCCAGCCAGCTAGTCACGCATCCAGCCGGCCAACCCTAATCTAATTATCTGTTAAGTGGTCGATATGTTTTCAATACTTTTACAAATTTTCCGAAGAATATAAGCTGTTTAATATCCAATGGCTTTAGAAACAGTCATACACATTGTCAATATTAACAAACCAATGTTGGCTAAAACCTAACACAATTAAACCCGTTGCGTGTACATAAAAGTACCATAATGGCGGTCGGCCCACCAGAATTACTGTATCGCATATTATTATTATAATTTCTGTCGGTGCCCAAATATACAGGGCTAATGTATTCAAATTGGAGGCCATTTTGTTGGCAAGATTATGATTTGACCATTTATAAATACGTATCGCGGTGAGGCGCGGATTAATGAGTTCTTACACGACTTACGATCACAGTTTGATTAACGTCACTACGAAACCGGTGAAAGGCTTATAATAGTTAGTAATAGTAGTACAGTCGCGAGCATTAACATGTAAACAATGCCACTCTTAATAAATTTTTTTTATATTAAAAGGAGGCAAACGAGTAGGCGGGTCACCTGATGGAAAGTAATCGCCGCCGCCCATGGACACCCGCAAAACCAAAGTAATCGCAGATGCATTTTCGGCCTTGAGGAAGAAGTTGGATCTTGAGGGGGAAGTAGGAATTGGTAGAGGGGAAGGGGGGAGGGGTGAGAGATGGGCCTCCGGTACTTTCACTCACCAGACGAATCACAACAGCAACGAGTGCCATTGTTTCACGCCGATATTCTGTGAGAGGGTGGTATTACGCCGGGCGAGCCGGCCCATTTCGTGCTGCAACGCAGCGTGGCTCTACCACTCAGACAGTTACTTATTTAGCACCACCCAGGGGTCACGTGTAGGGTCTCAAGGATAAACCTACGGACGCGAGTAACTTTAACCTTAAAAAAACAACCTAATGACAATGGAATTCAAAACTTGTCAAAGTGTAAATATATTAATGGTCCTGACTGTACATAAAACATTTAGTTATAATGAATAGGAGGCTCGGGACAGAAAAGAGTGGAGATGTATGGAGGGCTTTGCCCATCAGTGGGACACAGAATCATCATCATCATCACCAGCTCATTTCTCATCATCATTTCCCTTCCCTGTAGATGGAAACACCACAGAGAGCACAGGTTATTAACCACGCGAGCCAAGTGTGGTGGCTGTTAACGACTGCTAATGAAGCCGGGACCAGCGGCTTAACGTGTCTTCTGAAGCACGGAGGAGCTGGAGATGACAAGTTTTTGGTCACCCATCCGATGACCGGCCTTTGCGAAAGTTGCTAACTTCTGCAATCGCGGACCGAGTGCGTTTAGCACGGCGCCATCGAAATTCTAGCAGACACAATATAGGCTATTAAAAAAAATGTGTAATATTAATAATATACGACTCGATTCCGGCCAGAGCATTCTTAATTCAACATTATTTATATTCTTTTTTTTGTAATGTGTTGTTGTGATTGCTTGTTAATTTTTGTCTAATTTCCATTTAGTACCACAACAAATGATCAAATTCATAATTTTTTTTTAATAATTATTTTGTTTGATTAGAACTTTTATATCACTTTTTTGTTTCTATTATTCTGTATCTAGTTATGTTAATATTTTTATGATTCAAGAGGAAGGTTTATATGTATAATGCATAAAATTGGACCCGATAGGTGGCGCTGCTATAGGGTTCTATAGGATACGGGTGTTCACTCAAGCGGACGAAGTCGCGAGCGGGCCGCTAGTTGTATTATAAAATGAAATAGCTTTAGAATATTCTGATTGTTTGTGGTAGCAATTAAGCTATTACAGTCCAAAACTTTCTGCAAAAAATTTGCATGTATTTCTTTTGTAAAAACCACAGTTAATGATCGGCAAGCAAAAATAAAACTGTCACAAACAAATCCTTCCCAGTCAACATATGGCAATCAAAACCGCTTTCCATTGCTTTCCAAGCCCTGACGACGGTCAGCAGCGGCACACACGTCGCACATCAGAATATCAACCTTATGGGCTCTGAAATAAAAGCTACGTGACAGCGCAGATAACTTTGTGCAACAAACAATAGTTGTTGGATCTGGAGAAGCGTTAGGGTTGTCACTTTCAGATATAAATAAAAGTTACACAGTTTTGTTGTTTTGCTTTGAGCGAGTATTGGCAGGCTGCGAACAGTTTTACGAAGTTGAAAAAGATAGGGTAAGACAGGTAACGTAATGGTACTGTGTAGGTAGATAGAGAGAATGATAATAGTTTTATTGCAACATCGCAAAATTAAACATTAAATGTAATTTTCCATTTTTTATCATATTTTCAATTTGCTTTCTTATATTTTTCTTATAGACACAAGCCGGATAGATATGACTTAGACACTATATCAGAGATGCTAACGATTCAAACGTGTATGTAACTAAAAATAGGTTCTAAATAAAAACTTATATTTCATATTTAATAGAATGTATTAAAATAAAAGACGTTTAGCTTTCATTTTTGACAATTTCTTCAAATGTATTACCTCGTTGCCAACCCTAGCCTATATGACAAAGGCGAGGTACTAAATGACAGGTCAACAATGGAAGATGACCTCAAATGCTTTGTGGCCCAACTGATGAGGTTTTTGTCCGTAGAAATTATCATCCCGCGAACCCGCGAATAAAAGATTTGAGGCAGGTTTCTGATTTTTAATCTGTCGACCGGACAGCGTCAAAGCCTTAATACGAGGTAAACGTTGACAATGCCGACTGGCCTGTGATATGGGACTTTTTGTTGTAACACTCGTGTGTTATTGCATGGTTATTGCTCGGTGGGCATTCGTTAGTCACGTCATGCTTTTTCAATCAATGGCTGAAGCAGAACTTTCTTTAAAGTCACAGTAAAAATAAAGTGTATATGTTAGATTTTTGAAGTGAAAAATTCTTTAGCGGCGTTGTGCAATTTTTTTGGAATGGGTAAAAAATGGTCAACTCGCGTCAGGACATGTGACCTGATCGAAAATTCGTAAGACGGATGGAGAGTAGACAGCTGGCGCGGCGTAATATAAATTTTTAATATAACTTAATATAACTTTTTAATGTAATATAAATTGTCATGTTTGTGTACGATAGCCCAATAAATAAATATTGTATTCTAGCACATAAATGAGAGTACTTTTATACTGATAATTAAAGCAATTCGTGCAAAATTATTCCCTAACCATTCCAAAATATCAAAAATGCACAACGTTAATATTCAAGTTTTCACTTCTGCCGGCACTCCCAGAGTGCAACCCGTCGTTTTTTTTAAATCTTACGGGTTAACAGAGTGCCTTCATCTCACCTGATGTTGTTAGATATACCATACTTTTTGTTTGCGATATTCCAAAGTGTATACGTGCATTTACTGCGAGCAGCACAAAACCGGTCGTTATAGAGATCCTTGGGGGAGGCGTTTATCCCGCAGTGGACATCTTTTGGCTGAGTTGATGATAGAGGCGTATCATCATACGCCTTTCAAAGATTCCTAAATAAAATAATTTGTTCTGAAACGGTACATAATAATATGTATGTATCTAAATAAACAAATTGAAATAAATGCAAAGAATATTGTTTTTGCTAGTGTATTTTTAGATTAGATTATCACTGGTTCAATTCCCATCTGAATCCGTTGCGTTTTTCATACATAATATTTTCTGTGCACATTTTATATTTGAAAGTGAAGTATTTCGCAGGCTTGCAGCAGCTTGCAGCGGTGGAAGCATAATGAAGCTCATTAGAGGAACCTTGAATCAGATATAATTTATATTCGCACACGCTCCACAGAATGTGGTGCGGTTTCTCCGGAGGTCGGAGTTAACGAAAATGAATTTTGACTTTACGCAAATTCACATTTCTTGCCCCTTAATTTTTCTAAAGGTAGAGAGGATACCACATTTTTTTTGGTTAGTATAACTTCAGAGAAAGCTGTTTTTAAATATTTTATTACATTTTTGCGATTATTGGGGCATGAAAATTATTTTGTTTTTTTTTTAAATATCTTTGAGCTTGGTCGGTTTAATGCTCTAAAGGCGCGCAGCGCGCGAAGTTTTTTCATAACTTCTCTATCACATGCCTCCTCCTCACTTAATTAGCTTATGAAACTCTAGGGCCTTCCATATCTGTGCTAAAAACAACGTTAATCCGTTCCTGTGTTTACGACGTAAGAAATCAACACATTTTAAAATTACTTGCCTAATAAGAAATATCAAAACATAAAAACTATTTTTATTATTTCTTGCAAAAATATGATTCTAAATATCGTATATTAATACACCGGAATTACTACGGTGAGTGTTCTGAAGAACTTTTCGATCTAATCCTGCCTTCTCCTTTCCTCTCTAGGACTACACGTGCTGGTCTTAGGAACCACCATCATACTGTACAGACAATCAGTACTCGTACCAAAAAATTTGGCAAGTCGTTCCTCTGTAAGACCTCCTTTGGAATTCTTTGCCGGCGCATGTGTTTCCCAGCTCCTATAGTCCCGGGTCTTTTAAGCGGGGCGTAAAACGGCATTTATGCAGGCCGTCATGAATGGGTGCGCTTGTTACCGTGCTTGTTCCACGGTGAGGAGCCCTCTCATTATATTGGACTGCATCGGCTGCTTACCATCAGGCAGGATGTCGTCACTATGACGTGTCAATATAAAAAAAATATATTAGATTTAAAAAAGATATTTGAGTAATTTTTATTTAATTTGAAGTCTTATTTTTCTAAATTAAAACAAAATGACCATGAACAAAACATATGACAGTCCCTATTTCTAGCATACCAAAAACTGACCATATGTAGTGTACTACAAAATCTCACCGGCAGCATTAGGGTCTAATATATCCTCTGAAATTCTCATTACCAAGAGTTATACATCACAGCCCCGTGCGCCTGGCTCCTGCAAAACGGATTTATTATAAAGCTAATTAGAGAGCCCGATTCAGGAATAATGACGTCCACACACGGCCCGCCATTCCGGGACAATATGGCCGCCATATTTCGGATATTACGGGGTGGGGTGCATCCCTAACGGATACCAATATACGCTAAATGAGCTTGAGGATTACTTTTAAGGGATATGACGACGGGTGGGTCGCCCGCCGATGACAAATAAAAACAATACGGTTAAGATTATTCTATTACAGTAAATAATTATGGAAATGGGATTTTAATTAAAATATAAAAGTTTATAATATAAAACTTTTATCTCACAAATAGGTACATAGGTACATCAAAAATATCAATAAATAATAACTTATGGTAATTTACTACCTTTCTTTATATATCTTTTTATTATTATTATTAAAGATTTATGTAAAATGTTTTATTTGAAAAGGTTAGCCTGTACCTAAGAGTGTCCTAATCTATGTGCTGGTTGTTGTAAGGGGGTTGGTTGAAAATTACTTGAAATAAAGATATTGTATGGAAGCCTGGTGGTAGGTTGCAATGCCACATCGAGGAAGGCCAAAGGGAAGATCTTCCTCCGAGCCGGGTGGTATAGCTCGGAGACCGAGGTCCAACGGATGTTAGTTGGAGGTGCTATATATTGCGAAGGAGACGGTGAAACTTCACTACCGCGATGCAGGCTTCCCATACTATTTCACGTCGTAGTATGGCGACGTCGTTGGTAAGCGTTTGTGGCGCCATCTGTTGACACAGTTGAAAAGGTGTTTACTTCGTGTCAATGTGCGGCGTATGCGGTAGGTGGAGCCGCCACCTACCACATATGCCGCATATGCTCGGGGTCAGCAACGCACGAGTTTTACCCATGATGGCTGCAAGCAAGCGGTTCTACCGAACATGGTTTGAAACTAGCAGATTAACGGTATAGGATAAATATTGATTCTATGAGTACAATGAAATATTTATGAGTTAAATATGAATAAGATTTTGTTAAATATTTAATTTTTACTTATAAGTTATAGAAGAGCGTAGTCTCATTGTACAGGCATGACATACATGTTTAAAAGCATGTTTAAAACTGCAACTACATACCAAAAACCATTGTGAGTTTTGAATTTTGAATTTATGAATGACAATTTAAAGAATTTAAAAAAATATTTTGAAAAGTAAAAGCCAATCCTCTCCCAAACAATTTCAGCTTTTCCGCACATTTGGAAACTCCATAAAATAATGAGTTAATTAAATTAGCAACATTGATGGCTTAATCGCCATCCATCATCATTATACTCTGTAAACATGACTGCGAGAAATTCGGCGCGTGAAAAGTTTGAGGTTCTATTATGACGTTGCTGGAAAGGGCACACGTAAAAAATATTCATCTCATATTAATATAGTAAAAAATTTGTTTTAAAAAAACTTTCATCTTTTGTTTGACAACATAACGCATCTAGATTTTGTAACATCCATAGGCATCCTGAATGTGTTGGTCGAGCGGTGGGATTCCTCTCTCTTGAGGAGGTGGATGCATTTGCGCGTCAGTGCGTCCGCTCTTTCTTTTATATAAATTTGGTTTATTATTTGTGACATTTATTTGATTTTATTGATTTTTTTTCTTGTTTTTTGTTTTAATTTATATGAATATTTTATTAAGTAGGCAATGTAATGTTATGTACTTTAATTTAATTTGATTGTATTTGATTATTGTATGTGTTAATTATGGATATTGATATCTGAAATAAAATATCCATTATTATTATTATTAAGATTAACATTGGTGTACTCTTTAAGTTGACCTTGTAAATTATTAACAGTAAAAAAATGCCTTTAACAATAACTGTAACTAAACGTAGTTAAACTGGTAGCCGCAGGCGAAGGCCGGCGTCAAGTGAGATGAGAAGATCTAACCTGATTTTTGTTAAAGATGAAACGCATTTCTCTATAAAATCATCAAGAACTGAGATCAACGCTATTTTATCTTTACCTGTCGGACAACAACCATGCTACTAGGGACATGATGTTATGACGACAGACTTAGGTAACAAGCTAAAGATGATAATAGGTAGTTACCTACTAGTTAGTTGAACTTAGAACTAAACCTACCACCAACTAAACGAACCGCAATATATCTGCTTTGGATTAAATTGGAAACTTTTGGTGCTAGACCGCTCCCATAACCAAAATGGGTACACCTCGGAAAGACGAAATACTTCTTTAAAGAAATATTCAATGTTGTCTGGATTGCTGTTGTTGTTTTTTTTACGAACAGCCAAATAATATTCCTATTGCAGATCATAAGGCTAATGAAATGAAAAGAAGCACGCCAAAAGATCTCATTTTATTTAACGCGTGTCGGTGGGCTTTACTTTACATATATATAATGTTATTGTAAAATAAATACACCTTTATTATTATAAGCTATTGCATATAACAAAACCTTCTGCCTACATGGGATATATTGATATAAGGCCAGGCATATATATATACTGGGATATAGATGTAATCTTTGTATGATGGTACAAGTATTAACATACAACACTGCTGAAACTTCACGACAATGGTTCGAAAATATGTGATTTATTAAAAGGATTACACTACACCTCATACGCATAAGCAAAGTTCCATATCTTAGCATGTCTATCATCTCTCACATCATTTCTCATTACGACCTAGTTTTTCAGTAAGCCTATTTTCTTTACTGCTGGGCACAGGCCAGTGGTTTTCTACCATGATTAATCACGCTAATAGTATAAATGCGAAAGTTTGTGTGTATGTGTGTATATTTGTTGCTTCTTCACGCTGCAACGGATGGATGGATTTGGATAAAATTCGGCATATATATAGTTTATAACCTGGATTAACACATAGGATGCTTTTTATCCCGATATTTCCACGGGAACGGGAACCACGTGAGTGAAACTAGTAATATTATAAATGTGAATGTGAGTTTGTTTGTTACACTTTCACGCAGCAACTATTCAACCGATTATCATGCACCTTTGTACACATATTCTCAAAGGTATTGGGAAGGGGATATAGGATACTTTTTATTAAAAAAGTGAGTTTATTTTTTTGACCAACGCCGTCACAACTAAGCTCTTTAGGATTCATCAGGACTTTTTAGCGGGAAAGTGAAGAGTCATGTCTGCAGTTTTGTTTTATTTTCTAAAATTTGTGTTATGTCGAATATTAATGTGAAATAATGGTGAATTATTAATCGTTAAGTGTTCGTGAGTGTTGGCAAATGAAACAAAACAGTACAACGTCACTTTTCAAATTCTCTCTAGATGTCCGCGTGAGGACTTAGTAAAGCCCTACATCTTTACTGATATACTTGAGGGGTTGGGGGGTATATCATTTCTCACTTCTCATTTTTATTTTAAGGAAATATTATTTATTTATGTATCACTTGTAAAAAAAATTACTTTGACACTGGTTAAATGTGCTTATCGCACGAAGCCATCAAATAAAGGAAAAAGAATTTCATCAGAACTCCGTTCGAAAACCACCTATGGCTTGCACGGTTCGCAACGCAGCCACAGTTCATTAAACAAATGAAACTATTTTACAATACCTCTCTAACTTTGACACTGGCCCAAATATGCACGTCATTGAAATAGGAAGAAAGAAAACCAGCTGATCAAAAACATACGACTGTCAAATATTAAACAAAACACCAACGCGTCAAAACTGAGCTTACCGCACCAAACCATTAAAAAAATTCACAGATTTCGCAGTTCCCGCAAGAATCGGAGTATTGAAAAAAAAAAACCATTTTATTTTAAATAACACAATTCCAACTTTAATGCACTTCTGCCTACATCCGTATCTTTTAACACCATTACCATGACGTTCGGTCAATTATCAAAGAAGCTACATCACTTTTTATATACGGAAATACCCGTTTTTCTACAATACCAAATCTAAAGGCCACCTGCAGGTCACAATTTATAACCGATTTTCAAAATTTTTTCGTCATTTTGTAGCTAAACTTATTAGTTTAGGATCTAGGATCCTTTTTTTCATTTTTTCTTAAGTCGGTTTTTTTGGAAATATTAACAATTTAGTATACAAACACCCCCCAAAAAACCTGTTTTTTTACATTTTTCAAAATTTCAAAAAAGTTTTCAGCCGATTTTCAAAATTCAAAACTCACACATGTGTCGATAAATTCCTCAACTCTTGATACTATTTCCATCTCGATTCTCCCAAATCCTCGGAGCTATGGCCAAAAATACGTCTCAGGCGATTTTTACAATGGTAAAATAGAAAAATATACCAGCTGATCAAAAACAAAAACAACAAACGACTAAAATAAAACACCAACGCCGTCACAGCTGAGCTCTTTAACGATTCATCAGAACTCCGCGCGACAACAGCCTACGGCTCGCACCGCACCGGAGTGACGACAGCAAATTTCAATTTGGGCAGACCGCGCCTTAGATTGCACGGATTACGATTTGAGGACAACGAGGATACAAATGGATAGTCTCCCGTTTGAGCCTATACGGCTGTAGTATATGACAGCACCTCTTCAAGTCTTCACCTAAGAGGTTCTTACCATGTGTCAATATTTTAACTGCTACATAACCTTTCCCTTTTCCCTTATTACTAAACTATGTAATTCCTCCACTACCCAAATTAATTTTAATGCCAACTGCATCACAGTCTCCTTGTTACTGACTACTACGCATTTTACTAAGCTTTCGAACCGTTAGGCAAAAATAATTTGTTGCCGACACATTAAAAACTCTTTTGAGTTTTTTACCCAATAGGTATTGTTTTATAATACAAAAGAGATTAATTTGCGCAAAGTTTGTCTATCAGTTGAACGTAAATGAACTTTGCGAAACAATAACTGAATAGAACCTCCAAAAGGAAGCGTCCACTTCCCGGCTCGGTGTCGCCCGCATTCTCTTGATATGTTAATTCCCTTGCTGAATAAATAATTCATTTGTTAAGGCATATCACTATACGACATTGTTTTTAATGGACAACATGGGCATGCCAAATCAAACTCTGCACATCTCGTTTTAAGGTCCAATTCGCATTGTTTTATACCATTCCGTTGAATGAAACAGTGATTTACGTACGCTTTCGCGTGATTTGGTTGGAAACGCACCGTTCTGTGTTGTTATTCTAATTGGAATTATCTTGTGTTTATCGCATTTCAGCAGATAAATGTTTTTGATTAATTACTCTGTTTCACAAGTCATTCATAAAATGAATCTCTAGATAAAGAGCGTGCGAATGTTTTATATTATTAATGTCCTGGCTGCATTAACTGTTATTGACGACCACCTTACCTTATCTTATCTTATCTTAGTGGGGCCTTCTGAGGTTTCCCTCTCGCAGTAACACTTCGACCCATCGGGATCTTTTGTGCAACCCCATCCTTTCACTCTTCTTCCTCTGTAGAGATTGATGCCATAAGTTCTTTTCCTAGCCAGAGAGTCGCAGTCACACAGCGGTGCTGCATTGACTTCGTTTCCTCTCCACATGCCCTACACAAGCTATTTGTTGATAAATGCATTTTACGTTGATGTTGTTTTGTGGCATAGTGCCCTGTCAAGGCACCGATGGCCTGCCTTCTACTGCCTCCGCATATGAACTTACTCCGTCATAAGGTGTTTTCGCCTATTGACAACCACCAATTGGCAATGGGCCCGCGTGGATATAGACGGACCATACCCGTTATCTCATAAGATAAAATGAGCTGGTGATGATGATGGTGGAGGTTTTTTCTATTATTTAGGGCTGTAAAACCGTAGCTATAGATGTATCAAGGTGTATCGGACGCGTCGCACCGCTTCGTCACTGTCGCCGCTGCGAACGAGCGGCGATTCGTCAGCGACGCAATCTTGGATCGAGGTGCCCCGACCGATTCCGCGAGCATTTAACTTTTTCTGGGTCATCGGCTGTTTACGCGCTGTATCGCACGGTTACAACGTGCTGTTTCTTAATTATTTGAGCAAAATTCATCATGTTACGTTAATTTTGAATAAACTATTTATTCATTCAATAATTTATTCATTTATTAATAATAATAAAAACATTTATTTTTCTCCACAATCTTAGGTACAGGCCTTACTAAAAAGGCACGAACAACAATAAGGCCAAAAGATTGTAAGGAACTAAAGCCTGAAACAGTCATTCATTAGTCCATTTATTAGTCCATATATTACATTTATCCATTAATTCTTTCATTCATTTAATTGTACACTGATCCATTTCGATGCGAGTTTGAAAGCCTGCGTAGTCTTGTTGTGGTAAACTTATACGGCAGAGCGGTTCGATTCGCATCTAGGTGTGCTTCATACATTCGTCGGTGGAAAGCGAAATCTGTTAAAGCGCCAAAAATCCATTATTGAAAATTGAATTTTAATGTTCAAAAGTTAATTCCGACGAATGCCTTTTTGGCGCTTAAGCTTTTCATTGACGACATGTTGTTTTTGGTTTGGTTGTTCGTAGGGCTTGTTCTTATTCTGTTCCAAGCAAGTTCCAACCATCTAGTTGGTATTGTGCGCACGTACCGTGCCGGTGCATAGAGGCTCTAGCTAGGCCAAACGCCTCCGCAGCTGTTTTGAGGTCAGTGAATCTTATCGATTTATTTGAATTGCAAAATGGCAAACTTTTAGCACAGTATAAGGAATTGTATTAAATAACAATTCCTTATACTGTGCTTTTAGGAAGATTGTTACTTTTAAACAGGAAAATTTAACTTAAAATACCTACTTATTTGACCACTGTGTGTTGCCATTGATGGCATACGGGACTGAGACGTGGTCGCTCACTATGGGCCTAATCAGAAGGTTCAAGGTCACTCAAAGAGCAATGGAGAGGGCTATGCTCGGGGTTTCTCTGCGTGATCGAATCAGAAATGAGGAGATCCGCAGAAGAACAAAGGTAACCGACATATCCCGAAGAGTTGCTAAGCTCAAGTGGCAGTGGGCAGGGCGCATTGCTAGCAGGACTGATGGCCGCTGGGGCGGAATAGTCCTTGAGTGGCGACCGCGTACCGGAAAGCGCAGTGTGGGCAGGCCTCCAACAAGGTGGACCGAAGGTCTGATGAAGGTCGCGGGAAGCCGCTGGATGCGAGCAGCACAAATCCGGTCGTTGTGGAGATCCTTGGGGGAGGCCTTTGTCCAGCAGTGGACGTCTTTTGGCTGAGATGATGATCTACTTATATAAATATAGATCACTTAACTATAATAAGTACTAGGTACCTATTACTTTAGACTTCTAAATTTTTTAATCCAGTCCGGCGTTAAGATTTGATTTAATTTTGTCATTTTCTAACCTTTCTTGGTGACATTTACTACGTGATAAAGTATACACTTTTAAACTTTCTCGTTCCATAATTAAACAAATCACTGGATTGAATTTTACCGTACGCAAGACCTCTCCACAGATCGCCACTTTTATTTAAGAGTAGTGCGTGAAGCGATTGAAATAAAGAAGCACCCTAATAATTTCAATCGGGAAGACGGCCACAAACTATCTTCAGCGTGGAATCCAGTATTTGTAAAAAGACATCCTCGTTTTTCTTCGCAGTCGGTAAACAACCAGAATAAAGCTTGTATACGTAATAGGGACACCATTAGTGTCGTGTGTGGCGGTAGTTGGCAAAATAATGTGACGGTGGATGAAGACTCTGCCGCGCAAACGGAGGCGCAACATCGCGACAGCAGTCAACCCGTGACCACGGCCGTTGTAACTCGGTCGAAACGTCGGGTATAAAGAAGGTATGATACCTTTTTACTAATTAGTTTGCGTTAATACCCGTTTAAATTCTTTGTGATAAAGTAATTTCTCATATGGATAAACTAAACTGAAGATTAAACAAGCTACCCTAAATCAAGATTACAAAAAAATATCAATTCCAAACTTCGCAACAAGTTTGTGGCAAAGGCATAAAATCTACACATCCTAACTAAATTGAAAGCACAACTCTGTGACAGTTTTGCACCGGCTTTATATCAATTTCATTCTATTTGTCGCGTCCCGTGCGTTCGGCCGCTCTTCATAAATGTTTCATCAAACCACCGAGGCACGTGGCCAGCCCCTCTAGAGACCATTTCGAGAGCATTCAGTCTCGAGCCGCAAACTACACCCTTATCTTAAAGTGGTAAGATTCAAAATTTACAAAATATACTGTAACGAAACGTCGGCTATTGAAGGAGCGGCCATAAACCATAGTATGGTACAGACAGACACTATTTCATTCCAGTCGATTTGAGTGTGCAGTAAATAAAGTAGAAGTCTCTGGCTTATGTTTGTTTTACTTTGAACATAGATAAGCAAGTTTAAAAGTGAATTAGAAAATATTGAACTGGGATGACCAAATTCGACATTTAAATAAAAAAAAACCTTACATTAAATTTAAAATATACATCACATCACATGACAAAAAAGGAGATACTATAGAAATAACATTGAAAATTCAATATAATTAAAATTTATTTTGACATGATTTATCAAATTTGATACTTTGAGCGAGTAGTCACTCACAGCTCAAAATATTAAATCTGATAAATATTTTATATGATAGGTATTGTTGCCCAAAAATGTCAATCTCCGGATATTATATTAATTGTTTTATGTAATTTTGGATGTGACCTGTTAATGTAAGTAATAAATAAGTAAATAAATAAAAAATAAAAAAAAGTGATACGTATCCATTAGTGTGTTACAAATGTAAATTATTCATATTATTCATATTCATTTAATCACTCCACATTTGTAACATAGGTTTATAACGTTAGTTGTTTGTTTTAACATGTGTTTTTAAAGCTATAAATTTTCGTTACATGGCATGCCATTGTTGTGTAATTACACTTACTAGACTAATTATTTAGTTATTTATTCGTTTCTTACGTTCTTCACTCACGGCGAAAGGGCAAAACGAATTATAATTCCACTGGCCGCGGTCACAGGCTAAATGAATCAATCAGATAGCAGCTGAAACGTCATATACCTAAAAAGGCATGCCTATACTTGTAGCATTTCTTAAACCCTGTAAGTTTTTTTCACTTAAAATAATTTTGCAGGGTCCGTGGTCTCCCTGTTTCCCAGTGTCCGTACCCTTTGCAAGGTCCGTGGTCACGGACCCTGCAAAGGGTTCGAAACGTCAGGATAAACATTAAATATAAAATAAACGCGAGTAGATCCGTAAAAGTTGTTTCATTTCAATGTGTAGTGTTCGCGTAAACTTTAGAAAACAATATAAATCCAAAATAATTATATTTGCTATTTTGCGATATTTGTATCGTAACAAGCACTTATCAAATAATAATGTTAAATGTAATATAATATAACAATTATCAACAATTAAACCACAACACAATTCAAAGAATCCTTTAATAAGTTGTAATGAACCGTACAACGCTGCGCTCTGGGAGCAAACGCAACAAGAAACTGTACTATCCTCTTTCGTCTACTCCCAATTCGGAGAAGCGAGGCGCTTCTTTTAAATTGAAATGGCATTAGTAACATTTTCTCATATTTTACGCGAACCATGAGGGGCTAATAAATATTAATACGACTCAAGTATGTTCAGAGATAGGCGTGCAAATAAAACGTTCGAAAGCTGAAATAACTCTTATTTCTTTTAAATAAAGTCGGTTTGGTGTTGAATAGGAAGTAGCTTATGTGCTACACATTGTACTTTAAGTACCTATCCGCATCAAAGGTGGTGTACGGAAAGTAATGAGATTGCCACACTGGAGGTAAGCTATGGAAACGTATGCTTTTTTTACCTTTCTTTTTAACTAGCTTTTTATTAGGGTTACGTAGCCAAATAGCAAAAAACAGAACCCTTATAGATTCGTCATGTCTGTCTGTCTGTCTGTCTGAATAGTTTACGCGAGAGACACTTCCAAAGTGGTAAAATGTGTGTGCCCCCCCCCCCCGTAACTTCTAAAATAAGAGAATGATAAAACTAAAAAAAACATATGATGTACATTATTATGCAAACTTTCACCGAAAACTGGTTTGAACGAGATCTAGTAAGTAGTTTTTTTTTAATACGTCATAAAGTACGGAACCCTTCGTGCGCGAGTCCGACTCGCACTTGGTCGGTTTTAATATTTTTTACAGAACACGTGTGGATAGCTCAGAGCACAGTAGATGTGTTTTGGTTTGAAAAGTATGAGATCCAGCCAAATTACTGACCTTAGACATAATAAATAAAGCTACATAATCCTAAAATAAGATTATGGTTATATACATATTAACGCAAATTTAGTTGCGAGCGAAAAATTTCCACGAGCGGGATTCGAACCCGCTCCCCATGACATGCCGGGTCAGGTAGACTACCAACTTTGCTATCGTGGCTCAATCCAACTCGCTGGAATTAATCAACACTATCTATTCTTACTCTGTAAGCCAAAGGAGCTCTATTCAATGTCGACAACGAATGCGGATTCGAATCCCGATTGTGGATTTTTTTCAACACTGTCTTTTTTCAAATGCTAAGATAGGACTTTTACAAAAGTTTTGTATGAAACACTACTTTTAAGACATGTAAAAACAGAAAGAACTCTGTCATTTCGCGTTGATCGCGCTCAGGCGTTCCTGCATAAGGAGTTTAGGCAATAATCAATCATGCTCGCCCATTATGGGCTGGTGTGTCGTGTGTGTGTGGTGATTACCGACTTAACAACAACAACTGAGACCTCGGTGCCTCCGTGCTGCAACTCGAGATGCTTGAAATCGGTCACCCGACAAGCCAAAGTTGCTTTACTAATCAGATCACACAACGTTAGCCGCTGCGCCATTTAGCACCAAATGGCTGTGAACATTCACGAATACATTGCATTCTAAATCAAAGTAACGACACCGTTCCGCTCCTATTGTGGATAAGGCTTTCTGGCCACCTCGAGGATCGCTCAGCGTTCTGTGTTCAATGAAAAATTCCACCAATTCCACGACGCTGAACGTTTCGCGAACGAGACGTAAAAATACGTCGCCTTCAGTGGTGCGGCTTGAGTAAGAAGATGAAGCGATATTTTTTTTTTATATTTCGAGCAACTTTTTAATGGGAAACTACGCTTTGTAGTTTTTGCGTGCTCTTGCGTCACATCTGATCATAGTTGAACAGTTTGATGATTTAATTGAACTAACAATACTTAGTGGAATAACACACATAAGATAGTAACCGTTTTACTCCGGCAACTGTCATCTAGCATAACTTAGTGGTCGTATTTGAAAACAGCTACAATTTTTAACAGAATAAAAGACAATATACTGACTTCTATAAGGATAGCTGCAATTTTTTAATCTTATCCAAGCAGCAAAGAATAGTTTAAGGATAACTTATATTACTTTTTTATATATCTTACGGATAAGCACTTGGCCATCATCGCACCTGACGTTAAGTGATGATAAGGCTGAAGGAGGAAGCGCACTTCACCCGGATTCCTCAACTACTGAGGCACTGGCTATTTTATCTCTAGCTGCCGGATCAAAAAATGCTACGAAAACTAGCCCTACCACCATCCAAACCGAGTACACAATCATGTTCCTCCCACTGGGAATCAGCCTGGGACCTCTGGGTCTAAACCGATGGTCTTATCCTCTAGACCACAGAGGCGGTTAAAAACTTTTCAAACTACTATGGTCACTAACACGTTTACAAAGAAACTATTACCATGTGTTTGTAGTCTTTGAGTGTTCACCGATATTTTCTAGGATAGCTTATAAATTGGAGCACACACCAAGGAAGGACGAATTACCTGCGTTTTGTGTCTGAATTATTGAAATAATCCGTCGATCCTACGCCTGGCAGGATAATGACCTTCCATAAATATTGCCAGAATTAAATTCGTTTCAGAATGCCGAGCGGCTACAGACGTCATTTTTGCATTACATTGTTTAGTATCTTTGTTTGTGTCAATCCTTTTTCTTAATTATACTACTAAAATATAAATGTAGCAAGGTCTAAAATAAAATTTTATAAATAAGCCAACAATGACACCTCTTTAGTTATAAGTTTATAACAAATTCGCTGAGAATTATGTTTAAGTATGTAGGTATATCGTATATGAAACACACGCTTGCTTTTTGTTAAAGTGTTATTAATATTTTCTGTAAATGATTTTTCTTATTATGTTTATACATTTTTTTCATACTAATACATTTACACCCTTAGTAATTAATATATTTGTTGTAAGTAAAGACATTCTTTATTTTTTTAAGGTATAACAATAAATTTCTATCTTATCTTGCTTCTCAAATACATTGACAACATCTAACAGCCAATACCGAATACAATCAAAAAAATATACCTTACAATTGAACAAATAGCGGCCATTCGACGACGGCCCTTGTTTATTGGGGTCCACATGACGGATGCCCCTCGGACACGTCCTGATGACGGCGGGATTGTCCGCATTTGTCCCGGCGTTAGCAAATGTGTGGTCATAAGTTAGGTCGCCCTCGAGGAGAGAACAAAAAAGTGATAAAAACTCTTTGTTTTTCGTTCTGCAGTTTATCTCTTGTTTTTTGTTGCAAATGCGAGTGCGAGCGCCGCCGGCCGGGGGCGAGCGTCACGCATGTGTGATAAAGCGGTCCTTAGTACTTCTAAAGTTGTTTGTAACGTAACATTTATGGATATAAAGAAGAAACGAGCGCGATCTGCTTGCGATCTTGCAGGTAAAGCAACCTTTGTAAGGTTGGATCACAGGATGGATGGCAAAATTAAAAATAAAGCCTTCGTGCTTCGGAAGGCATGTTAAGCTGTTGTTAAATGAAGGCAGTCGTTAAAAACCACCAACTTAATCATACTTCATCAATATGATTTGATGAAAAATTTAAAATCTCCAAAAAAAATCACGTGTTATCTATATATTAATACGTGAAGCAAAAACTTTGTACTCGTTTTTACGAAAATTGCGCGGACGGAGTAGTATGAAATTTCGCACACTTATAGTTTATATCTGTGGTTTATATAGAGAATTCAAATTCAAATTTCTTTATTTGCTAGAATGCATGGTAAATTAAGATGGTAACAATATTTACGTACATCATGATTCGCCTAATCATTAAGCATGCAAATACAATTCATCATTGTTACAATTTCAATTGAACTAATTAGAACTTAAGTATAATGAATAATTATCATATTAAGGTTATCCGTTACGTTTCCAAATAATTAAAAAAAATTAAAACTATTTGGAAATACTACACTTGGGTCGTTAGCCATTTGGGTCAATTAATAATGTCTTGATGGAAGTTTTGAATACATTTGTGTTCCTTTTGAAAATATCCTGGGAGAAATGCGCTTTTACCTTGTGCCTTATCATCACTTAAACATCAGGTGAGATGAAGACCAAGGATATATAAAAAACTGAGAAGAGCCGTTAAAATGAAGGGACTCTATTGGTTGATCGCACATCTCGGCTCAGCTCAGCTCAGCGTCAATGAAGTGTCATTCTTAATGGCTCCGCACACTGGACGACTGCCGCCGCGTCTAGTCGCGTTGTGCACGCGCACACATGACGACAGTTGTCGGCCGCAGCCTGTCGTCGCGTCTAGTCGCCGAGCTGTCGCAGTCGCGTGTCGCCTAGCGTGCGGAGCCATTCTGAGGTGTTTCCCGTGCGCTATAACATAAAGTTCTTCAAGAAGCGTGTTGATAGGGCTCTCAAAGTCGATAACGCAAAGGCTTCCTAAATACTCTCAGAAGACTGTAGGTATATGTCTAAGCGAATTTTAAGCATGTATTATTCGACGACCTCCATAGCCGAGTGGCTTGCACGCCGGACTTTGGGCGGCGTAAACTCTTTCGATTCCCGGTCGGGTTAATGTCGAAAACGAACTTTTCGATATTGTGTCGGGTCTGGGTGGCTGTGATACCGTCGTTGTTTCTGATTTCCATAAAACGAGTGCTTTAGCTATTTACCTTGGGATCACAACACTGTATGTGATGTTGTCTAATACTTTATTTATTAATATTTATAAAACATAACTCGCACTTGGCACACTGGCTTTTGACATCCATGTAACCATAAGAGCTCGAGCGCGCGAATACCAGGCACAATAGAATTTTAATTGTTAGCGGCCACCTGGTGGTCAATCGACCCTCAAGGGGATAAGTCTAAAGCCAATCCAGCGTAAGTTTCTATCACAATTACGAGGCAGCAGGCACCGAGCCTAGCTTCAAGTCTTCAAGTACAAAATGCTTGTAGTCAATGCTTTGATGTTGTTACGTTCGCATGGATATCGATAACGACTCATATTTCAAACACTTTTATGCGACAAAAAATTAAATTTACGTTGTGTTTAGTATTTAGTCATTTAACGACTAAACGTGTTGAGTCGAATTCAAATTCAAATTTAAATTCAAAATCAATTTATTCAGTTTAGGCTACAAGTAGCTCTTATGAATGTCACTATGCCATCGGTTCGTAAGTATACTCTGGGCGGGAGATCTTGTACTGAGAAGAACCGGCAAGAAACTCAGCAAGTGTCCAGCTCTTTTCTCCCTTACAGCGTCAAAAATATTGGAAAATGCCCGATCATAGCAGGACATTTTCCATTACAAATAAACATAGAACATACTTATAGAAGACAACCACAACATGTAAAAAAAAGACAAAAAATAAAAAATCTAGGTTAACAAATTTACATCAGGTAAAAGTTTCAATTTCCACAATGTCATACAGTACCATTACAGTACTCTACTAAAAGTCAAAAATTGTTTCAGAAAAACAAAGTCAAACTATAGTGAATAATACTAAAAATAAGATAAGTATGCGTGAGCAGACCAGCCTCCACAGGCGGCACCCGTTCACGAGTATGACATATGAATCAGCTATCGCTTCGCTCAACCATATTTTAGGGAACGTAACGACCCGACGCACACGCCACCACCGCAGAGACAATAAAGAGAGCATGACACACTCAAGATACTCTAAATAAAAATTTAATGATATATTTAACTCAACGCTGTTTATTATCTGTAGGACACTGCTTATAAAGGCTATATATCAGTATAAAAATTATATAAATTAATTTTATTATTGTGAATGTAATTACAGTAATTTTCTGTCTTTGCCAAATCAATTTATAGTGTTAGTTATTGTAGGGGTTGGGGTCAGTATATTGATGTAAAACACCGTCCTTTACCAATAACACGTATAATGGCCACAAAATACAGACAAACAGATAGATTTTGGACAAAGCACGTTTTACAATGATTTCGCAAGGTAGTATGGTGTCGTTCCGAAAGAGGCTAGCGGCAGACTGGCGGGCACGGCCACGGTGGCTCGCGCCGTTCTCCAACGGACATGGCGCGGAGCGACATCAAACTACCCTATAGTTAGCACAATAAAAATATAAAAAATAACAATTTCAACGTTTAAATGAGCGCGTCGCTAACATTCCCCACCCTAGTGCTGGCTCAGCACTCCTGTGTCAAAGGGATTCTAGCTACGCGCGCTGCGGACCGCTTCAACGTACCCGTTCTGGTGCGAAGCTCAACCACCCTTACCCGACCATCTGCGCCCGGGTATATTTCCTGGATGATTCCACGCGGCCAAGAATTGCGGGGAGCTCCAGGATCCACGAGCATAACTAAGTCACCCACCTTGAATGGCACCTGCTCTTCATTCCATTTACGACGAGGAATAAGGTCTGGTAGAACCTCATTTACCCACCTTTTCCAGAACATGTCCGCCAATTGTTGTGATTTTCGCCATTGTTTACGTAGATACAAGTCGCTGTCATCAAACTTACCCAAAGTCGGCATGCTAGAAGCGGTTCCCAAGAGAAAATGGTTTGGTGTAAGCGATTCTTCGCTATTAGGTTCCACAGAGACGTGCGACAATGGGCGGCTGTTGACAATATTCTCAACCTCTGCTAGGAGCGTACTTAAAACTTCGTCCTTTGGCGCACGCTCTTTCAGAATTACCCGAAGAGAAGTTTTGATGCTCCTTATTAATCTCTCCCATGCCCCACCCCAGTGTGGGCTCACAGGAGGTATAAAGGTCCAATCAGCGGCGTTATTAGCAGCCTCGAGTCTTAACGCTTCATTGTCGAGTTCGACCAACGACCGCTTGAGCTCGGTGTCAGCTCCTCTCAGGTTAGTGCCGTTGTCTGACATAATGTGGCGTGGCCAGCCACGTCGCGCTGCCATGCGTCGCAATGCCATGATCATTGCATCGGTGGTCATAGAATGTACGATCTCTATGTGTACTGCACGTATGGTAAGACAGGTAAAAATCACCCCCCATCGTTTCGCGTGTCGACGCCCGACTGTAACATCCATGGGGCCAAACAGATCCACGCCACAGTACGAGAAAGGACGCTGATGGTGAGCCAATCTAGCCAGGGGTAAGTCACCCATTCTAGGTATTTGTGGCTTTGCCTTTCTTATTCTACAGAGCATACACCGCGATACTACGTTTTTTACAGTTGGTCTTATTTTTAATATCCAATATTTCTGTTTCAGGTTATTTACGACGGTCTCCTGGTTCCCGTGTGCAGCCTTCTCGTGATAGTGCTTCACTATCAACCGAGCAACCTGATGCTTACCATCTAATATTATTGGTCTTTTAGTTTCAGGTGATACTCCGCGAGCCGCATCGATGCGGCCACCGCATCGCAGGACTCCGAGTTCGTCGAGTATTGGTGATAAAGTAAGTAATCTGCTGGTGCGTTCTATACATTTACCTTTCTTTATTGCAGATATCTCCGCAGCAAAACACTCCATTTGTGCTTGCTTTATTAATAAGCATTCGGCTGATTCCATTTCCATTAAAACACTTCGAGTCTTTTTTCTACATCTGTTTATGAATCGTAATACCGTTGTAGTTGCTCTCAATAACCTCAACCATGAAGAAAACCGGCTTGACTCCGGAACAGGTAAGTCTTCGGTTCCATCTTGAATAAGGTTTACGCATTCCATGTTGTCGTCATTGCAAATAATGACGTTATGCGGCCAACTTGACTCTTCATCAAAAAGAAACAACGGACCCGAGAACCATTCAGTGTTAAATATAGTGACGTCATATTTTTCCCTGGTGCCGACGTCAGCGATATTTAATTTTGTCGGTATGTATCTCCATTCAGTTCGTTCCGTCAAATCATCAATTTCGCCTAACCGGGCCGCTACGAACGTTTTATAATTGTGAGCGTCATTGTTAATCCAGTGCAGTACAGTAGTCGAGTCGCACCAAAAGTATCTTTGTTTAATTTGTAATTTATGTTCTCGAACTATTGTATCTGCTAGCCTAGCCGCGAGCAATGCTGCTTGAAGTTCCAGCCTAGGTATAGTGGTAGGCTTTATGGGTGCAACTTTGCCTTTACTTGCTACAAATGCAACACTAACCGTTCCGTTATAAATCCAACGCCAGTATGCCACGGTGCACATCGCCTTTGACGATGCGTCACAAAAAACGTGTAACTGTAGATCGCGATAATAGTCCTTATTGCTTGGGTTTAATTTTACCTTTGTCGTAGTATAATCCGTAGCATTCCGATCGTCCGTAGACGCTTGCGGCCGTAGCAGCGGCAGCGGTGAGGGGGGAGTGTGTGTCTGTAGCACACTCGTAGACGGCTCACAGCCCGTCCCTATTACGTTCGCAGCAGATGTCATTATTGCTCCCGTGGAATGCAGATAACAGCGCGGCATGCGCACTTTTGCAATTTCTTTTAAAAGATTAATCCAGTTGCACCATTTGTCGTAAACAACATCTGTTATCATTTCGTCCCAGTCGATATTGTCCTTCCAAACATCTTGAAGCATAATTTTACCTTGAATAGTAAAAGGTGTAAGTAGTCCATACACATCAAATATCGACATAACGACGGCGAGCATTAACCTCTTCGTAGGCCTGCTGGTACCCTGCCTTATATTGTCGGGAATCCGCTTCAGAGACACATCGAAGCCGAGTTCGTCTTGAGCTGGGTACCACATCATTCCGAGCGTTCGTTCACCACAGTACTCCCGATCAACATTGAACCTCACGGCAACGTCACCTAAGGTCTCTTTCGGCAAGCTACTTAATACGGATAGGCTGTTACTAGTCCAGTTTCTTATCTCGAACCCACCTTGCTTGTGTATATCTGTAACGTTTTTTATCATTTCTGTAGCGGTGGCGTCATCTGGCAGGCTATCTATATAGTCATCCATATAGTGTTGCTCGAGTATTGCAGCTACAGCGGACGGCTGCGATGACTCATGCAGTTTTGCGTTTTTGTTTTTAATGAACTGCGCTATGAATGGCGAACAGTTCGCACCGAAAATAAGGGAAGACATAACATATGTTTTAACGTCGCCTTCTGGACGATCCTTCCACAAGAATCGTAACGCATCTTGGTCCTCACGTTTTATTTTTATTCGTAAAAACATATCTTTAATGTCTCCGGCGACCCCGACTTTATTTTCACGAAACCGAAGCATGATACCGAATAAAGAATTAAGTAAGTCGGGGCCGGTGAGCAAATAATCGTTTAGCGACTTACCATGGACTTTTGCAGCGGCGTCAAAAACTAATCGCAACTTCTTTTTGTTGGGGTTATGTACCCCGAAGTGAGGCAAGTACCAGGCCCTGGGCACTGGTTCACCGCATTCCAGTTGTTTGGCAAAATCATTTGCTAGAAGATGTTTAATACGTTCCTCATACTTACTCCCATACTCACGGTTAGCTGTAATTTTTTTATTTATGCTACTTAAGCGAGACAGTGCGTAAGGGTAGCTGTCGGGCAACTTGCAGTTGGGATCTTTCCACGGCAAGCCGACGTGCCACCTACCATCAATAAGCCGCGCACTGCTCTCAAGCTCGGTCACCGCCCGAGCCTCGTCCTTATTCTGCCGAGGTTTACCTGTCACTCCCAACGCGTCGATGCAGAAGGAGCGGCGCACCTCCTCGTGCAGGTCGTGCAGCGCGCCCGCCTCCGTGAGCAGCAGGCTAGCCTGCGGCGCGGCCCGCGGCAGCGCGCGCACCACACCGTGCACGCACCAGCCTAGGGGGGTTCTAGTAGCGGACGGCTCATTCACGTTACCCACATTAACTTCTAGTGGAACTAACAAATGATAATTATCCTGTCCTAATAATATTTCTGGTTTACATAAGCTATTACAATCGATATTAACATTTTTTAAATGATCAAATTTCTTAAATTCAGATAAACAAACATCTTGTACTGGCAAATTTAATTCGTTTACGCTACGTGCTCTAATCATAAATGGTTCATTACTACATAAACTTGACAAACTCATAGTGACAACATTAGAATTACAAGCATACGTATCATTATTCCAGGCGCCGCGCACTCGCATAGTCTCGGCGCGGCCGCGCAGACCCGCGCGGGCCGCTAACTGCGCGCTTATCAGCGACACCGTAGATCCGTCGTCTAACAATGCACTTGTATTTATTATGCCGTTAGGAGCATACACTTTGACTGGCACTACTTTTAGCAAAACCTTTTTGTTCGTTAAACTTAAATGCGCGATAGTTTCCGTCGGCGGAGTAAGGCTCGATGCGGGTGTCTCCTCTTCTGCTCTCGGCGCGTCGGCGGCGGCGGCGGCGGCGTCACGCCGCACGGGATTGTGTAGTAGACGATGGTGCGCCCCGCTGCAATTCTCCTTATCGCAAGCGGGTGCGGGGCAGGTTTCCCTCTCATGTCGAGACAATAAACATTTGTAACAGAGTCCACTGCGTTTGATGTATCGCCACCGATCTTTGCGTAACGCCTTTAGAAACTGCTTACACTTCGTTATTTCGTGACTGCCGTTGTTACAAAAATTACATTTTCCATTTCTGTCGTTCGAACATTGAACCAGTACGGTGTGGGAACCCTTTCCGTGACCTTCACGCATTGCGTATCTGTTTTGTTTGAAACTGCTCGTGCCCATAACATTTACAATATTTGCAGTGGTAGATATCTTGATTGCTTCTTCGCGTAAAAAATCGGACATAATATCTATCCTTGACTTTTTATATCCGTCTTTCAGCAGTGGATAGCTATAGTCAGACCACTTTGAAATTAATACTGTCGGAAGTTTTGACAATATAATATTGGATAGATGAGTACCGCGGAGGCACTCATCACGTCCCACTGCACGAACAGCTGCTACGTAGTTCTGTATTTTCACAGAAAAGGGGACTATCTGCGTTTGATAATCTGGTGGTAACGGTTGTAGTTTTTCCAGTTCTTGCGTTATCTTAAATAATATGTAATCTGGATTTCCGAATCTCAGCTCCAGTGTAGATAACAGCTGATCAGGCGACGTAGCACAGATGAGAAGAGCCGAGACGGCGTCCCTGGCAGCTCCGCGAAGACATCTGCGTAATCTCCATACATTTTCTATGTCGCTAAATCCACATATTTTTGTTGATTCTTCGTATGCTTGCTTGAATTGTAGCCATTCAAGTGGGTCTCCATAAAACTCAGGTAGTTCCTTTGGTACACTCATGCGACTCAGTAATTGAGTGTTGGATCCGTTAGTGGCTGTAGAAGTAGTGATTTGCTTCAATGCTGTCGCCAACAACTCGACGGTTCCATGCAGCGGGTTCAGCGCGCCCAAGGTGGGGCCATTAGCGGGGTCGGGCTGTACTGTTTCCATCTCCTGTTGACTTTGCTCGAGCCACTTCTCGACTTCGGTGCGAGTATGTTCACTCTCGCGGTCACCTTCGTGTGGACTGTATTCATCATCTAGGTCGGCTAGGTCTGCTTCGAGTCTTTTATCGATAAGTTCCATTTGTAACCTAGCCTTTTGTTCTGCTGCTTCCAGTTGTAACCTCTTGCGTTTCGCTTTGGCGGAAGATGACATTGACACTTGCGAGCTTTTGCGTCGTGGCATTGCGCCATCTTGTGACCGGTCATCGTGTCGTTTGGCGGGTACTGGCGGTTGTGTTAAGTTGTGACTCGCTGGTTGCTGCAGCGGTCGAGCCGGTTGCGAAGCTGACTCGCGCTGCGTGAATGCGCCCCCTGCGGACCCCGATGGTTGGGGCGGTTGCTCATGTTGCGGCACTTTTAACTTCACAGGTTCAGATTTTACACTGTTTATCGGATGCGGTTCAATCACACGGGAATTCACGTTCGCGGACACTGCATTTTTGTTCGCACTACGCGTTAGTACCATCTTCGACGGCGGCGTATGGTACATCAATATGATTCGGCTCGAAGTGACCACTTTGTAGGGGTTGGGGTCAGTATATTGATGTAAAACACCGTCCTTTACCAATAACACGTATAATGGCCACAAAATACAGACAAACAGATAGATTTTGGACAAAGCACGTTTTACAATGATTTCGCAAGGTAGTATGGTGTCGTTCCGAAAGAGGCTAGCGGCAGACTGGCGGGCACGGCCACGGTGGCTCGCGCCGTTCTCCAACGGACATGGCGCGGAGCGACATCAAACTACCCTATAGTTAGCACAATAAAAATATAAAAAATAACAATTTCAACGTTTAAATGAGCGCGTCGCTAACATTCCCCACCCTAGTGCTGGCTCAGCACTCCTGTGTCAAAGGGATTCTAGCTACGCGCGCTGCGGACCGCTTCAACGTACCCGTTCTGGTGCGAAGCTCAACCACCCTTACCCGACCATCTGCGCCCGGGTATATTTCCTGGATGATTCCACGCGGCCAAGAATTGCGGGGAGCTCCAGGATCCACGAGCATAACTAAGTCACCCACCTTGAATGGCACCTGCTCTTCATTCCATTTACGACGAGGAATAAGGTCTGGTAGAACCTCATTTACCCACCTTTTCCAGAACATGTCCGCCAATTGTTGTGATTTTCGCCATTGTTTACGTAGATACAAGTCGCTGTCATCAAACTTACCCAAAGTCGGCATGCTAGAAGCGGTTCCCAAGAGAAAATGGTTTGGTGTAAGCGATTCTTCGCTATTAGGTTCCACAGAGACGTGCGACAATGGGCGGCTGTTGACAATATTCTCAACCTCTGCTAGGAGCGTACTTAAAACTTCGTCCTTTGGCGCACGCTCTTTCAGAATTACCCGAAGAGAAGTTTTGATGCTCCTTATTAATCTCTCCCATGCCCCACCCCAGTGTGGGCTCACAGGAGGTATAAAGGTCCAATCAGCGGCGTTATTAGCAGCCTCGAGTCTTAACGCTTCATTGTCGAGTTCGACCAACGACCGCTTGAGCTCGGTGTCAGCTCCTCTCAGGTTAGTGCCGTTGTCTGACATAATGTGGCGTGGCCAGCCACGTCGCGCTGCCATGCGTCGCAATGCCATGATCATTGCATCGGTGGTCATAGAATGTACGATCTCTATGTGTACTGCACGTATGGTAAGACAGGTAAAAATCACCCCCCATCGTTTCGCGTGTCGACGCCCGACTGTAACATCCATGGGGCCAAACAGATCCACGCCACAGTACGAGAAAGGACGCTGATGGTGAGCCAATCTAGCCAGGGGTAAGTCACCCATTCTAGGTATTTGTGGCTTTGCCTTTCTTATTCTACAGAGCATACACCGCGATACTACGTTTTTTACAGTTGGTCTTATTTTTAATATCCAATATTTCTGTTTCAGGTTATTTACGACGGTCTCCTGGTTCCCGTGTGCAGCCTTCTCGTGATAGTGCTTCACTATCAACCGAGCAACCTGATGCTTACCATCTAATATTATTGGTCTTTTAGTTTCAGGTGATACTCCGCGAGCCGCATCGATGCGGCCACCGCATCGCAGGACTCCGAGTTCGTCGAGTATTGGTGATAAAGTAAGTAATCTGCTGGTGCGTTCTATACATTTACCTTTCTTTATTGCAGATATCTCCGCAGCAAAACACTCCATTTGTGCTTGCTTTATTAATAAGCATTCGGCTGATTCCATTTCCATTAAAACACTTCGAGTCTTTTTTCTACATCTGTTTATGAATCGTAATACCGTTGTAGTTGCTCTCAATAACCTCAACCATGAAGAAAACCGGCTTGACTCCGGAACAGGTAAGTCTTCGGTTCCATCTTGAATAAGGTTTACGCATTCCATGTTGTCGTCATTGCAAATAATGACGTTATGCGGCCAACTTGACTCTTCATCAAAAAGAAACAACGGACCCGAGAACCATTCAGTGTTAAATATAGTGACGTCATATTTTTCCCTGGTGCCGACGTCAGCGATATTTAATTTTGTCGGTATGTATCTCCATTCAGTTCGTTCCGTCAAATCATCAATTTCGCCTAACCGGGCCGCTACGAACGTTTTATAATTGTGAGCGTCATTGTTAATCCAGTGCAGTACAGTAGTCGAGTCGCACCAAAAGTATCTTTGTTTAATTTGTAATTTATGTTCTCGAACTATTGTATCTGCTAGCCTAGCCGCGAGCAATGCTGCTTGAAGTTCCAGCCTAGGTATAGTGGTAGGCTTTATGGGTGCAACTTTGCCTTTACTTGCTACAAATGCAACACTAACCGTTCCGTTATAAATCCAACGCCAGTATGCCACGGTGCACATCGCCTTTGACGATGCGTCACAAAAAACGTGTAACTGTAGATCGCGATAATAGTCCTTATTGCTTGGGTTTAATTTTACCTTTGTCGTAGTATAATCCGTAGCATTCCGATCGTCCGTAGACGCTTGCGGCCGTAGCAGCGGCAGCGGTGAGGGGGGAGTGTGTGTCTGTAGCACACTCGTAGACGGCTCACAGCCCGTCCCTATTACGTTCGCAGCAGATGTCATTATTGCTCCCGTGGAATGCAGATAACAGCGCGGCATGCGCACTTTTGCAATTTCTTTTAAAAGATTAATCCAGTTGCACCATTTGTCGTAAACAACATCTGTTATCATTTCGTCCCAGTCGATATTGTCCTTCCAAACATCTTGAAGCATAATTTTACCTTGAATAGTAAAAGGTGTAAGTAGTCCATACACATCAAATATCGACATAACGACGGCGAGCATTAACCTCTTCGTAGGCCTGCTGGTACCCTGCCTTATATTGTCGGGAATCCGCTTCAGAGACACATCGAAGCCGAGTTCGTCTTGAGCTGGGTACCACATCATTCCGAGCGTTCGTTCACCACAGTACTCCCGATCAACATTGAACCTCACGGCAACGTCACCTAAGGTCTCTTTCGGCAAGCTACTTAATACGGATAGGCTGTTACTAGTCCAGTTTCTTATCTCGAACCCACCTTGCTTGTGTATATCTGTAACGTTTTTTATCATTTCTGTAGCGGTGGCGTCATCTGGCAGGCTATCTATATAGTCATCCATATAGTGTTGCTCGAGTATTGCAGCTACAGCGGACGGCTGCGATGACTCATGCAGTTTTGCGTTTTTGTTTTTAATGAACTGCGCTATGAATGGCGAACAGTTCGCACCGAAAATAAGGGAAGACATAACATATGTTTTAACGTCGCCTTCTGGACGATCCTTCCACAAGAATCGTAACGCATCTTGGTCCTCACGTTTTATTTTTATTCGTAAAAACATATCTTTAATGTCTCCGGCGACCCCGACTTTATTTTCACGAAACCGAAGCATGATACCGAATAAAGAATTAAGTAAGTCGGGGCCGGTGAGCAAATAATCGTTTAGCGACTTACCATGGACTTTTGCAGCGGCGTCAAAAACTAATCGCAACTTCTTTTTGTTGGGGTTATGTACCCCGAAGTGAGGCAAGTACCAGGCCCTGGGCACTGGTTCACCGCATTCCAGTTGTTTGGCAAAATCATTTGCTAGAAGATGTTTAATACGTTCCTCATACTTACTCCCATACTCACGGTTAGCTGTAATTTTTTTATTTATGCTACTTAAGCGAGACAGTGCGTAAGGGTAGCTGTCGGGCAACTTGCAGTTGGGATCTTTCCACGGCAAGCCGACGTGCCACCTACCATCAATAAGCCGCGCACTGCTCTCAAGCTCGGTCACCGCCCGAGCCTCGTCCTTATTCTGCCGAGGTTTACCTGTCACTCCCAACGCGTCGATGCAGAAGGAGCGGCGCACCTCCTCGTGCAGGTCGTGCAGCGCGCCCGCCTCCGTGAGCAGCAGGCTAGCCTGCGGCGCGGCCCGCGGCAGCGCGCGCACCACACCGTGCACGCACCAGCCTAGGGGGGTTCTAGTAGCGGACGGCTCATTCACGTTACCCACATTAACTTCTAGTGGAACTAACAAATGATAATTATCCTGTCCTAATAATATTTCTGGTTTACATAAGCTATTACAATCGATATTAACATTTTTTAAATGATCAAATTTCTTAAATTCAGATAAACAAACATCTTGTACTGGCAAATTTAATTCGTTTACGCTACGTGCTCTAATCATAAATGGTTCATTACTACATAAACTTGACAAACTCATAGTGACAACATTAGAATTACAAGCATACGTATCATTATTCCAGGCGCCGCGCACTCGCATAGTCTCGGCGCGGCCGCGCAGACCCGCGCGGGCCGCTAACTGCGCGCTTATCAGCGACACCGTAGATCCGTCGTCTAACAATGCACTTGTATTTATTATGCCGTTAGGAGCATACACTTTGACTGGCACTACTTTTAGCAAAACCTTTTTGTTCGTTAAACTTAAATGCGCGATAGTTTCCGTCGGCGGAGTAAGGCTCGATGCGGGTGTCTCCTCTTCTGCTCTCGGCGCGTCGGCCGTCCCGCGCTGTAGGTATAATTAGCGGGCCACCTTGTGTACGACCGTGCGTTCACAGGGCGCGCGAGGACTTAAATGAGCGCGTCGCTAACAGTTATTAAGTTTCAAACTCTACTGGTATACATAATATGATGTTGATTTTAACCATGACTACACCACCGCACATAGCGTGTCTTTACCTGATAGTTTTTACAATCTACGACTATGCCTGTCTTGTCGTATTAATTCATAACAGTAGTAGGTACATAATAAAAATACATCATCATTGTCATATTATACGTATTATGGTACAGTGTTGACTTTATTCTTAATATTAACAGAATTATGCGACACATTTAAATTTCTGATAGAAATAACCATAGTATATCTTTAATAGTATCGACACTTTCCATCACTACCGTTCCAAGGTGGAAAACCCTTAGCCCAGTTGCGGGCGACCTCTTGTAGCCCCGTCTGATACTTTTATGCCTCCTTGTAAGCCTCTCAGAAGAGGTACGTGTAGTTGCGGCTATAGGACGGGAGTAATTAACGAGAAAAAGTTGCGCACTGCAGGATTCGGGTCAATGATCTTTTGACATTTCAATTATGCGCGGAAATGCGTGTTTGATACTCGAGAGAAATGGTACAGCGGGTTTTTGACGCACATTTTTCACATTACTGACTGACTAAAATGATTTGAGCGTGTAATATTTCGATGTTTATATTATTATGTACTCGTATAAAAAACAGCGTTTCTCTACTTTGTCAATTGTCCATAGCTGAATTCAGCTGAGTTCACCACACGAGCAAACAATGCCACGACGTCGTGACGCCCATTCAGGCACTGAGTAATTTGCCAACAATGGAATAACAGTGACGGATCCCTACACAGCGACTAACGCATACTAAATCACTTAAACTGGCACCTTCGTGTATGGGAAACGTTGTGCGAAGGGGCGCCCATTGTAGGCAAAACGGCACTGCTTGATGCCTACTTAATATGTAGATGTCCCAGCAATCGCTAAGAGACGCCAACAATCATAATAAGGTATGAAATCTTTCGCCATTTTGAATATGACGCCAGAGGAGTAATTGGGTCACAAGGCAATGATATTGAGGCATTCAGAATCAAATTAACTCCGTTTGCAGTGTCATCTGTTCATCTAATTGATATTCTACACATAATAAACAGTCATTGTAATATCTCGTGATAAGATTATAGCAAGATGGGGAAAATAATTAATTCGCGGTAAATGATTAGTACTAAACTTACCCGTTTGTTGTCGCGAAACTTCAACCAGCCGCTGATTACACTGTTGTCCACCTCACATCCCTCCTCATGGTCCTCACTGTCCCCTCTCCTCGAAGGCAACGGAGAGCCTCCAGGACTGTCCAGCAGCTCCCGTCTCCTCATAACAGGAGTGCATTGCTGTGACAACCTCCCCTCGTTGACAGCGTCGCTCCGTCTGCCCAGGACCGGGGTGGCGTGAGCGGACACGCCGCCAAGGAAACCTCGTCTGTTCATGAAAGGGCTGCTTTCGAACACTGGTCGGTGTAAAGGACTGCCCTTGCACTCTGAGTGCACACACAGAGCGTCGAAGTTTGCGAGCTCCACAGACACCCGCGTCTGGAGACCGCTCGGGTGCGTCGTCAGGATGGTCTGCTTGGCGATGCTGCACCCGTGCCGATGCAAGTCCTCCCTCCTCTCCATCGCGAAAGGCTATCAATAGGGCACGCCAATCCTGGGGCTCTCCATTCCTCAATCTCCAATTCTCATCTGGAAAGACGAATAATAATTCCATTAGCGAAAATAGCAGGGTTTAATTGCACAATTAGAATCGCGTTCGCAGCCGTATATTAGTTTAGATCGTTCCCGAATACGATACCGCTTCCCGAGCGGGAGGGCTTTTAAATTGACTGTTTTAGATTTTAAGCAGGCCTTTATTGTAATAATTTGGAAGGGTCATAGATCGACGGTCATTTGTTAAGGGGGCTCGCAATCTTCGGAATAGTCGAGTGAAAAAGGAATTTTGAGTAGAGAATTGCGTTCTTTAATGAAGTTAGGAAGTCTTCATAACTCTTGGGGCCGCGGAATGTCCTCATCATTTATTACGCGTATTAGGAGCATTAATGTTTTTGATGAATTATTTAAAACGTTACGCTCTCCTACCTTTTAAATTGAGATCTCCGATCTTGGCGCTCAATTGCGTTTAAGTAAGCATAATTATGTGGCAGCTTTTCCGTTTTTGGTCGTCTTTGGTAGGTCTCCTGACGGTATTGGTCATTGTGAAGTAGATAAAAAAATTCTTGAGCTTCACTAAAGCCAGTTCTAGTTGATGATAAAAATCAATGTACGAGTAGGTAAACCTTTTATTAGCGGAGATTAAACAGGCATACTATTTGAAAATTACATTTAAAAAAGGAAAATCTTGTTAGGACAATATTCATCTCGGTAAAGTATATTGTCAGTACATTTTTTGTGTATATATGTGTATGATTTAATGAACCCACCCATCAAGATCAAGCTCAAACAAAAGACCTGCCACCAAACCGTAGATTATGTAAAAAATTTAACTGTTTAAGTTAGATTATTTACATATAATTTTACGCAAATATTGTTGCGAACAAATTACAATTTGAAAAAAGACAGTTTGAATCCCGCTCGTGGAATTTTTTCAACACTTTGTCTATTTTCAAATTGTTTAAGTTAGACTAACTAGGCATAATAACTAAAAGTCTGCAACGTGTGAGATACACCTATGATGTTGAAAACGTCTATATGCTGTGGTGATCTCAAAGCAAATATTTGCTTAAAATAATTCGAATTTAAAAAAAGTATTGTAAATTAAAGTAAAGACGAGCCAACAAGGTAATATTTAAAACTGTTTAACGATGTACAACGTCGTATACAAGAGGGTTCACAGACAGTAATAACCGTCATTGCGGCACACGATACGCTAACTGCCGCTGAATAAACAAACCATTAATTTATCGGTATTAGAAAGCTAAGTGGACAATTTCATATTGTTTTGCATGAAACGGACCAAGTTTTTGTTAATGCTACTGCTTTATTTTTTATTCGGTTAATATTTTTTATTCTTGCCAAACCAAAACTTGTTGAGACAGTTGCATGGTAGAATTGTAACTGATAATAAGCTTTGTTCTTCATTAGTGATTTTTGTTTCAAAGTTTAGTTCTCATAGTGGTATGGAAAAAACCCTATAAGGATATGACAAAGTTGGAGTTAAAAAATATATGAAAAGTTTTTCATTCAAACTACAAGCTTATTATCGCGTAATTGGACTGTACTTTTTTTGTTCTGGTAAATATAGACCCTAATTTTGGGTCTTGGTTGTTACGTCTGCATAATATCGAACTCGAGATGTCCTAATTTACCCATTCGGTGACCCGGCATTGCGTATGTTGCTTAACTTGCAAGATCGCAACCTAAACGCGCTAGCTTAAACGCCTTAAAACTCAAAAAAAGGGAGCCCAACATTAAAAATACAATGAACTCACAGCGCTATTTTTTAAAATATAAACGTTTTTCAATCACCGGCGTTTACCGCCCTGATTGAATGCCCTCACAAGGTTTATTATACTTAACACGTCAGCTTATTGGCGGTATATTCAGTGGCACTACCACGAGTGACTTTTACGATACTCGCGCACAACTTTTTGGTATGCAAAGTTTCGCACTTGCCACTGGCGAGTACCAACCCTTCATCGTCATTATATCATTATGTAGTTATCCAGATTAGTACCAAATTGTTTTTGTTAGTTTGCTCGGCAAATGACTCCACTCCAACTGATGTTAAATGGAAATGAAGTCCAGACGCGAAAACAACTTGTGCAACGCAGCATCAGTCACCCTCAACTTGCCAGCCCACAAGGTCCCTCTTCACGCCTCGTTTGAAGAACCCCATGTTATAGAAAAGTGGAAAAAACCTGTGCTGGTAAACTTACTGGTAAATAAAGAAACGAGGTACTAAATTTCATTGTGCGCGATGGAATGTTCGTGACAGTACATCGGTGACTCCGGAGAGCAGCACGCGTACTCCTATGAAGGAAGGGAAAAGTGGATTTCAGTAGAATGGTCAACGAGAACCACCGGTCAAACCAACCACCTTTATGCCCGGTCTACACACTACCGATCAGAGGAAAACTCCCTTTCCTGCAGCTAACCACACACCCGCACGACTCCAAACCAAATCTGGAGTCCGCTGGAGCCTTCCGGAGACGCCTTCCTATCAGTACAGACGGGATCCAAGATAAGAACTCCAAGGTCACCCTTAGAGAAAGGCAGCCGGTCCCATCCTGGCTCCAGCTGTTACCACCCTACCTACAGAGGTGAGTAGATAGGGGCTAGCGAGTAAGTACAGTACGCTTTACCTCATAGTAGGGCTCCTGGCCATGCTACAGTGGGGCCTGCTCATGAATTATGTATGCTGTGGCTACTATTACGCGCCGCCGCTCTTGTCTGACGGCTTCGAGCAGAGAGTTATTGTAGTTTGAAGCTTTATATTGTTACATAAGCCAAAGCCTTTTTATAAAGAATTTGAATGGATTTTAAAGTTATCGAGGTTCAAAAGTCTTTGACCAAACTACAGTAGATTGACATCAGTAAAGAAAGCCTTTAAACTGTCCCACTGCTGGGCAAAGGCCTCCATAATTGAAATCGAGTCATCGCTAAAATTTATAGGTCGTTTAGTACTCTCGGGATCCAATATAATAATGCATTTAGAATGCTGATGGGGCTGCCCCGCTATTGTAGTGCCTCGCAAGTGTTCGCAGTAGCGGGCATGGATTGTTTTTATACAATAACTAGTGGACCCGCGGACTTCATACCGCTTTGACAATTTTCATCAAGTGATTAAATTTTCTTTGATTTCCATGACAACAAACAAACAAACAAATCATTAGTATTGAAAAATTAAATTGTCGTTTTTAGTATATTTATAGTGTGAGTCCCGTGGGAATATCGGGATAAAAACTATGTGTTAATCCAGGTTATAAGCTATGTCGAAAAATTGTAATGTATACTGTATGCCGAAATTCAACCAAATCTATCCACCCGTTGCAGCGTGAAGAAGCAAAAAATATACACACACACACACATACACACAAACTTTCGCATTTATAATATTAGTGTGATGCGCAAACGGGCAGCCTCACTGGTGTACAGAGTGCACGACAGCGCTAACAGCATTCTAAAAATTATAAGTGTGAGGTTTCATTGCCCTACTTGTGTAAATGCTGGAGATTGCATGCTATTATATGGAATTCTATAATATACTAACACTTGTGATATAAGTTTTACTAACAATACATGAGCCTATGTCATTTTGAAACTTGAAAATAATTAAATTATTATTATTATTGGTTTAAATACCACGCCAGATTGACACGATCATGTTTAAATTCGGTAAAACTTCAGGAAACTAGAGTATAGTAACTTTCAGTCAGGAGTTCACTTCGCAGCGAGATTTCTATTTGTTTTCGGCTTATTTTATAAGTCTTCTTTAAAGTTTGTTTTATTTACTGAGTTTGCCTCTGTAGCAATACTACCCATAGTTGTTGTATTCAACTCGGCTAATGCTTATATAATAATTAAAACAAAAACATTTCTGGTTTTTTAAAGTTAAATCAGTCCTGTTAACCCACCTAGAAAACTAATATGCTTGTTTTTAGTAGTCTAGTAGCAGAGCATTGAGGATTTAACCACAACTTTTCGCATTCAACCCCTACGGCTATCGACGCAATATTAAATAAATATGTTGTTGAAAAGCTAAATGCCTCAACGTTCATCCGATACGGGATACAGAAGTTCCCAATGCCAATATTGTAGTAATGTGTGCGATCGCGGATCGGGCTCATGCGTTATGCATGATGTGCTGGCCAGTCGGCCGGTACGTCTGTCAGACGGGCGGCGGCGGCGGGCGGAGGACTTGATCTCTTCTTCAAACATCAACATACATAAACAGACTACACGCATAGGTATACAGTAATGAAGGTTTAGCGGGTAACGCTGAGATCGCAAAAGCTATGCAACTTTCGCGGTGGCTTATAAAATAATTGGTAGGTATTGGCTTAACACATGCTTGCCAAATGGCTAAGCATCGAACAAAATTAACACACTTTGGCTGACCTGGTATATCGGGCCTTTGCCAATCGACCTAACTCCAGTCCGCGCGGTAAATCATCATTATCATCATCATCATCAGCTCATTTAATGCCCCCACTGCTGGGGCACGAGCCTTCCCTATGGATGGGTAGGGAGAACGGGCCATAAACCACCATGCGGGCCCAGTGCGGATTGGTGATTGTTAACGACTGCTAATGCAGCCGAGACCAAGGGCTTTACGTGCCTTCCGAAGCACGGAGGAGCTCTAGATGATAAATTTTTGGTTACCCATCCGATGACCGGCCTTTGCGAAAGTTGCTTAACCTCAGCACTCGCAGATCGAACCACTGCGCCATCGAGCTCCTCTTCTCTCTATCGCGGTAAATCGATAAGTTAAAACTTCTTGCCCCTTTTATTGCGCTCACCAAGGAGTGTAATATTCGGTATAGTAAAAATTTATATGGAGAAAGAGTCCCAAAATATAAAATGTATATATAATATTCATTACATTCTTTAAACATTATATATTTTGTAAACTACGGTCGAATTTCGAATTTTTTACGATAGTTTACATAAAGGCCGGTAGTACATACCACCTGACTTCACTCAAACCACACCTACGACATCGATAAACAATGTGTATATGCAGATGGTTTGGCGGGATATATTTATTAGGAAAAGTTTAACGATACAAAAATTTTGATTGATAAAAACATCTGCCAACAAACAACAAAAAAACAAAGACTGACATCTAAACAGGTCGATGTGGCTTTTTACTCCCTTTTAAATATAGAATTAACTAAGTATTTATTCTATAGAACCCAAGGAGGTTTTCTGACAGTTATACCATGTTGTAAAGCAAGTGTTGTACCTATATTCGTCAGCAGGCACTCATCGGTTCAGCTGATCAGCTGGTCGGATTACGCCCACAATCGTCGCTTCACCACAATATGGTCGACTGCAGGCATCGTTTGTTATCTCACGTCAGTATCTGTACAGATGTTGTTTGAACAGTTGCGTGCACGATGTATCTGGCATAACGCACACATATTCTGGACGTCTGTTGACTTAATTGGGCTACTCTAGATGATGATGACTTTTGACAAGCACTTCTTACACAAAAAATATTAAATGTTCAAAATAATTTTTAACGCAAATTTTGTTGCGAACAAATTACAAAAACACAAATGTTAATAAAATAGCTTGCTTATTTCTTAACTGATCTTTAATATTTGTAAAAATATTATGATCGGATGTTAATGACGGTAGTTGTTGATATTGAATGGGCGCCTTTGGCTTACAGAGTAAAAAGTGTTGAATAATTTCGGCGGGCTGGTTAGAACCACGATAGCTTAATTGGAAGAGCACCTGACCCGGAATGTCAGAAGGGTGTAGGTTCAAACCCTGCTCGTGGAAATTTTTTCAACATTTGTGGTTTTTTTAAATATTAAGTCAAGTCTAAAATATCAATATTCAAATTAACTTATCACATTTGTACTTTTAAATCGTTATTGTTTTTTGTTTTAATTCAATATGGAGTCTTTTAGGTGTCGAGAAGAATGGGCGTAAGAATCTAAACAGCTTTATAATAGCAGAACATAAAAGAAACTACATTTGGTCCGGGTGTCGCAAAGGGGGTGCAGGAAAAATACACTCTAACTTTTTTTTCACAAACTGACGAAAAACATAGTAGTGTTTGAAAGTATGTAAAAAAAAACGTCGCACGTACAAAAACGTCGTTTCTGGCGCTTCGCCGGCCGCTGCCGCGGCACGCTCGCTCCGCTCGCTCGGCTCGCGCGTTTTTGGTCAACATACTAACCTAACCTAACCTAATTAACTCTTTAGATTTTTTCTTATGGCGGGGGAACTGAAGATTTTTTTTACTTTTTTTACTTTTGGTTTTTTTTTTGATAGCTATGTTTTTTTTAAAAAGTGTCGGCTCCATATAAAAATCAACTGAAAATTTTCTAAGTTTTTTTTCACAATTTTTTTGCACTTTTTTTGGATTTTCTTCTATCTCTTATTGATAGCTGTTTTTCGTCAGTTTGTGAAAAATTAAATTTTTCCTCGAAAATTTTCTAAGTCCTGCACCCCCTTTGCGACACAACGTGGAACCAAGCGAAAAATTTTACAAGTCCAAACTGCATACAAAAATATCGCAAATTTTTCTAAGTGTCGGCTCCATATAAAAATCAACTGAAAATTTTCTAAATTTTTTTTCAAGTTTTTTTTTTTTAATTGGATTTTTTGTCTCTTTTTGATGGTCTATGTTTTTCATCAGTTTGTGAAAAAAAGTTATGAGTGTATTTTTGCTCGAAAATTTTCTAAGTCCTGCATCCCCTTTGCGACACCCTAACCTTTTGTTGTTTTAAGGAATCTAAGGCAAAAAATAAAGAATTCTAAATAACAACTAAATAAAAAACACAAACATAACATTTAAAAAAAAGTGTTGATTACATTTCACGAGCGGGATTCAATTCAATCCGCACCCAATGACGTTTCTTCAACACTTGTTTTACAAATTGTAATTTGATCGCTACAAAATTTGCGTAAAAATATATGAAACACAAACATAATCTTATAATCAAAGTTACAAATCAAATCCTATTTGATGTTTAGTCTAAAAACAACAACTTAACAACCGTACCGACTTAAAAATCGGTGAATTTACAAATCCAATACAATCAACCGGCAATATTTTATTGAATCTGCTCATAAATAACCGCTGACATTTCACAGACGACTGCAGCTATATAAAAGAGCTTCAATTCAGTTTTATAAAAAGCACTTACGTTTCTAGACGAATTCAATATCGGAGCATTACTTTTAATACTGATTTTTTTATATACAACTACGGTAAATCTAAAGTAGTATAAAATTCTAGAGTATCAGGAGTACCAAAGTTTAAAGATACACGAGTATCTTAGTACTCGAGTTTCAGGCGCTTTTTCTACTGATCTGAGAATTGAAACCGTTGGTTAAACTCATATGCCATAGAGACGATAGACAAACTAAGGAAGCAGTAATACTAAAAACAGAAAACTATTTAGAGAAGCGTAGTAAATCTTATGAATGAAGCTAAGTTACGCCAACACAATCAGCGCTACGATACTACTTTGCTACGAATATTGCCGTAGCTCGTAGCATTCGTAGCTGTTGGGTTAAGGCGATACTCTCTGATAACTACACACGTAAAAGGCGGTTCGCCTGCTCGTTGACAGACTATTAGGGAATATTAGTAAGCCTTATTGAGAGCGCTCTTCGTGCGGGTAGAGATAACAAACACCGCGCCAGTAAGTTTTTGGACAGCTGAAGTAAATTTACAGAGTAACTATAATCACAGAGACAATATCGACAACACAAAATTTTAGTTTACGAGTTAACTTTATGATAAGAAATAATATTTTCATTGCACAAATACGCGGTAGCTGAAAGAACTGTAGATAATCATTTTGTTCTCCTTCTAATCTAACTAAGTCCTCTTGATGACGAACAGCAAATGTCGGCGAAGTTCGTTCTCGCGAACCAGGATGATTCTATTTTTGACCCAAGTACCTATACTTAGGTTAGGTTAATGTTACTTGCGTCCGTAGGTTTACACTTGAGACCCTACACGTGACCCCTGGGTGGTGCTAAATGAATAACACTGTCTGAGTGGTAGAGCCACGCTGCGTTGCAGCACGAAATGGGCTGGCTCGACCGGAGTAATACCACCCTTTCACAGAATATCGGCGTGAAACAATGGCATTCGTTGCTGTTGTGTTTCGTCCGGTGAGTGAAAGTACCGGAGGCCCATCTCTCACCCCACACCTCCAATCCCTACCCTCCCACCCTCCCAATTCCTACTCCCTCCTCAAGATTCAACTCCTTCCTCAAGGCTGGCAACGCATCAGCGATTACTTTGGTTTTGCGGGTGTCCATGGGTGGCGGTGATTACTTTCTATCAGGTGACCCGCCTGCTCCTTTTAATATTTAAAAAAAACTTAAAACCACCCGCTTTATCTTGTTTCTCGAAATATTTGCTTATTTTTTAAGTTCAAGAGCTCATTAAGATAATTTTTTTGCGGTGGTCCTGACATATTAAGCTGATCAGTGGTGACTCCTTTAGTCAGTCAGGATAGTTGCATGATATATGATAGGTATACAAACGCCTCGGTGGCTCAGTGGCAAAGTGCTCAGCCCGATAGCAGAAGGTCTCGGGTTTAATCCCCAGGTCGGGCAAAGTGTGTTTTAGATTTTTCGATGCATAACCCGGGTTTGTAATCACCAACCCGCATTAGGCAAGCGCGGTGATTAAGCCATTACCCATCAATTGTAGCGATGACTTGATTTCAATGATTGCCTTTGCCCAGCAGTGGGACGGTTAATAGGCTGTTTACTATACAATAGAAGAGTGATGCAAATGCAAAGTCCCATTCCCGCGCCTCTTGAGGCCGCTATTCCACATTTCACAGCACTACAACATGCGGAGTGTCGCGTAAACACGATTTTAATTCGATTCTGAATCGGATTACTTCGATGTGAATACTCGTTTTGTTTCGCACTCGCACTTTGTTTGCGCGTCCACCCGATGGAATTGGATAATTGAAACAAATCGATGCCTATGAATCGAAGCCTATGGAGGAGCTCAATGGCGCATGTGGTTAAGCAACTTTCGCAAGGGCCGGTCATCGGATGGGTAACCAAAAATTTATTATCTCGAGCTCCTTCGTGCTTTGGAAGGAACGTAAAGCCGTTGGTCCCGGCTGTACTATCAGTCGTTAAAAATCACGAATCCGCACTAGGCCCGCGTGTTGGTTTATGACCCGTTCTCCCTATCCATCCATATGAAAGATAAAATGAGCTGATGATGATGATGATGAAGATGATGATGCCTATGGTCGAAACCTTCGCATTATGACGTTATCAGTTTGATTGTCCGATGGTTGTAGCAAATTAATGACTTTTTGAGGGGTTTGATGGCGTTGTGGTTAGCGCGCCTGGTTTGCGATTGCTAATGTTAAGCAACTTAATTAGAAAATAAAATTATAAATGTATTATATATATTACGTATCACATTACTAGCTCAATATATGTCCCAACTGCTGGAGCACGAGCTGTCTGTGGATGGATAGGAAGAAGGAGCTATAAACTATCACGCAGCCCCATTGCGAATTACCTACATGAAGAGTACCATTTTATTTCTTCTTCTAAATTTGCTATTTCCAAGTTCTCATTTAAAGTGAATGACATGGTATAGCCTTACCATGGAATCAATATAATGGTTAGCTAAATTAAGGCTCCTGCCCCAGCAGTGGGGACATAAAATGAGCTGATGATGATGTGTAATGTGTATTAAATAATCGTTATGTAAATCTTTATTATAGCAGAACTTCGTGTCAGCACGGCTCATTCGCTCGGTGATGCGACAGCCAATATTTATTAATTTGTAAACCAACACGCGGAAGGGTTTGTTGCCAATTTTTCCTTAAGCTTTGAAATTGAGGCAACACTGTTCCCCCAGGCTCATCTCGCCGCTGATAAGACGTATTAATTACTCTGCGCCAATAGCGCACTTAATCAGGGGAAAGAGATAATTGAAAAGATACGCGCGGATTTATCTGGCGATAGAAAATGGCACGTACGCCCAGCGTCTCAACAGATGTGAACACTTTTAGTATTTACTCGCTTTAAAAGGTTTTTGTTAGGTCATTAGGTCTTTTTTATATTAAAAATTGCACTTTATCCGCATCCTCGTCAGTGTGACCATATGTGGCAGGATCCTGCCTTTTCGGCAGGTTTAGCTCTTTATTTTACTCTCTGGCATATTTGTTTGACGTTTTAGAAATCTGGCAGTATTTGGCAGGTTATAGCAATAATATAAGCTTTTTTTTTATTTGTCAATACATCCTTTAAAATTAGTAGGGTGCAGTATCGACAAAAGAAAAAACAGTAGGTAGGAAATGTTCAAAATAATTTTTAACGCAAATTTCGTTGCGAACAAATTATAAAAACACAAATGTTTAGTAATAGTTTTTACTATGATTAATTTGCACCACTGTAAGGCCGCAACTGCCCTTCTGGCACGCGAGCTTAAAATGAACAAGTTCGATATTGCCCTAATTCAGGAACCCTACCTTTATGGGGGACTGATAAAGGGCTTAGGTGGAGCTCCTGGTACTCTTTTTCATAACTGTTCCACTAATGATATGAGGACTTGCATTTATGTCAAAAATGGCATTCATGCAATGCCTTTAATCAAGTTCTGTTACAGGGATCTGACGGTTGTTAGGATCCACACAGGGGAGGGGGGGACTAAGCGAACGGTAATCTTATCGTCAGCTTATCTCCCTTACGAGAAGGCAGATCCAGTATCACCACAGATACGGGAACTGGTAACCTACGGCAGCCGAGAAAACTCAGACGTCATCATCGGCTGCGACGCCAACGCGCATCATGTCGTCTGGGGCAGCTCAGACACCAATGAAAGGGGGGAGAAGCTTCTGGAATATCTGGTAAGTTCACCCATGCAACTACTTAACAAAGGTAGCAAGCCTACTTTCTTCAACGCCCGCAGGGCACAGGTGATCGACATAACTATTGCTAACAACAGAGCGGTAAGGAACATCACAAACTGGCATGTGTCGGAATAGGTCTCTCTTTCCGATCATAACTACATATGCTTTAGGTACAGACTAGGCAAAACCATAGAAACTGTGCATAGGAGGAACCCCAGGAACACTAACTGGGAGGGCTTCAAAAAGGACCTCAGAATGGAGCTGGATGGTCCTAGCTGTAAACTTAACTCAGCCTTGGACATAGAGTTTGAAGCTGACAGAATTACAGAAGCACTGATGACGGCCTGGCAAGATAACTGCCCAGAAACGAAATCAGTGGCAAGGAGGGTACCATGGTGGAACCCGGAACTGGCTCGAATTAGACGAGCCACACGACAGGCGTTCAACGAAGCAAAAGCGAGGAACGACTTCAGCGACTACAGGGAGGCCTTAACGCGGTACAGTAGTGCGGTCCGTAAGGCAAAGAGATCTGCCTGGAGGAAACATTGCGACCAGATACAATCTGTTCCGGAAGCAATGCGACTAACCAAGGCTATCTCTACAACAAAAGCGATTCCACTAACCACATTAAAGAAGGAAGATGGAGTACGCACGGAAACAGGGAGTGAGACGTTGAAGGTTATGTTCGACACTCATTTCCCTGGATCAGAAGTCATCAAAGACGATCATGATCCAATCAGCTGGAGGGAACTGCAGGGAAGAACCTCCAAATATGACTGGATAATAGCGAAAAGGGTAATAGATGAATGTAAAGTTAAATGGGCGCTGGGGAGTTTCCAACCGTTTAAGGCACCAGGGCCTGACAACATTTATCCTATTCTACTACAACAGGGCGCCTCCATCCTGGGACCCCATCTGCTGTATAAAGCATGCATAGCCTTTGGACACATTCCCAGAACATGGAGGCGTGTTAAGGTAATCTTCATACCCAAAACGGGAAAATCTGATTACGAAGAACCCAAAGCCTTTAGGCCTATAAGTCTACAATCCTTTCTCCTGAAGACCCTAGAGAAAATGGTAGACAAATATATTAGAGCGGGACCACTGAAAAGATTCCCACTCCATGGACTTCAATGTGCATATCAGGCAGGGAAGTCAACAGAAACTGCTCTTCATCATGTGGTGAGTTGGGCGGAATCTGCACTGGAAAACAAGGAGATTTGCGTCTGCACTTTTGTAGATATTGAAGGTGCATTTGATCGCACTACCTTTGAATCCATCAAGGCTGCAGCCAAGAACCATGGTGTGCCACAGCCGATCTGTAATTTGATCGAATGCATGTTAAAGGGTAGAATTATCAACTCTGAACTGCTAGGTGACAGTCTACTTACACGAACAACCAGAGGATGCCCGCAAGGAGGGGTTCTCTCACCTCTTCTGTGGAGCCTTGTGGTTGATTCAGTCGTAGTAAGGCTGAATAAAGGACCATTCCATACGGTTGGTTATGCGGATGACCTGGTCATCTCAGTCAGTGGGAAGTTTCCCTCTACGGTATCGGGGTTAATGCAACGTGCCTTGGGTTTGCTGGAGGAATGGTGCAATGCCCATCACCTCTCTGTAAACCCGGGGAAAACAACAGCCATCCCCTTTACAAGAATGAGAAACACTACGGGTCTGGGTAACCTAACACTCTATGGTACCCAGCTCTCTTGGTCCAAGGAAGTGAAATATCTAGGCTTAACGCTGGATAGGGAACTTACTTGGAAACAGCATGTGGACACGACCGTAGCCAAGGCTTACAGAGTCTTTGGCATGTGTCGGTCTACCTATGGCAAGATATGGGGACTCAACCCCAAAATCATTAGGTGGATCTACATGACGATGGTGAGACCGATCCTCACATATGGCAGCATCGTCTGGTGGCCCAGAACCAGGCTGAAAATCTGTAAGAATGTTTTGAGCAAACTTCAGAGAACAGCTTGTTTGGCGATCACTGGTGCCTTTAGAACCACTCCAACGGCAGCGCTGGAAGTCCTCACGGACCTTTCACCCCTGCACATCGTAATAGAAACAGAGGCAAAGAAAGCGTTACATAGACTAAAGGTGGCCGGACTGTGGGACGCATCTAAACCTCTGACTAGACACACAAAATGGGAAACGAGTGACATTCCTGACAGGATCATGGAAATGGGATGCGATAAAATATCCCCCATATTCATGTTCGAAAAGAAATTCAAAGTTTATGTTCCAACCAGGGACGAATGGAAACGAGGGCCACCGTCTCCGGAAAAAGACAGCCTAATCTGGTACACCGACGGATCAAAAATGAAGTCGGGTACAGGGGCAGGCGTCTATAACAACGACTTCAAGCATAGTCAAAGCATGGGGAGATTTGCCACGGTTTACCAAGCCGAAACTTTCGCAATTCTCCTATGCGCAAAGCAGAATATAGAGCTAGCTATGAAGAAGCGCAATATATTCATCCTGAGTGACAGCCAAGCAGCGCTCAAGTCACTCATTTCGCCCCGAATCGACTCTGGCCTTGTCCTAGAAACCACCAAAGCTCTTAACAAGCTAGGTGGACATAACAAGGTGCGATTGATCTGGGTCCCAGGCCACATGGGAATCCACGGCAACGAGATGGCGGATGCACTTGCCAGGGAGGGCTCAGAGACCCAGCTTATTGGTCCTGAGCCGTTCGTGGCACTTGCACCAAGTACCATCAACAAGGCCTTAAAAGATTACATCAAAAACAGGCACGGCATAGAATGGAAGGAGCAGCCGGGTATGAAACACTCCAAATCCTTCCTAGGCGAAAACGCCTTAGGACGGAGTAAGTTCATATGTGGAGGCAATAGAAGGCAGGCCCGACTAATCATCGGTGCCTTGACAGGGCACTATGCCACAAAACAAATGCTCCACAGAATGCATCTATCAACAAATAGCTTGTGTAGAGCATGTGGAGAGGAAACGGAGTCAATGCAACACCTACTGTGTGACTGTGACTCTCTGGCTAGGAAAAGAATGGGACTCCTGGGGTCGGCCTATCCGAAACCGGAGGACTTCAGGCTCTTCGCCCTTAAGGACGTGGCCAAACTTATGGCATCTATCTTTACAGAGGAAGAAGAGTGAAAGGACGGGGTTGCACAAAAGATCCCGATGGGTCGAAGTGTTACTGCAAGAGGGAAATCTCAGCAGGGCCCACTAAGATAAGATAAGATACTATGATTTGCCTTGTTGGGAAACAAAGGTCATAAAAAAGCTTAAAATGTTCGATAAAATGTGAATATGCTAGTGAGGAGTCCTCAACTTTATACATGTCAGAAAAAGATAGATTTTTAATACACATTTTAAACTTCTCCACATTATCTTTGCTGTAATCACGAGATTGTTTGCGCCAATATTTTAATTTTAATGTTTTTTTAACTGGTAGTTTTATAATCTGAGCTATGTACAACTATTTTAAATAAAAAAATATAAAGAAATCATGTGACTATTTATTTTAAATTTTAAAATTGTATTGGCATTATTTCGGCATTTTGTGCATAGAAGTATGGCAGGATTTGTCAGTTTTTTTGCCTAAGCGGGGCAGGATCTCTAATTTAAAGTTGGTCACACTGATCCTCGTCCGCGTGGATTTGAAACTTTAAACCGCCTTACCATCTGATGAAATGAAAGACAAAAAGCTCCACAACCAAATGAAAAAATTACAAACCCAATCAACTTTTGTAAATAGTTGGTAGTGCACCTGACCCGGCATGTCATGGGGTGCGGGTTCGAACCCGCTCGTGGATTTTTTTTCAACACTTTGTTTTTTTTCTGTTTTCAAACTTTTGTAAAAAACTTTTCCAATTCCAATTATTAGCGATATTACAAGACCACGTAGATGTTTAAATATTAATGTAAGTAGTTATCTATTCTGGCCTTCCACGGCGGCGTACAACGAACCGGTACCCTTACTTCAATAGCCAGCGTATGTTTGCGCGCGTCAATGGAGCGCACGACTTCTATTGGTTTAGGACGGGCTGCGGGCGAGATACGACCATCTATTCTCTTAGCACCTGTTATTGCCTGATGACGAAGTTTGTGGGAACGATCTTCATTTGATTCGATTATTGATAACTAACCTCATTGGAATAGATCGAGCTCTAGTTTGAATGAACAAAATATCAGAGAGGTAAGTTTTTATTCGCAAAGAAAAAAAAGAATTCCCTATGGATGGATAGAGAGAACGTGCCATAAACCACCTCGCGGAATCAGTGCGGATTGTCAGTTGTTAACGACTGCTAATGCAGCCGGGACCAACGGCTTTACGTGCCTTTCGAAACACGGAGGAGCTTGGATATATTTTTGGTCACCCATCCGATGACCGGCCTTTGCGAAAGTTGCTTAACTTTAGCACTCGCAGACCGGCGCGTTAACCACTGCGCTATCGAGCTCGTTATTACAATACCAGAGATATATTCACGCGTTGCCGACCCTGTCAAAACCATTTTAGCCAAGTCTCTCGCAATATATAATTAAACATATTTAAATGTCGTGATCGCATAGTTTCGTGAGCAAACCTCGGCAGCGGGCTAGACTTTTTTAAAGTCTCATAAATATAAAATGAAGTTAGGTGCAGTTTTAAAAAATAATTGGAGGCGCCGGCAGCACTTGCCTAACTTGCGGCTATAACTTTGAATTAATATTAAATTTCTTTCCGTAGACACAGACCGTCGCTAACGTATTTGACGACAAAAAAATATTGTTTATTGAGTAAAGTATTGAGTATTGAAAGTAACCTATGGATGATTGCAAGTCCAAGGGTATCCGCGTGCTGACTTTAAGTTTTAGTTCTTAAGTTTTGGTATGTCGGAACGTGGATCTAAAGCGCCAAACAATTGAAATTCTATTGTTTCTGGTATTCAGACAGACCAGAGGTTATGGCACTATGCCTTAAAAAGATAACAGAATGCAAATATACAAAAATCGCAAATACTAAAGTATTTGGTTTCAGAAGCACAAAAGTAATAAAAAGTCCCGCAAAACAAATTCCTTATAAAGTTTGTTAAATGTTTACTTTCAGAGTTTGAACGCTATCGTCTAAAAGTATTAAAAACGGTAATGTTGTGAGTTTAAATTTGTATATAAGGTCACTTTTTATCAACTGCAAATATTTTGACAAAACATCTAATTATATCAGAGAAATAAGGATCTAGCATTTTTTTTTTTAATTCAGGCTAGTTTATTTTTTACTTTTCCTGACACAAAAATTGTAATATTTTTAAGATCGGCCTCTCTGTCGGTTTCTTTGAATGAAACTACGGGCACGTGTAATCGGTGAAGGCATTGCGGCCTCTCTGTTTCGGCTCCTTTGAATTGAAACTACCGAAAGAGCTTTATTTTACTTTTTAATCGAAATGTGTTTTGGCGTTTTACTTGAAAACTAACGTATAATTATATAATAATTATAACATTTTAATGTTTTTTCATAAAAATAGTTTATATATATGTTGTTGAATTTATCCTCAAAATATTTGCAGTTGATAAAATGTGACCTTATATATACATTTTTGATAATAAGTTAAACCTTGTTTTTTGTAGTTAGTTTGTATTACCTTAGTACTGCAACATAAAATAAATTAAACAATACAGTGCTTCACATTTTTTGTCATCTGTTGTAAGACCTCACAGGTACCTATCTGTTTTAATTACAACCGTCCGTCCACTTTGCATCCACTAACTGGAAAACTTCAAACTCAATCAATATAATTCCAAACTTCATTACTGTTAAATTAGCCAAGGGTCCCGGGTTAAGACGAAAGATCCCAATAAAATTAGAGCCGTTTCAATCTAAATTCGTTTCCGAAGTTAAATAGCTATATGTAAGGAGCAGTTTAAAATTAACTTTGCCGGTTAACAACCGCGGGCTGAAGGTGAAGCGGCTGGAACTCGGGACCGCACTGCGTATTCCAGATTGAACGCTAAGAAAAACACGAACGCGTGTGTGTATGAAGTTTTTCCGTATCCAATTCCAACCGTTTGCCGAGTAGCAAAGTTTTCCCTGATGAATTTATTAGGAATGGAAAGATTTTCGACTTGGAGTTGATTAATTTTATTAATTGTAAACTTTGTACTGTTTGTATGTTATTACTAAGCTGCCACCGCAGTTCACAGATCAAGATTCCAGAAGTTTCGGTTGGTGCGCCTCTACGCCCTGTATTTTCATTGGATCTTGTACTTTTGAAACTGGAACGCAGAAATGCAAAGCAAAAAGTACAATTAGGTAGGTGCAAGGGTTTGAACCGTATAGAGTTGTTTATGTATGTAGTGTAGTCTTGAATCCATCTGGATGGCAATAACGCCAGTCTGAGTAGAATCATATCGCAATGAAAACATTTTGACAGTTTTAAAATATAAATAACCTATAACTGTCCCACTGCTGGGCAAAGGCCTCTATTATTGAATTCAAGTCATCGCTACAATTGATGGGTAATGGCTTAATCACCACGCTTGCCAAATGCGGGTTGGTAATCACAAACCCGTGCTACGCATAAAAAAATCCGAAAATTGCATCAACTGGGAATTGAGCCCGTGACCGTCGGATACCGTGCCAAACGCTTTGCCACTCGGCCGAGGCGATGTAGAAATATATTTTAAATAATTGCAAGTTACACTATAATAATTACAAACGAAGAAACAAACGCATGCGCGTACAAAAAATAATTTTCTGCCGCTTCACATAGCGAAGAGCCTTGCGAAGACGAGAAAAAAATGAATATTTCAAGTATAGTATTGTACGCAGAATACAATAGCAGCAAACATGAAGGGAACTCCGCCTTCCCATCATACTTGCACTGCGGAATTCACGAGTTTTCATTGTGAATAAAATATGATGGACTGTAAAAACTATGTCGTAAAACCGCCTGCGTCCCCACCTGAGCTAACTTGTATCTCGCTTCGTTTCCTATACAGACCGATTTATGAAGAAAACGAGTCATAAAGCCTAGAGAATAGGGTTGTCGCGTTTTGTGTGAAGTGACACACAGAGCGCGCGTGAACGAACTATTTAACGAAATATTTAATTCAGATTAAGTGCAGCAATTAGCACATAAAAATAAAAAATAAAATTTATTATTTCTAAGTCAAAACTTAAATAATAAATAAACTTTAAATTAGAAACATTTAAAAAAAATTAAAAATTAAGATAATTATACTAGTGAAATAGTATACATTCATTAACATAAATTATTTAAACTACACTTGATTAAAGAGGCCGCAACAGTAACCAATTTTACAAAACGCCAGTGAATACGTTCGAAAATCCTACTCTCTTGAAGAAAATGTATAAGCCATTGATAGTCCCACTTTCTTCGGTCTTGAAGTAAAAGTCAAGTTTATATTGATCTCCTAACAAAGTAATAAAATAGCGTTCTTAAAATGACTACTGATCTAAAAATATTTAAAAACGCACAAGTGGCAGCCCTACTGCAGAACCGAGTAGCTTCGTAGACATCGTAAAAGTAGACCAAGTTTCCAGTGCCAAGGGATTGTGGTAGACTTTTAATGTGCAGGGAAACATTTGTTTTCTTTGTTTATGTGATGTGTATTAATTAAAATTGTGTATCTCCGACGGTTTTAGTATTAACCCACTTACATTATAATTGTTGAAGGATTATTATGACCATGTTTTTTCATATCCAATATGTCGGCACTGTTGTATCCATGATCATGGCGCATGCAACTGCTGCATTAATAATTATGTTAAGTGATGTTGTTGTTTCTAGTTAAGCGTATAATGTGACTTTGTTATTTCTATTATAGCCTATTGATGACAGTTTTATAGTTGAAATAAAATCGTGTCTGCTTTGTTTACATGTATCACTGTTTTATAATTACTAGTGGTCGCCCAGTGGTCGAAATTTGACCGTAATTTTATTAAGGCTGCACGGATTGTATCCTAAGCAATGAAAAATTAAAAAGATAGATTGTGAGTTTGGATTGGCATTGACAGATGTCGGCCGCATTAAATACAAACAATACGTGTATGTCAAGTACATGGTAGTGTGTGTAATGTTGTTTTTGTTGATTTAATGTATTTTTTATGCATAATTTAAAAAAAAATATGAACATTCGGATAACATTATCTAAATAAACTATAAGTGTGCGAAATTTCATACTCCTCCGTCCGCGCAATTTTCGTAAAAACGGGTACAAAGCTTCACGTATTAATATAGATAACATAGAGATTGAGATTGAAATAAAATAATATATGAATATTAGATATTAGACAACATCACATACATTGTTCCGAACTCAAGGTAAGTAGCTAAAGCACTCGTTTTATGGAAATCAGGAACAACGACGGTACCACAACCACCCAGACCCGACACAATATCGATAATTTCGTTTGCGACATTGACCCGACCGGGAATCGAACCCAGGACCTCAGAGTTAGCGCCGCCCAAAGTCCGGCGTGCAAGCCACTCTGCTATGGAGGTCGTCAATTATCATCATCATCATCAACTCATTTTATGTCCCCACTGCTGGGGCACGAGCCTTCCCTATGGATGGATAGGGAGAACGGGTCATAAACCACCAAGCGGGCCCAGTACGGATTGGTGGTTGTTAACGACTGCTAATGCAGCCGGGACCAACGGCTTTACGTGCCTTCCGAAGCACGGAGGAGGACGTCAGTATTACAATGATATAAAACAATGAATATTGTATTATAAGTGTTACGTCATTTTGGTGGTGTTCTGTAGATACCATATCCACCGTAACATTGTCTTGATCAATACTCTATTCTACATACACCGATGATGGTTTAAAGTCATTCATTTGGTAAGCAGGTGATAGTAGGTACTAATAAATCTATTTATGAGTACTATCACCTGACACGTCACATCTTTTAAGAATAGAATAGAATAAAATAGAATAAGTATTTACTTGTCTAACTAACACTGTACACACAACATTCAATCAAATAAAAATTTTAAAGTAAAAGTTTGTAAAAAATAAATAAATATAATTAATGGAAATAATTTAAAATGTATAAAAAATAATAAAACTAAAAACACTTTACTTAACTAAAAACTTTAAAACAATCAGCAGTTTCATACATTTTGGGAGAGTTAATATGTGCTTATAGGTAATGTATGAAACGCCTTAAATTTTTTTAAAGATTACTGGGTTGGTCTAGTAGAAAAGTTGGTACCTATTTATAAGTACTACAACGACTTCAAATTCACGATGTAACTATATTTGAGCACGACAAAATACATTTTAAATTATATCACAGTTTCAGTTCTGCCAACGACTTCGAACAGGCGGCCATACATCTTCATTTTAAAACAAAGTATTGACGTCGAACCTTTCCAAGTACTCAGACAGAGCACTACGTTAAAATATTGAAATGCACTAAAACACGGCGACTTTCTTGAATTATCGTTAATAAGTGACATTAACGGCTCCCCCCGCCCACGACCGACTTTTAGTAGGACTGAATCAGACTGATTTTTTCGTCGAGGTTTTATTACCAATTTTTTTTTAATAGAACACGTGCGTTGCAACATAGACTTCCGACATAAGTTTCATTTTCACTGACTAAAAACTATCGATCGTGGGCGGGCACTAAAGTAATTTACGTAAAAACTCGGATGCATAGTAACCCAGGGTACAAAATATTAGTTGTAAAGTTGAACAACAAAAAAAATGTTATTCTAATAGGAGGACAACAAAAGTCATAGTACCTTACAAATAAACAAAGAATAAGGTCCGAATAGTCATTCCGTGTTTTGTCTCTTTTACTCTAATTTAAAATGACGTTTACATGACAGGAACAAAACACAGAATAACTATTCGGACCTTATTCTTGTTTTATTTGTAAGGGACTTAGTATTTGTCTATGGCTATTAAAATACTTATTTAAAGTATTATATGAGTAGGTATACGTTTTCTAGCACCTGTGTTTCCAGCTCTACTTACTTTTGGGCTGACAAATAATGTTTATTATAATTTCAAGAAAGAAAGAAAGAATATTTAAGTATTTGCGTTAAACGTGGTGCATAGAATTGTAGAAAATACAGATAATAAACCTCAAATTTAGTCCAACGTCCACGTCTCTCCCAGCTCCTGGGCTATTTTTCAGCCACGACCACGATTAGATTGTGTTAAAACCATAAAATTCTGTCTGTGCTTAAGTAGGTTTTATTGTAATTATTTGAATGTTTATTTCAATATTTTTTTTATGGCAGGTAAGATTTATCTATTTAATTTATAATTTTTTTAATCGTTCATAGTAGGTACTCAAATGAAAGTACAGGTGAGAATAGTTTTACTTTGCCCAATGTTTGTAACTAAATCTAGATTTAGCCTACTCGTATTTTGTTATCTATACTATTCATAAAGTGGCAAAGTTTGTGATTTTGTTTGTTTGTAATAAATATCTGTAACTTGGCCCGAATCCCTGACATAATGCTACATTCCTTGCGGGTAACATAGGCTATATTTTATATTGATAAAAAAGATTATTTTTTAAATCTCATAGCGACGCAGACGAAGTTTCGGATAAAATGCTAAGACTAGACAGACTGAGTAGACACTCATAAGATGATTACATTTTGAATCTGGTGGTAGAATCACGACATTTTCAAATACTGCTGAGAGATTACGCTTTCTTTTTTATCTATATAATTTTGTAATCACAGACTTATCATCAAATAATCATGAATTTACCTTAGTTTCTTACCAGTTAGAAACTTAACGCATATCGATAATAACTTAAAAACGCCTCACGATTTTACACAGTCGTTATCCTTTCAGAGATACGGCCTTCAAACTAATGTGACCATTAAAGCAAACAAATCCAGTGCTCACTTTGAAGTATTGGCCCATGAAACGTGGTGCCTCTCAATATAGTTTCATTTACATTCAAGACGTGTTTGTGCGCTACATATCTTTGGCTCTGGCGCAAGTTAAGAAAGTTTGCGATTCTTATTATCTAAATAAGATTGTTTTTAATGGCAATCAGCTGGCAAACTAGCAAACAGCCCGCGAGTGGCCATCGCAACTCTTTGTTTCAGCAATAGTTCTTAACACGAGCACTTTGCCGAACCTAAAGCTTTAGTTTTTATGTTTATTTAAGGAAGTGGCCGACGCTCCATACATTGTCTACCCCACAAGAAAAAAATCATGCGTCATGATCAAAATTTAATTTCTATATAGGTTCTTTATGAAATAAAAAATTGAAACCTCCACCATCTCTAACAAATAGGTATAGCATATAACTAATAAATATAGCATGCAACACAATCGAAATTCCTCGTGACAGATGACTACCAGATAACTGAGATTGACATTGCCGTTTTTATTTGAATTCATATTTTATAAACATAGGCGCAGTGTGGGCAGACCTCCAACAAGGTAGACCGACGATCTGGTGAAGATCGCGGGAAGCCGATGGATGCGTGCAGCACAAAAACCGGTGTGGGGATCTTTGGGGAAGGCCTTTGTCCAGCAGTGGACGTCTTATGACTGAGATGATGATGATGATGATGATGAAAAGCAGAGGTATTGATCCCATACTGACATTACTTATAATACGTGATTTATATTAAGCATCATTAACCATTAAAGGCTATCATTTAAGAGAAAACTTATCTTTTTACTTTGAACTTTGCCTTTTTTCTTGACTTTCGAAGAATAAAATTTAATGTAATGTATTGATTTGATTTATTTGTTTATTTATTAGGTCTAGCTAAAAATGCTTGATATCAGTGGTGTAAAGCATTACAAAATGGCAGATATGATAGATAGGAAATGACGTTGGTTTAAATATAATTTATTTATAAACATAATTTTATCGCCATCGCACTAAATAATTGAATTTACACGTGTTTTCAGGCGATGGCCAAGTCTCAATATATTTATATAAAACATTAAAGAATGTTATGGACCACGATCGTGGTCTTAGAGACTGGACGTATTAAGACAGAAAGTCGCTTAAGTAGAGACTGAATAAATTAATAACCGACTTGGTATTACATGGATCTCACAACTTTTTACCGCAGAACAACTGAGTTGCGAGACTTGGTTTTTTTGACAAGTATTGTTTTTGATGGGATCTCATTTCTTTTTGTATTTTGTAGAGACAGTTCTACTTTTTTCCTTTCGATTTGGCAGGGGCACTACCATGCGCCTATTTTTATATGGGACTAGCTGTTAGGTACATCACTACATAGATTGTGCGTAGTGGTACATCCCTACAGAGCCGCTATATTTGAGATGTCACTGGTGTCGAGGCGGCCGACGACAGACGCTGTACCTGTTATGTAATATGTAATTGTTGGTAATAAAGAACCTGCACCTGAAGACCACTGTATTATTCTCGAAACCCAAACTACAACAGAACAGCACGACATAACATGGTGTCAGAAGTAAAAGTAAGTAAAATATGACTAATCCGGTTGGCGTGGACCATGTGCAGCGCATGCAGATGACGCTGGGAAATCTGAAAATATCATCAGATAATTCGACAAACAATGCCGAAGCATGGAAAAAGTGGTGGCAGCAGCTGGATTTATATCTTCTGGCGACAGGTCTGGATAAAACCGAAGAGAAGAGGAAAATCGCCATTTTGCTTCACCACATTGGTGCCAAAGGTATAGAAATTTTCAATTCATTTAACACCGAAATTAATGTCAGCACGCTTGCACAGATAAAGGAGAAATTCGACAATTATTTTGAGCCACGTAAAAATGTCACAATGTGCAGGTACATTTTTTTCACCCGGAGGCAAGAAAAATCCGAGAGTATCGATGAGTTTTTAACCGATCTTGAGAATAAAAGCAAAGAATGCGAATTCGGAACCCTTAAGGAATCGCTCATCAGGGATATTTTTATAGCTAACCTCAATTTGGAGTATGCACATGTCAGGCAGAGATTGTTGCAGGAGCCAAAACTCACGTATCAAAGGATGAGAGAGCTAGCAAAGACACTGATAGTCGCTCAGCATGATGCCGAAAAGATGGTAAAAGAAAGCACATGTGAAAATGTCATGTTCGTCAGGCGAGGTCGCAGTTCCAGTCGACAGCGAACACCGAGTAGGAGCAGGTCAGGTCAGGCGTCAACTTGGGCTAACAAGAAGTCTCCAAGTCCGATGAGGCAGCCTGGAAAATCATCGTGTGGTCGCTGTGGGCAAGTTCATCGTTACAAGTGTCCCGCTGCAGGAATGAAGTGCAGGTCATGTAACAGTTTTGGTCATTTTGCTAAACTTTGTTTTAAAAATAAAAATGTAAGGCATTTAGAGTCGTTTACTTCCATGAACAGTTTTGAATCAGTTGGTAATAGTAATTATTTTATAGGCACTATAAGTAGCCAGTCCAGTCAGTCAGGTCAAAGTCTCAAGAAAAATCAGTCGAGTCATAATTATAATTGTCATCATCGGGCATATAAGGGTCAGTCACATGATAGGTACACAAGTCAGTCTAGTCCGTCAAGCCACAGTTTTAAAAACAGTCATAATAACAGTCAGTCACACCAGGGTCAGTCAAACAACAGGTACACATTACAGAACATGGCGGGTCATCGTTTGGTCGCTCAGACAGGAGTAAGGTCAGATCTCGATGATTATAATGCTGAATGCGATGAGAGTTCTGTCCCACAAAACAATAAGAAGCACACAGGTTACACTAGTCAAAAAGTAAATCATGAGTCGTGTAATATGTCAACTTTGTCAAACACCAACAATTTTAAATTCTTTGAGTGTGAATCAAATAAATTAAATAAAAATTTTGCATGCGAGTCGAGGAACAACATTTTTTCATGTAACAACACAAGTAGTAGTCATCCCATAAACAACACTTATTCGAAACATTCATGGAATATAAACATAAATATTGCAGGTAAAATTATTAATTGTATTTTAGATTCAGGTGCAGATGTAAACATAATGTCGAAAGATACATTTAACAGTTTAAATATGTTTAATAAATTAATTAAGTGTCAAGTAAATGTGACAGGTTTTGGAGGTAAAGAAATACCAATTGTAGGTCAATGTCATTTGAGCTGTCAGTTTAGTCATAATAGAAATATTGAAAACATTTTATTCATAATTGCAAATATTAATTGTCCAACAGTTTTAGGCTTACCAACTTGTGAAAAATTAGGTATAATCAAACGAGTATTTTCAATAAGTAATCAAAATTATTGTAAACAAATTCTTACAGAGTACAATAACTTATTTCAGGGTCTCGGGTGTCTACCTCCAGTATGTAGCATAAAGCTAAAGCATGATGCGGTACCATGCATTGATCCTCCAAGGAAAGTCCCATTTGCTCTGATGGATAAACTACGCGAGGAGTTGGATCACATGGAGGAAATGAAAGTCATTCAAAAGGTAACCAAGCCAACAGAATGGGTGAATTCTGTTGTGGTCACAGTCAAATCATCAGGTCAGTTACGAATTTGTCTAGATCCTAGAAATTTAAATAAAAATATAATGAGGGAACACTATCCACTCAAGTCAATTGATGAAATTAGGTCTCAGCTTCAAGGTGCAGCATATTTCTCGCATCTTGATGCATTTTCTGGTTTTTGGATGCTAAGATTAGACGAGTCCAGTTCAGACTTATGTACCTTTCAAACACCTTTTGGTAGATATAAATACTTAAGATTACCATATGGCATAAATGCATCATCAGAAATCTTTCAAAGAGTCATGATGAATTTGTTCGGTGACATAGAAGGAGTTTTGATTTTCATTGATGATTTGCTTGTTTATGGAGACACGCAGTCTGTTCATGATGAAAGATTACATAAGGTCATGGAAAGAGCTCGTCAAGTCAACCTAAAATTTAATAAGTCAAAATGTAAATTCTCAGTCTCAGAAGTTTGCTTTTTAGGCTATATCTTTAATAAAGAAGGCGCTAGGGTTGATCAAGAGAAAGTGAGAGCTATCGTTGATATGCCCACACCTAGAAATGTCAAAGAATTACAAAGAATTCTAGGTATGATTAACTATCTAGGTCCTTTTATAAGTGATTTGTCAGAAAAAACTCAAATATTGAGGAGTCTTTTAAAAAAAAATACTGTCTGGGTATGGGATGAAAACCATGACAAATGTCTGAACAGTCTTAAAAATGAGATCACCCAGTCACCAGTTTTAGCACACTATAGTCCTCACAAACCATTAGTTTTGTCAGTAGACTCATCAAAGTCAGCGTTAGGTGCAGTGATATTGCAATGCAATAAACCTATTGCATACAGCTCGAAAACTTTGACTCCTACGCAAGAAAGGTATGCTCAAATTGAAAAAGAGCTGTTAGCTATACAATTTGGATGTGAAAAATTCCACCAATATGTATATGGTCATAGAGTCACTGTACATACAGATCATAAACCATTGGTATATCTATTTAAGAAACCATTGCATGATGTCCCATCTAGATTACAACGTATGATGTTAACCTTACAAAAATATGATTTGAATGTTATACATGTACCAGGCAAGGAAATGTACATTTCGGACACATTGTGTAGGGCAGCTATCAAAGAACATTATGTACCCGAGAATGAGTCTGAAATGTCATGTCATGTCAACCTTCTGTACTCTAATTTAGCAATAAGCGAAGAATATAATAAGAGAATATGTCAAGCTACCAAAAATGATGAAACTTTGCAATTATTGAAAAAATATTATAAGGAAGGATGGCCAAGTAGCAAAAATAGGTTAAGTCCATTGTTAAAGCCCTATTGGAACATACAAGGTGAAATTCATGTAATTAAAAACTTAATTTTTAAAGGTTCTAAACTGATAGTACCACAGTCTATGTACAAAGAAATGTTAGAAAAAATTCACAAAGGTCACCAAGGGATAAATAAATGTTTGAAATTAGCTAGAGAATCTTTATATTGGCCTAACATGTCAGTTGATATAAAAAACCTTATAGAACAATGTCTTGTGTGCGCTAAATTCAAACCTGGCAATCAGAAAGAAACATTACTTAATTTTGAAATAACTAAATATCCATGGCAACAAGTAGGTATTGATCTAATGTATTTTGATAATTTAACTTATTTAATTGTGACAGATTACTATTCCAAATTTATTGAAATTGCTTTGTTAAACAAAGATAGTCGATCTAGCAATGTGATCACTAACTTAAAGTCCATTTTTGCCCGTCATGGAATACCTATGTCTTTAGTGTCAGATGGTGGACCGCCATTCCAATCTTTAGAATTCAAAAATTTTGTTTATGAGTGGGACATAGAACATATTGTAACTGATCCGTATCATCCACAGTCAAATGGACAGGCCGAAAGTTCAGTCAAAATTGTCAAAAATATGTTGAAGAATTGTAAGGAGACAGGAACAGATCCATATATAGCATTATTACATTATAGAAATACACCAAAAAATAATTTTACGTCTCCAGCTAAATTGTTAATGTCTAGAAGTCTAAGAGATAATATTCCTATGTCATACAAAAAGTTAACACCTAAAATTGTAAAATTCAAAGATTATAAAAAATCTGTAAAAAAAAATGATGTACAAAAGTCTAAATACTTTAATAGAAACACTAAGCCATTGTCATTGTTACACCCTAATGATCATGTATATTTTAAAAGAAATCCTGTAAGTAACTGGGAACATGCAGTAATAAAACAAAGATTAGGTAATAATAGGTCTTATATTGTAGAAGATGTTAATAACGTTAGGTATAGGCGTAATAGGGTTCACCTGAGACAAAAGTTCAATTGTAATGACTGTGACCACCCTCCCATGCAGTCCAGCTCATCGCAGGAGAGGGATGAGGTGAGACCCCGAGAAGACCTATGTTCAGAAATTGTAACTCGTTCTGGTCGTGTTGTAAGACCGCCTAGAAGATGGATTGAGGAAATAGACTAATAAAAAAATATAGTAATTTAAACTCTATTGGCATTGTATAAGAATTAAGAAGGGGGATGTTAGGTACATCACTACATAGATTGTGCGTAGTGGTACATCCCTACAGAGCCGCTATATTTGAGATGTCACTGGTGTCGAGGCGGCCGACGACAGACGCTGTACCTGTTATGTAATATGTAATTGTTGGTAATAAAGAACCTGCACCTGAAGACCACTGTATTATTCTCGAAACCCAAACTACAACAGAACAGCACGACATAACACTAGCTTAAACCCGCGGCTTCGCACGCAATAATAATAATTGCCGTAAAATAAATAAAACAAAACATCGTTACGAATAAAGCCAATATTGAAAAATTTAACTGAACCTATTATTCCATTTTATTATACATGAATCAGTGGATTCATTAACTGCACATGTAACTTTGTAATCCTATACATTTATATGGGATTACAAAGCTATTTATGCAGTTGGTGTATCTAGAAAACTGGACCGAAATTGCAAAATATTTTAGTTTTTCCTTGATTCATACACCAAACACTACTTATATTCCAAATTTGAAGCTTCTAGGTCTGCTAGAAGTGCCTTAGAATTTTGATGATCGGTGAGTCAGTCAGTGAGTGACAAAATTAAGAAATTTGACCCGTTATAATTCTTAAAATACTGGTTCAAATTGAATGAAATTTGAAATATACGTGTCTTTACAATGCCTGCATGGTTACTGAAAATTTCAGTCTTCTAGTTTTATCCACAACGAAGTTACAGGGGGTCGAAAATGGTCTGAATTGCTTCGAGAAAAGGATGGTACGGCCGTGACGCTTTTTTGCTCGACTTGGTGGGGCCACGGCGGTGCCCCCAGATTTGCAAAATAATGCTGCTTGGCAGCAGAAATTGGAAACCTGCCAACTATTATTTGGCCTTAAGGGCTAAATTGAAAACTGTACTAATTTCGAAGTTGTTGCATGTTTTTATCCCGAATAAAATCAATAATTTAAAAAAATTAAGTCAACTAGGATATAACATAAAAACCACGACCACATTTTTAAATTCTCCGCTTCGGTGATTTCCTTTAATGATTGTGCTACAAGCAGTTGATCCCAGTTGTCGCGCAGTTACACCACCAACTCGCTTTGGACCAGCCATTATTTAAAATTATCAACATGGGACTTACCATTCGCTAGCAACTTGCACCACATACAGCGTGTAACAAAATATGTACATAATGCGTAATGCCGTTAACACTCAGATCAAAGGCGACGATTCGCCTGTGATCGGATGCGTGTCAATCGCATACCGAGGTGCCGATGATGACACGTGACGTAATCCCGCCCTTTGACGATTACCTGCCGAGCCACGGCACCTAATACCGATTTGTTAAGTGCCTCTACAGTAGTTTTGTTTAGTGTGGTAATGGTGTAATCTACGTCGATGTAGTAATTGCCATGTCTTGGCGGGGACACGTACGTGCCGTCAGATAATAAGGTAATTGGCACAACGTAATTACTTAAATACAGAACTAAAGAGGGGAGGTAAATGAGTATGATGAGGCAGAAACTATAAGAGATTGGAAAGTTAAGTTTTTTTTTTCATTTACAACCAACTAGCTGACCCGGCGGACTTCGTACTGCTTTGACAGTTTCCATGACAACAAAACAAAGAAATCATTTTGTATTGAAAAATTAAATTGTCGTTTTTAGTATTTCCCGTTTTTTTTTTAATAAAAAGTATTCTATATTCTTCCCAATATCTTTGAGAATATGTGTACAAAGTTTCATGATGATTGGTTGAGTAGTTTCTGCGTGAAAGCGTAACAAACAAACTTACATTAACATTTATAATATGTATTAGTAAGGATAATAAAACCTTGCCAAATATATTAAAGTAATAGTTGTTTTAATGCAGTAGTCAATAGTCAATATTTTACTGTTTTCCTTAGGTATAAGTAATACACTGTACTTATCTATGTTTTTTTAACAAAAGTTTCAAAAATTAAAGTATACCACGAATAATTTATCAATGGGAAATATTTTTGTTTTCAGATTATCATGACACAATATCACACACTTCCATAAATTTTATAAGTTTTTCACCGTTCTCCATATTATAAAGAATAAAAAGCTTTCTTCGTGTACAGAAACACTTTTAAATATATACTTAATGCATTTATAATAAAACAGTTTAAGGTATTTTAATTTAAACACGCTTAACCAACTGTGAAACAACCAACGCATATTAAGCACTTCTAAACGATATTAATGCAAATTGTATTAATTAAGTCTTAAACTTGGTATTCCTCTAAGTTCACCAACAGTATTTTGTTTACATTAAAACTTAAACTCTGATCAAAGCTTGCACATAGCTTAAAATTTGTTTGCGTTAGCTTTAAGTGTCATCAATAAGGATCAAATGTAGCGATTAACATCAGTATGTAACTAAGACTATTAGTACAAGTCATAGCGAGTACCAATAAATAACTTAAACATTGCAATGGATATCGTTTGCATGTTAAGCTTAAGTTAATGTTAACTTAAGTCTACTTGGTTAAAGTTGGCTTCGAAAACTCACTTCAATTATTACAGTTTTCAACTCTATGTTAAATATCGTCTTAGTAATTACATTAGCTGATTAAATTTATGTCTTTGAATATTTATAGGATACAGTGAAAAAACCAAATGCCTACCCAACCCAGCCAGGAATCGAACCTGGGTTTTCCGCAATCCGGGCGGCTGTACTGACCATTATGCTACCGGGAAGGCTGACGTAAGCTCTGAATTTTTAAACTGCTTTTTTTTTGAGTGCTTTTAGCGGCACAGTGCCATCTATCCAACGGTTATCGCAACCGATGGCTATGCAGATCAAGAAAGTTTGTTAAGTATCTTACGACAGGTGAAGGCATATAGCGTTGTGAAAGAAAGGAAGAAAACGTCCTTACTGAGTTGGTTGCTCGTCCTACAAAGACTCTCGACGTAGACTTTCGAACCGGTTCCTCATGTCTACTAATTAAATAACGAGTTAATAGTGGGTCCGGAGCTCGATGGCGCAGTGGATAACGCACCAGGTCTGCGTTTACTAATAATAATAATAATAATAATAATAATAAATCTTTATTATCTACATCCCTACGTCCCGGCTGCATTAGCAGTCGTCAACAACCACCTTACGCACTGGGCCCGCGTAGTGGATAGCCCGCTCTCCCTATCCATTCATAGGGAAGGCTCGTGCCCCAGCAGTGGGGACATAAATTGAGCTGGTGTGTGGTGTGTGTGTGTGTGAGTGGGTGCGGAGCCTGATTATTAAATGTAAAATGTAAAACTATGGGCAAGTTGTCAAAATCAAGCCACACGACACCCCGACACACGTTTGTGGACATTTAGAAATAACAGAATCAAAGCCCTTATTCTGTGGTGACATTATTAATATTGCTATATTTTTGTTTTTATTTCACCTTGTCTTGTTAGCGCTTTTGAGGTCTTGGGTTTAGTACCCAGGTCGGGTAAAGTTTGTTTCATATTTTGATTGTTGTGGTCAATATTGTAGTCAATACCCTTCAATTGTAGTGATTTTAATGAAGGAGACCTTGGCCACAAAGTGGTACAGTTTACTTAATTTTACCTAACAAATGCGCTGTAATCTTTGACCTTTTCGTCATTCAGCATCCAGTGATATGTAGGCCAAGCAATTTCCACTTGCGGAAACAAAAACCCTATTCATTACACCCCTAAAAACCAAGCACTATCTGAAGCAGCACAAATCTCAGTTGTAATTACAGAGACATCACGGTACGCAGTTTGGGCCCGCTTTAATGGCCACAAAAATTGATTGGAAGATGTATCCAATTAACCGGTGGGTAATGGACGTCGCCATCCACCACTCAACTGGAAGAAGATGCAATAAGCCCGCCCGCTCAGCCAGAAACTATTACCGACCAAAAACAGGCCGGCCGCGCGCTGATAATGAAAATATTGTTTGTTACAACGCCGATTTAATCAGTGATGCTCGTAGGATTTGGTTTTGTGGAAAAACAACCTTTTTTTCAGAAAATTTTTTTCTTTTTTTTATTAATATAGTAGGTAGCTATGTTCGTGACTTCGTTCACATAGACTTTAGATTCTAAGTTATATAGATATAATCGTAGATATAGTCGTAGTTTTTTACTTAAACGTTACGTTAAACTTTATTAAGCCATTACCCATCAATTGTAGTGATGACTTGATTTCAATGATAGAGGCCTTTGCCCAGCAGTGGGACAGTTATAGGCTATTTAATTACTTAGTTAAACTTTAGCGTTTTAAGTTAATTAAATTAAAGTTTTATAATCAACATATATACATACATATTAGATATTTTTAAATTATTTATAGATCCCCATCTACCCGTGTGGTGCCGGGTGTAAAGAATTGCACCATCCCATCTCTTCCCGTGGGTGTCGTAGAAGGCGACTATAGGACCATTCCAGAGGATGGGCAGCAGCGTCTCTCTGTGATTATTCTCACTTTACTGCGATCGCCAACCCGCCTGCCAAGCGTGGCGATTATGGCAAATTCCCCTCAAAATGATTTATTCCTGAGGGAGGTCTTTTTGGCTGAGATGATGATGATGATGATGATGATTTATAGATCAACCTTGTATTAAAACTTTTGATTTAAGTCAAATTTAAAATCGAGTAACTATGTAGGTACTATCTTCTTTTGGTAAATATTAATTATCTAAAATAGCTGACTCTTATTACTGTTTGAGTTAAATTATCAAGTTCGAGTAGATTTAAACAATTTAGACAATAAAAGAGGATCACACTCCTCCATAAATTCAGTACCTATTGTTCTCAGATTCTTCACTTTCATAATCTTCCTCCGACGGTTAATTTACAAATACGCATTATTACAAGATTGTTTTCAGTCTGTCTAATCTTAAAAAAGTAGTACCTATATGTATGATATATGACTATTTAACTTAATTTTTAAAGTAATATTTAATCAATGTACGGCCCACGTGGTCGTGGTTTAAAACCGTTTAAAACAAATTTAAAACGTGTTTTAAACCACTGAAATTGGAACAAAACGGTTTATTTACAACCCTAGCTGGACGCACCTTTAGATGTGTATTGCAAGTTGAAAAATCAAATTCAACGCTGAAACAAAGGTCACTTCCCTTAAACAACCCCTGATTTTATATCTACTACCTTTCGAATCAAATACACTCCGGTAAATGAGTTTGGACTGCAAACTCAACTAAATCAAAGTGACACTTAAAGTAATCTTATTAAGGCCGCTTCTGTCTCCAAAGGCATCAATAAAAATCCAATTCAACTTAGAAGTTGGAACAGACACCGGTAGCTCTAACTTTTATTGTCTAAATGCTTTAAATCACTGCCATTGGGGCGTATTAAAAGTTTTCATACCACTCCAACGGTAGCAATCGAAATATCCGCAGGCTATTATTACCGAAAAAAGCAACCAATTGTTCATTGTAATTGTTGTTAATTGCAACGCGACTCCTTTAGTTGCAGTTGATAAATTGATATTACAGACACAATATACACAATACACAATACACACAACTGAATCCTTACTGCCCAAGATAGGAATAAGTTTTTTTTCTCTCCTTTCTGTAACTTAGCGATCTGCGTGAACACAATAAGTTAATCAGTTCGGGTTTTACAGTTCTTTTCCTACTTATAGGAATAAGTGGAGAAATTTGAACTCAGCTCACACCAGGTCTCTGGTTGACGAAAGCTGAGAAGAAGAAGATGGACACAAATCGCTCAATGATCGCTTGCTTAGTGCATTTGCGATTAAAATGTATGTAATAGTTCACATACATTGAGCGTAATACCAATTTATCAACCGCGACTAGAGCAGTCGCGTTGCAATTGTACAATTAACAACCGGTTGCTTTTTTGGTAATAAAGCTGCCGAGCTGCAATTTGTCCGGCCATTTTACAACTCTGTTTACACGTCACGTACGGGTTGTTTACATTAATCCCCGTGTCAATTTACGGTTAAAATATTCGAATCTCCACTAAAAACTATAACGGGTCATTGATCAAACACATGGCTCGGGATTTCAGTGTCGTTGTCGTTTATGAATGCAACTTGTGCTGGCATTTTTCGTTTGGTAAGATTGCATTGCGATGTTGCCAGTATTTCTGAATTTCATCATTCATCATTCATTCATCATCAAAAACTACGTACGATAGTACGTAGTTTTTTTTAAATATTGACGGGTAAGCCCAATGCCTTGATCTCACCTGATGTTAAGTGATGATAAGGCCAATGATGGAAGCGCACTTCACCTGGGATCCTCAAATAGTGAGGCACTGGCTAAAATGCTACAAACATTGATGTTATGGCGACATATTTAGATAAGATGGTGGTAGCTAGCCAGGCGGACGAACAAGCCCTACACTAACCAAACCGAGTACACAAACATGTACCCCCGCTGGGAATCGAACCCGAGACCTCTGGGTCTAAAGCGGTGGCCTTAGCCACTAGGCCACAGAGGCGGGTAAAAGTTGTAGTGTTCTAGCTGATTTTTAAGGTTCAGACTTTGCTACTGAACAATTTTGCCTAATGTAAGCCTAAAATTCAACACTTGAAATGGTTTAAGTCGCTTTATTTATAAAATAATAATAATTGATAGCATACAAATGTTAACTTCAATGAAGTAAATGTTCAAAAAATTTTTTAACTCAAATTATAAAAACACACGGGTCAGGTGCTCTTCCAATTGAGCTATCGTGGTTCTAACCAGCCCGCCGAAATTATTCAACACTTTTTACTTTGAAAGCCAAAGGCGCCCATTCAATGTCAACAACTACCGTCACTAACATCCGATCTTAATACATAATAACGTATACAAGACGTTTTACAGTATGTTACACTTTTAACTAGTTTTCACTCTTATTCCATTTTATTAAGTTGAGTTGAGTTACATTCTCGTGACTTTACATATTTTTAACTGCTTACTGAAAAAAAAATTACAAGTCGTAGTATTTTTTGTTTACAGAAATTTAAAAATATGCTGAAAGATTCTAGATTTAATTTGTTTTTTTTTTAACAGTAATAATACAACCATTTTTCATACACGCCATAGCAATAATTAGCCTTAGTCATTAACGGTTCCCAAACCCAAAGCAAGTGAAAACATAATTAAAACATCTCATAAATTGGTGGGTACAATGAAAAATGGCCGAACGGCCCGGCCCGCCGGAATGAGTTGCCACTTAAAAAAAACCTTCAACAACCATTTCTGACCGTGATTTTCGGGAACATATTAATGCGATCGCGTTTTTCATTTTGATGCTTGTTTTTAACCTTTCAATTGTTTAATTTGACTTTTTAATTAGACAATTTGGTTTTATGATACTTCGTCTCGTACGTTGGGATAAGCTGGCATGCTTATTGGTTGGTGTTAACGATATTCATAGGTAAATTCAAATTTAAAGAGAACTGAAATAATACTTTATTTAGTAGTAAGTAAGCAGCGAGGAGCTTGATAGCGCAGTGGTTAACGTGCCACTTTTGAAGTTAAGCAACTTTCACAAAGGCCGGTCATCGGATGGGTGACAAAAATTTATCAACTCGAGCACTTCCGTGCTTCGGAAGGCACGTAAAGCCGTTGGTCCCGGCTGCATTAGCAGTCGCTAACAACCACCAATCCGTACTGGGCTTGCGTGGTGGTTTATGGCCCGTTCTCCCTATCCATCCCTAGACAACGCTCGTGCCCCAGCAGTGGGAACATCAAGTAAACTAATAATGAAGTAAGCAGCGTTATAGTACAATTTTATTGTATAAAAAAGTAGTAATTAAAAGTCATTAAAAGCCTTTAAAGATTGCGGGTATGGATAATTCGCGCATGGCCGTCATTAAGACCTTATACTTTAATTGAACTATTAAGTTTCAAACAACTGTAAAATTATTGGGTTCACCTAGTAATTTTTCATAGAGCAAGTAGTTATTTGCTCTTTAAATGGAAGTAAAAGACCTTGCTTCTTAGCGAGAGAAATGGGTTTACTCTTATACTTTTTAATGTTTTGGCCCTTTGACCAATTTAAAACAAACATCCAATTCACCACAAAAAACTGTAATCAAATCATTACCACCCATCCGTAAAGCGTAAATCGCTTAGCATTTACGATCGCTGGCTACTGCACCAAGTATGGAAAGCTAGCACTCAAAAACCTTCGTGTAAATCGATAGGCACCTAATCAGATGCGTGCAGTTAATCGAACCGAAACTGTGCGTGCCCCCTTCCTCCCCCCACCACGGGCTGTAGCTCCGTCATTTTATTACAGCGGTTGATGTTGATTGAAGAAATATTAAAATAAGGGACGTTTATGATCGAGTCGGCTCCAATAAAGATGGGATTTTGTTTTTTGTTTTGTTATTTTTTTGACGTCAGAGGTACGAGTATGTTAATATGTTTGGTGCTACGCGCAGAAAGGCGGCGCACACAATGTGACCATGATATACTGGTGGATGATAAACATAATCGTCGTAGACTGGAATGAAAGTTTTCCGAAAAAGTTATAGATCCAAGTCAGCCAGCACATGTGCACTGAGCTGCTAATATGTACCAGAACCTTCCTCCCGAACTTTAGAATGATAATTTTAAAAAAAGAGATAGCTGGAACGGGTTTTTTTGGAGAGAGTTTGTTGTTGGCATCTCACGGTCTTTGCTGCGTCACCGGACTTTTACGGGGGCGACGAGTAACTTAAAGGGTTCCAAGCCATGTCATCGATACACCGTCCGAGGGTTCTAAAGAGAGCGGCGTCATGCAAGCTTATCTCCGTTCCGTACTAGATTATCCGAGGTGTAGTGAACACATCCCGCCTGATGGTAAGCAGCTGATGCAGTCCAAAATAATAAGAAAGCTCCTCACCGTGGAACAAGCACGGTAACAAGCGCACCCATTCATGACGGCCTGCATAAATGCCGTCTCACGTCCCGCTTAAAATACCCGGGACTATAGGAGCTGGGAAACACATGCGCTAGCAAAGAATTCCAAAGCCGAATGGTCTTACAGAGGAACGACTAGCCAAATTTTTGATACGAGTACCGATTGTCTGTACAGTATGATGGTGGTTCCTAAGACCAGCACGTGTAGACCGGGAGAAGAAAGGAGAGGGCGGGATTAGATCAAAGAGTTCTTCAGAACACTCTTCGTAGTAATTCCGGTAGAAGACACTGAGAGAAGCAATGTCTCTACGCAGCTGGAGGTCCTCAAGAGAGGCTGTAACCACAGCATCTCCAATAATGCGTACCGCTCGCCTTTGCAGTCTATCAAGTGCATCGAGGAAGTATTTAGCGGAGCCGTCCCATAGATGGCAACAATACTCCAAACTCGTATCGGTCGACCAAAATGCGGACGATATAGGATATTCCCCTATCTCAACGCACTGTCCGCGTCCCGTCCCGAAACGGAATCTTTAATTTATTTAGTTGGTAAACATATAAACTTAATATAATAAAAATATCATCATCACCAGCTCATTTTATGTCCCCACGGCTGGGGCACGAGCGAAGGCTCGCACGAGCAAAGGGAAGCCTTGGGATGGATAGGGAGAACGGGACATAAACCATCACGCGGGCCCAGTGCGGTGCAATGGTTGTTAACGACTGCTAATGCAGCCGGGACTAACAGTTTTTATGTGTCTTCCAAAGCACAGAGGAGCTCGAGATGATAAATTTTTGTTCACCCTTCCGATGACTGGCCTATGCGAATGTTGCTTAACCTTAGCAATCGCAGACTGGGGCGCGTTAACCACTGCGCCATCGAGCTCCTCTATAAAATATAATTAACAATACAATTACTACAGTTTTTATAGCAAGTAGCATAATAATTGCGATAACTATTCAGTTACATAGAATGGACCAATAAAACACTGAACCAGAAAGGTTCCGAGTCTTACCAGTTGGTAGTGGCTTTTAAAGGGCTTGTCAAAAAAAAGAAATATAAAGAAATGAGCCGAATAAGTAAAGTTCCGTTCCCAAGAGATTGAGACAGAGACAGGTAAAGCGACAGGAGAGGAGCAGGAAACAAAATGCTAATGGTAAGTACTGACGACAACACGGCACTGCTCGTACTTGCTCTACAAATATTGATAAGGATTTTTATCCTAGTTGGTAAATCTTATTGTGCACAGATGGCCTTTACAGCGCAACTGGATTTCGCGAATACAATCAATTAAACTTTTCTTTGTGAATTTTGTGGTACAAATATACTCCACCATCACTTTTTTTATGTACAGCCACGCGTATTAACATGTTTCCAATTTTGACTCTTATTCCGTTGTATTAAGGGCCTACATAAAGATATCATTTATAGCTTCAATGGCATAATTCAGATCTTGATGTGAAAAAAAAAATCAAGTTTCACGTCCATACTACGTCATTAAACAAAACTTTTACAACGCATATTTTTCCATTAAAACACAACATTACCCTGAAAGTAACCACTCCATAAGCCCTACGGTGTTCCGTTTAAACGGGCTCAGTTAACTGCGAAACGAAGCAAAAACAATGGCAGTTAACTCCATAGCTAACGAGCTCGCGTTAATAGTTAAACAGTTAACAGCTACCCAGGCGACGCACTACGCCGAACGTCTAGATCTGGATACAGCTGTTTAAAAACGTCCACAATCTAAGTGTCAAAATATATCACTAAGACGCTATTAATTCAAATTCAAATTCAAAACATTTTTATTCAGACAACTCAGATTCAATGTGTTAGTACAATTGCTTAAGACTATGTTAGTAAGTTAATTATGTTGTATTAGGTATATGTAACTTAATTATCTATGCACCTTAAAGGCATAGCACGCGCCTGACGTACTGAAGAACTCTCATTCACTACTTCAGACGTCACGCGCATGCAATGTCTCCTCAAAGGTGCATGCGGATCATCTGCCACTGCTTTCAGGATGCTGTTGTCGCTCCCTCTCATCCTTAAAAAGAAGTATGTCATACTCCTTCCTTATACTATGCTATTAAGAAGTATGTAATAGGGGAGACCGGGAGCAATAGTAACAGTAGTGATATTATTGGGCATTCTGGCTCAAATCAACATATCGGCGGCTGTGCTTTTTTAAAGGTTTTTAAAGGTTCATATCTGTTTTAATAATTAATTTATGAAAAAAAGCAAAACATAGGGACACAGCCAAAGCCTTCCTTTAATTTTTAATGAAAAGAGTAATTAAACCGGTTCAGTTTTGGAGGAGGAAACAGGGGACTACGAAACGTTTCATATAATCAGTCGACCTTTGTGTTTCCTCTTAAGAAGTATGTAATACTCCTTCCTTATACTGTGCTATTAGTAGATTTTGTAAATAGCAGAATCGTAGCCGTATCACGGTGACTAAAATCTGACATTTGCTTGCATAGCATGACATTCATTGCATGGACTATGCATACGTCGAAATTAAGCCACTGTCTGTTACACACGTTTGTAGTTGTTTTAAAATAGTTAAATATACAGGTTGCTACTAATTTTAACTACGTTAATTTCATTTTGCTTACTTTAACAGCTCAGTGGACGAGTGGCGTACCGTTTGGCCCGATATCCACAGGTCCTAGGTTCATTCCTAAACGGCCAAAGTGTATTTCAGATTTTTGCGTCGCAGTAAGCTACAGTGAAGGTGTATGCGACAAGCGATTTAACAAATGTACAATGCATCTATTTTTTTAATGTCTGTCATCAAACTTCATGTTTTGAATGTCGTCGGATTTCTACTATTTATGAGTAGGTATATTGAGTCGCTACACTCCTTTCACTTATTATTAATTTATTTCAAAACTAGTGGCCCGCTCGCGACTACGTCCGTTTCAGTGAACACCCGTATCCTATAGAACCCTATAGCGCGACCTATCGGGTCCAATTATAGGCATTATAGATATAAACCTTCCTCTTGAATCACTCTATCTGTTAAAAAAACCACATCAAAATCCGTTGCGTAGTTTTAAAGATCTAAGCATACATACATACATATATAGGGACAGCGGGAAGCGACTTTGTTTTATACTATGTAGTGATGAGGGGAAGTTCTATTGTGTCATACGTCGATTTATAGTTTTACAGCTCTATATAGTTCACATGAAAAAATCAAAACAAAACAACAATAAAGCACATTGTTCAATCTAATAAATAATTAAGGACCATGGAAATTATTATTCGATTCTAATTTGCATTCGGAAATGCGATGATTACCGAGAGACATTAAGAAAATAAAAGCACTGTATAGAGTTACATAAAGCTAGACCGACAATGCTAGGCGTTTTTGCCTTAGTGTTACAAGCATCTATGGGTTGCAGTAACCGCTCGCCACCAGACGGGCCGCATGCTCGTTTGGCGACTCACTCACATAAAAAAGAAACCAAACTCTCGTTTAACTAAGCTATCTTTGATTTCGATTCCGAATCCCATAAAGGAAAAACGTTCGTTTCAAAAACGAAGACGAGATTTGTAATCACATCTGTCATAGTTTAGTGGTTAATACAGCACAAGATGATGAATGAGTACCACAGAGTGACAAATTGTATACTGTAATTTATATATTGTATCTCATTATAAGTGAAATTATGTAATTTCGTACGAGAATAAAGATTTAAAGAATTTAACCGCCTCTGTGGTCTAGTAACCACTAGATTAATATATTATTAGAATAGGTTAAGACCACTGGTTTAGACCCAGAGGTCCCGGGTTCGATTCCCAGCGGGGGGTACATCTTTGTGTACTCGGTTTTATTGATGGTAGGACTTGTTTGTCCGCCTGGCTAGCTACCAACATCTTATCTAAATATGTCGCCATAACAACAATGTTTGTAGCATTGTTGTGTTCCGGCAGCTAGAGATAAGATAGCCAGTGCCTCACTAGTTGAGGTTCCCGGGTGAAGTGCGCTTCCACCAAATGGCCTTATCATCACTTAACATCAGGTGAGATCAAGGCACTGTGCTTACCCGTAAATATAAAAAAAAAAGATCTTTAAGCCTATAAGATTAGCCGCGTCTAAGATTATAGTTATAGGATTGTTATATAAAGTCATAGCGTTGGTGGGCAAAGGCTTCCACTATTAAAATCGAGTCATCGCAATTGGTGGGTATAAGCTTAATCGCCAATTAATGCCAAATGCGGATTGGTGCTCACAAACCGAATAGATAGAATGGATTATTACTTAAAATCGAAAAAATAAATTAGACATCACATACATTTGTTTTGATCCCAAGGCAAAAGCACTCGTTTTATGGAAATCAGAAACAACGAAGGGTACCACAACCACCCAGACCCGACACAATGTCGAAAAGTTCGTTTTCGACATTGTCCCCACCGGGAATCGAGGTCGGGAGTTAGCGCCGCCCAAAGTCCGGAGTGCAAGCTACTGACGGCTTTAGGCACTACATAGGCACTTATTGGCGTCAAAACTATAAAATCCAAATAATAATAGAAAACAAAAAAAAAATTAAACTATACTACTCAATCTACTATCAGTTCGAATTTTGGGAGAGCCTTCGACCGAGTAAAATTACTGATTATAATATTCTTGATTAACAAATTGTTTACTATTAAAGTATCCACCACAAAGTTCTCGAGGCAAAGTTTGCAGCCTACCCCGGCCCCGAACAAATGAAGGAAGGGTTGCACTAAGGCTTCCGTATTGAGTGTCAGCACACCCGACACCATCGCGACACCACTCGTAAGCCGGCGAGTGTGAACCGACGACTGTTATTAATATCACGCGTTGGCATGAATGGTTCAAACATGTAAATAAATTATTAGTTCCCTGTATAGAACACTGGTGGTATCAACGAGCAGACATTGTTCTATTGATTTACGTTGTTAAAGGTCAATTTGATATGAATATTGTTTTTTTTAAATTAGTTTGGAAATTATTTAATTGTTATAGCTGTGATATTAGGTTCATCTCATCACCATTTTTTTTGGAGAGAGTTTGCTTGCCTTGGACGGCATTCTTGGGTGCGGCGAGAAACTTAAAGGGTTCTTCAAGTCGTGTGAAACGAACCACCTTTTGAGGTTTTGTAGAGTACGTGTCCCTGTGCCCTACTAGATTCTCCGAAGGGTTCGGAGCGGATCGGACCTCATCACCAACTCATTTTATAACCCTACTGTTTGGGCACGAGCCTTTCTAATGGACGATTGATGGTTGAATGCAGCCGAGACTAACGGCTTTACGTGCCTTCCGATGCACGGAGGAGCTCGAGATGTTAAAGTTTTGATCACCTATCCAATGATCGGCATTTGCGAAAGTTGTTTAATCTTAGCAATCGCAAACCGGGTGCGTTACAAATTTTAAACGACATAAGGTCATGTAAGGTTGGACATAACGAATAACAGACAAATTACAATTATAATCAGATTTTTAATGAAGATGTGCATGATCGCAAAGTTTTGGGTAAAGATGCATTAAATGTTTATATGCGGTGTACACACTCTACTATAGAGCGATTTACGATCGTGAAAGTAAAGCAACTTTTGATTTAAGTTTCGCAGTTAACTTCGTAAGTATTTAAGATCAATTCAGTGTAAAAAGAGAACTATCAACTGCCGGTAGAATGTACCTAGTTGAAAACTGTATAATAGATTTTATTTTTTATTTTTAAGTGCTAAAAAGCTGAATTAAATAATTATAAAATATAGTAAAAAAATGAAATGCCTACCCGACCCAGCCGGGAATCGAACCTGGGTCTTCCAAAATCCCCTAAAAAGGTAAGGTAAGGCCGCTAAAAAGCAGTCAAAATCAAAATAGTGAATAAATTCAGTGCTTACGTCAGCCTTTCTCGTAGCATAATGATCAGTGCCCGGATTGCGGAAGACCCAGGTTCGATTCCTGGCTGCGACGGGTAGGCATTTTTTTCCACTATATTTTATAACTACTGTATAGTAGGTTTTCTGATGAATCTCAATTTTGATATTGAATACCTTTAAGACACTAGTGTCTTATTATAGTGTTTCATGTGTGTGTGTGTGTGTGTGTGTACCTAGTGTTTCACAATAAAATAGTAATCTCAATGCTTATACTATTTTATTATGAAACTCTAAGTATTCTTCTCCACACGAAATTTACTAGTAAAAGTTTAAAATACACATGATTGCCAATTCAAGTTGATGTAGTAAATAATAAAGTACGGTTTCCAGTAGACTATACGCCAATAATATAATGTATGTTACGATATACTCGTATAAGGAACGGTATTAAATTACTACGACAGACTATGTTATGGTCATAATTCAATTTTAGCCAGAATTGTTTTGACTAAGCAAAGCTATTAATTACTAAAGTTCGGCGGTGGGGTTGTCGCGGCATGCTTTGCTCGCTCTATGTGTGCCTGATCAGACTCTTATCAGAATTCGAAGAGGCAAGGAATGTGTGTTTACTTCTTTTTTGCTTCAAAGATAAAAAAAACTAGCTTAAAAGTCTTTAAACTAGACTAAATTTTACTTTTTATTGTTAAGTGCTAATTGCTGCATTTAAGCTGAATTAAATACTTATAAAATACAGTGAAAGGTAGGCACTTAATTGTTTCACTGTATTTTATAAATATTTGACTAGACTAGAATCAAAACTAGTCTAAATTAAAGTTTGTACTAGTTTTAATAATAATAATTCAGAAGGCAGTTCTCCTCGATACGGCACGCACTGTAAGGAGGTTCCTATCCCTGGAGCCCTAACCACCGATAGCTTGGACCCTGGTCCCGATGCCAATTTTTTTTATATTTTTAAATGTTTTATTTATTTTGTTTTTAAAAAAGTAAATTTATATATGAGACTAATATAATTAAAGAGGATAATAAAAAAGCATTTATTCAATGCCACACAAAAAAAACAATAAGTTGATGGTTAACACAGAAAAACTTAAAACTAGTGACCCTGAAATGGCTCCCACTCAGCATAGCATCGATGTACCGGATTGGCACCACGACGCTGGTCTTCCGTGGGTACCAGAAGAGCTTAAATACTACAACATTCACATTAAAACATTCTTCTTAAAAATAATATTATAATAAAATTAATATTATAATAAAATTAATCTTAGTAAATAAATAGGTTATCCAGATAAATAATTAAATATTATTTCGTGGATCAGACAGTTTTGTAGAAAGTACTAAATATAGGTTATAGGTAAAACATGTACCTCATAATATGCTCGATTATACATTATTATATATTTAAATATATTACTTAAAGTTTTGAGTTTTGTCTAGTTAGAACTAGTCTAAACTAAGGTTAAGTTTAGACTAGTTATCAGTACATAAGCATATTTAGTTAAAACCAAAATAAGTATGACATTAACATCTATGCATGTTAAAAACAATTGAAATTAACATCGCAACTCAAACATAACACAGAAAGCTTATTGTTGTGAAAGCAAAAAAACACAACAAAAAGTATTGTTCCACATCATAATATGGTTAAAAGCAAATTACCTATAAAAGTTGACAACTTCATTGTACGTTTCCACAACTTGTCGAAACTTAAGTGTAGTTTTCCACAAAACTAATCTAAGTTAAACTACTTCGCCCGCGTCGATATTATAACTCACCTATGAATAGCTCAAAGTCGTTGAAACCAGTCGCAACACCATAAACACTAATAACTACTTAAAATCACTAATCAACTACAAGTTCGAGATCACTACTCAGTAACTTTTACAATCGGTTTTGTTCCACAAGTACTAGCACAACACAACCGGTTCAAATGTCGAATCTTAATCACATAAAATATGCAACACACTGGTACAGGTACTATCCGTATAGGTTCACAGCCTCTCGCATAGGCATATGCTGCGTGCCTACATAGGCTGTATAGGAGGCGCCTTCGCCACGGCGGCAAAGTTTAAAAAACTTACGCACACTATGCAAATTCGTTCGCGCGAACGGAGGGTGAAAATCGCCGCCCCAAGCACGTGCGCTCGCCGCACTCGCGCGACGTAAACTGAGCTTGTTTGAAACAGCCCTTAGAGTTTTCCGCTACAGAACGGGACAGGAGGTCCACCAGTCGGGAAAGCCTTATGTGCGAGCGGGACGGCCGAAGGAAGTTCTCGTTTCGTCTCGCACGTGGTCAGTTGCAATGCCGTCTACGGTCATTGCCGTAGGTTGATCAATGCCTCTATAGTTGCCCTCGTACGGTGTATCCATTGCGGCTTATGCAGGGGCATACCTCTTAATTCCGAGTCTATTAAAATTTAGTTGCATAGGGTGCAATATATTTCTATTAATGGCGGCATACTTTTTAATAACATAGGGCATGCCCGTCCTATTAGTTGCAGAGTAAGCTATACCCATAAAATTTGACTTGATTTGGCACTGTGGTAACAGTTGTTTTGATATAATTGTAATGGTAATTTCGGTTCAAAAGTTTGGTTCTGTTGCTGATTTTGGTTTTGTTGATGTAGTTACAGCTCAATATTAAAAATTTCTAGAATTGTTTTTTTCACTAACAATTACCTACTTTGCACGTTCTTTAAACTTAACGGAGCAACTTTTCAATGTTACTAAAGAAAGTCACTTTACAGTTGGTGACGTCAGTGGTTTCTGCCTAGCTGTTACCACCAACTTATTTTTTAAATTTTTTTTATGTTAAAAGGAGGCAAACGAGCAGGCGGGGTTATCTGATGGAAAGTAATCACCGCCGCCCATGGACACCCGCAAAACCAAAGTAATCGCAGATGCGTTGCTGGCCTTGAGAAAGGAGTTGGATTTTGAGGAGGGAATAGGAATTGGGAGGGTGAGAGATGGACCTCCAGTACTATTACTCACCGGACGCAACATAACAGCAACATGGCACTCGCCATTGTTTCACGCCGATATTCTGTGGGAGGGTGGTATTACGCCGGGCGAGCCAGCCCATTTCGTGCTGCAACGCAGCGTGGCTCTACCACTCAGACAGTGTCAATCATTTAACACCACCCAGGGGTCACGTATAGGGTCTCAAGGGTAAACCTACGGACGCGAGTAACATTAACCCCCCCAACTCCGTCGACATAACAATTTTTATTTTATCTTAGTAAGAGATAAGATAGCCAATTCCACAGTGCTTGAGGATTAAGGGTGAAGTGCTCTTCCTCCTTCGGCATTATCATCGCTTACCATCTTTACTTACTTCTAAAAAGTATCTTCTTCGTTTAGGAATAAAAAATAACTTAAGCTAAAGCTTTGACCAAAGAGTCTTTAATTAATTAACTCAAACAGCTGTAGCGGTGGCAACAACTTAACTGCCTCTAGATGGGGCCACAAATCAGCCGCAATCCGAGAATGAGCGTCGTAAACTACTTCGTTATGCACACAAGAAACAACTTTGTTACGCTAACGACTAAATTTAAAAAGCTATCCGTCACGTAGGTAGGTTTATGGCGTACTGTGTCGACGTGCAGCGTTACTTTAGTGAAACAATCATAACTGGTGAAACGAAGACATTGTTCGAATATTGTTTATTGCGAAGGTTGGTTACGGTATGGCAATACCGGAAAATGGAAAAATGGAAAAATGGAAAATGACTGGCAACACTGTCTGGTTAAGTTGTCAAAATAGTTGGCTCCTATTATAAATTAGATATAAATTGTTTTTATGCTTATTTATTGCTAAATTTGTTATTAGTGATTAAAAGAAGTGACAAATAACATCTACTAGTGTTTTCTCTGACAAATATTGTGTAGTTTTTAAATTATTTAGTAATGTAATTTTCCAACTGTCATCGCCAGCCGACTGTTAGAACAAATTTTACAAAAAGTTGTTAAAATAACTACTTTGCCGTCGACTGCAGCAACAAAAACCGGGGGAGTATTGTTTTCATTCCATTTATTATAGATATTAGTAACCTAAATGTAAATCTTTACTAAATACTTTATTCAAATTGTAAGTGTCAATGTAATAGCCAAATTAATTGTTATTTTTCTACTTTGTAATTAAGTAGATCAAAGGATTTGCATCTAATCTGCAAAAGTAACTTTGGCATTTCAGTACTGTAATTTAATAAAGTCCTACTGTACTGTACAAATCAGTATCAACTGCATAGTAGCCTACTTATTAGTTTTTGTGTTTGTTCCTATAACCTGTGTCTGTAGTTGTACCAATAATATACAGAATCTTAATTAGATTTATTTAAAGATAAGAAGTAATTTATAATTAAACACAGAAGTCTGCCCTTAACACCATTTGTTTGTGTGACACATCTACCCCCACTAGTTAAAATTAAAATTTATATATGCTCTTATTAGCTGTACATTAAAAGTAAATAAACAAATACACTTGTAATAAATAAGATCTTAATCATATTTTTTTTTACAAATTTCAGGTATATATAAATAAAGCCAAACTCAATATGCTGACCCGTAAGGCTGCTACACAAAGTACTGAGCTCAAGCTTAGACAGACACTACATGAGTTAAAAGCGTCACAAGAATCATGCAATCAGCTGCTACGGGAGAGAGATGAGAGTGAGATGGAAATAAAGTCTATGATTGACAGAAACTCACAGCTCAAAAGTGAATTAGGCCAACTACACATTCAACACCAGGATGTGCTTCATCAGCGTGACCAACTTCAAGATGTGATCTCCACCTTTGAACACCAATACAACACCTATGAAAGGGCACTGGACCGCATCACTGAGTTGGAAAGAGACCTTAGTGCAGCCAATCACCAGATTTCTCAACTTGTTGAGTCGCAGAAACAGCATGAAGTGGATCAGACACAATCATTATTTGATGAGCTTATAGCATCACCTGGTGGAATATCACTACAGGAATTTCCGCAAACTAACCAAAAAACTAGTATTAGCAAAATTAAAATTAAAAAGTATGTAAAAATTAATAAATTTATAAGGAAAACTGAAAAGTTGATAAAGAAAAACGACTGTTTTTATAAAAACATTGCTCTTAGAAAGGAACGTATTAGCCTTATTGATTCCTTAGATATATATAACAGTAAATTGGTGGAAAGTAGGCAGATGTATGACCGAGACACTAAACAATTACAAACTGATATCCAACAGTTACACGAGTCACTTGACATAATGACCAAGAAATATTCACTATCTCAAAAACAGATTGAAGAACATATCAAATCAGCCACAGAGTTAGTAGATCTGTGCAAGTACAATGCTGATCGGTACAACTCATTAATTAATAATGAAATTAACATAAACAAAGAGTCTTCATCGCTGAACTCTAATATTCAGATAAAGTCACAAAACTTGTCTGTTTTGGTTCCCAGTCCTACCTCTGCCTCTCCTCAAACAATTCATAAACCTAAAACAATTCATAAACCTAATGTAACTAAATTAGTAAGAAAAACAGTTATGTATTCAGATAAACTTGGTCAGGGCTTAGGGTTGCTTATGAATGCAAATCTTAACCATTCAATGACCAATATTTGTACCCCAGGTCAATCATTTAATGCTATAGTAAATAACATATCACAGGTTTCACTGAATAGTTCCACAAATGTTATTGTGTTGTGTGGTGACAGTTCACATACTAGGAAACGTGACATTATAAATAATTTTAATATTTTGATAAAACTGCAATCAGATACGAATTGCAGGTTAATAGTTAGCGCTTTTCCCTATTGTACAAATTTAACCTGGGAACAAAATAAGCGCATTTATGACTTAAATTTATTACTATTTAATTTGATTTGTCGTCATAGTGACACTATTTTATATTTCGATATTAATAAATTTATTAATAACTTTACTTTGACGTCAGATACTATGTATCTTTCTAAGAAATGTAGGACTCAGATAGCTATCTTGTTAGCTTTTAATATACATGATACAGTTATAGGTGGTATAACTAAGTCTTTTCATGATAATAACTTAATCATTAGTAGTTCTACTAATGCAACTTTTACACCTAGTAATAAGGTAACCTCAGATTTAAACTGAGGTCTAAGACAAAAGCCAAGCCCACATCCATTACTATTGTACATCAAAATATTCAGGGTTTGGCTGGCAAGGACTTAGAATTAGAATTATTAGCAAAAAATCAGGTAATTCATGTATTTTGTATAACGGAGCATTGGTTAAGAAGTCATGACACATCGTTCCATGTGAATAATTTCCAACAAGCAAGCGCGTACGTGCGAAGCTCCGCTATTCACGGCGGTTCTCTAATATTAGTAAAAAGCAATATTAAATACAAAAATCGCAACGATATTGTAGACCTATCAGTGGAGCGTAACATTGAACTATCGTGTGTGGAGTTCAATAGTTTTGTAATAGTGTGTGTATACCGACCCCCATCGGGCAATTTCGATATTTTTGAATCAGTAATGGAAGACGTACTTAGAAAATTAAAATTAAAAAAGAAATTTGTTTTAGTATGTGGAGATTTTAATATAAATATTTTAGAAAACACTTCAACGAGTGTTCGTCTTCTTGCCTTATTTAAATGTTTTAATCTTTTAAATTTATTTCTTGAACCCACTAGAATAACTTCACATTCTGCCACTTGTCTCGATAATATTTTTACAGACTATGACCCTGTTTCCAAGTCACTCATTAGTAATCTTACGTCTGACCATTGCGGTTTGAAGGTGACCTATGATTTTGATATTAGGGATGAACCAAAACTAGTGAACTGTAAACCAGTTACAAAAGAGCGAGTGGAGTGTTTCAAAAATAGTATAGCTTGTAAAATTAATGCATTACCCTTTGTACAAGAGGATCCAGATGTACTTTATAGTAATCTTTTTAACTTAATCAAGACCGAATACAACCAGGTGTTTACACCAAAAACAATAAAAATTACTCATAAACTTAAGTTCTGTGACTGGGCCACGACTGGTATATATAAAAGTAGAAATAAATTGTATGATTTATATAGTTTAAAACAATATAACCAAAATGTTAATTTTACGGAATATGTAAAGAATTATTCGAAAATGTTTAAGAAAGTGTGCATAGTAGCAAAATCTAATTACATTAAAGAAAAAATTAAAAAGTCTAACAATAAAATTAAAGCCACTTGGGACATTATAAACCGTGAAACAGGTAAATTTAAACCACGGGATAATACTTTCACTTTAAAAGTAAATGACAATTTAGTTAATTCAGACTCACAAATTGCTAATATTTTTGATGATTTTTTTGTAAATATACCTGTAACAACAACGTCAAATTTAGATTCATCACCAGAAGTTGCACAAACTTTACTCAAAAAATATGTACCAAAATGTAATCTTTCTTTTCAATTTAAATACACTGATTCAATTAATATTATTAAAACATTCAAATCACTTAGAATGAAAAACACGAGTGATTTATGGGGTATATCTGTTAAAACAATTAAGGATATTATTCATTTTATTGCACCGTATCTCGCTGAAATTTTTAATAACTGTGTCGATAAAGGAATCTTTCCTGACCTTATGAAGTTTAGTAAAGTTATACCTTTATTCAAATCAGGAAACAAAGAAGACCCCAGTAACTATCGGCCCATTTCAATATTACCGGCGCTAAGTAAAATCTATGAAAAAATTATACTCGAACAGTTGATGACATATTTTAACACAAACAACCTTTTACATAGTAAGCAATATGGCTTTACTAAGGGTCGTTCTACTACTGATGCAGGTGTTGCTCTAATAAAACATATATTTGATGCCTGGGAGAAGTCTCAAAACGCTCTTGGAGTTTTTTGCGACTTATCCAAGGCTTTCGATTGCGTTGAGCACCGGACTCTGGTGATGAAGCTACATTATTACGGTCTTAAAGATTTTGCTCTAAAATTAATACAGTCATATCTTTGCTCTAGAACACAAACTGTCGATATAAATGGTACTAAATCATCTGGTTCTAATGTAAAAATGGGAGTTCCACAAGGGTCGATTCTTGGTCCTTTTCTATTCTTGATTTATGTTAATGACTTGCCATTCTTTGTAGAGAACTTCTGTGAAATCGTATTGTTTGCAGATGATACTTCACTCATTTTTAATGTAACTAGGTGTAGGACTAATTATGAAAATGTAAATAAAGCTCTTTCGGAGGTACTCCGTTGGTTTACTATTAATAATTTACAGCTTAACGCTAAGAAAACAAAATGTATTAAATTTATATTACCAAATGTCAGAAATGAACCAATTGATATTAGAATAAACGGTGATCAATTAGAATTGGTGGATTCTACAGTATTTTTAGGCATAACCCTTGACTCAAAACTTCAATGGAATCCTCATATATCGAAATTGGCCGGTAAACTCAGTTCTGCTGCTTATGCCATTAGAAAAATTAGGCAGTTAACAGACGTTGAAACTGCTAGAACAGTTTATTTTAGTTATTTTCATAGTGTCATGTCGTATGGCGTCCTACTGTGGGGAACAGCGGCTGATATTGAAACTATATTTATTCTACAGAAACGAGCAATAAGAACAATCTATAAACTAGGATCACGAACTTCCTTAAGAAATCTTTTTAGGGAGATTGGTGTCCTGACAGTTGCATCTCAGTATATTTATAATTGTATAGTTTTTGTACGTTGCAATATCAACTCCTTTACTAAACATGGTGACGTACACAATTTCAATACTAGAAATAAGACAAAACTTGTAATGCCACTGTTCAGGTTACAAAAGGTTCTTGGTTCTTTCTTGGGGCAAGGTATACACTATTACAATAAAATACCAAGTACTGTACTAGATTTACCTTTAGATAAGTTTAAAAAACATGTGAAATCTTTATTACTCATAAAAGGTTATTATACAGTCAAAGAATATTTAGATGATAAAACAGCCTGGTTATAATAAAAACAACATTATACTCTAGAATCATCATAATAAAATTAATTTATATAATTTGTATACTGATATGATAGCCTTTATCAACAGTGTCCTACAGATAACAAACAGCGTTGCGTTAAATAGATCACTAAGTTTTTTTTATTTAGAGTATCTTGAGTGTGTCATGCTCTCTTTACTGTCTCTACGGTGGTGGCGTGTGCGTCGGGTCGTTACGTTCCCTAAAATATGGTTGAGCGAAGCGATGGCTGATTCATATGTCATACTCGTGAACGGGTGCCGCCTGTGGAGGCTGGTCTGCTCACGCTTACTTATCTTATTTTTAGTATTTTTCACTATAATTTGACTTTGTTTTTCTTAAACAATTTTTGACTTCTACGATAGTACTGTAGTGGTACTGTATGACATTGTGGAAATTGTAACTTTTACCTGATGTAAATTTGTTAGCGTAGATTTTTTATTTTGTGTTTTTTTTTTTTTTTTACATGTTGTGGTTGTCTTCTATATTTTTGTGTTTATTGTAATGGAAAGTGTCCTGCTATGATAGGGCATTTTCCAATATTTTTGACGCTGTAAGGGAGAAAAGAGCTGGACACTTGCTGAGTTTCTTGCCGGTTCTTCTCAGTACAAGATCTCCCGCCCAGAGTAGACTTACGAACCGATGGCATAGTGACATTCATAAGAGCTACTTGTAGCCTAAACTGAATAAATGATTTTGAATTTTGAATTTTGAATACCGAAGATAGGTCTATGCCCAGTCTCAGCAGTGGGCATAGTGGAGCTGATGATGATCATGGTAACGGTTGCATAGTGCCACTTCACCACAACAATTTTGACAAATGGCTACACGAGTAATAGTATGAACGAAGACTGAAATTAACTTGCAAAAACATCTATACTAATATTATAAAGAGGAAACCTTTGTATTTTTGTACATACAAACACGTTTGATGCAAACATACATACATATGTATGTTTGCAACGAATAAACTCAAAAACTACTAGACCGATTTAAAAAATTATTTCACCATTAGAATGCTACATTAGCGCTGAGTAACATAGGCTACATTAAAAAACGACGTACGAAGTCCGCTGGGTCAGCTAGTTAATTTATAAAATATGTCTTACTAACCTGTATTGGACCAGCATTGATGGCCAAAATTCTTAATTTTAAATCATTAATTCAGTTTAGGATTCAAAAACTTGCTCGTCTGAATTGCACTATGCCATCGTTTTTAATTTTAAATGTTCGGGAGTGCAAACGTGTCTTAGTTAGTAAATTAGTTGCTTTGGGTTGCCTTTTTAATTAATTAACAAAGAAATATGAAGCCGAATTTACCAATTAGAAAAATAAGTATAACAAACACGTTTAAAATAAATCGACAACAACTTAATAATGAGCAGCCAGCTCACAGTAATTTTCAACCATAGCATGGTTTTATTATTTTTTATTAGCCTTTTCCTAGTGTTTCGGGTAAAGTGGTTAACTAATAAAAGTCCTTTAACAAACAGGCGCTTGTTAAGCCGGTTTACTGCACCGCGTTTGATGTTCAGTTAATGAACTTAAAAATAACAGCCAAGTATTATGATGGGCTCGATAAAAAGAACCATTGGAATTTAAAGCTTATGTTTTGTTTAAGTACAAATTATTTTAATTGCGTGTTTTAAAATAAATCTTTTACTTCTGAGTTGCATACAAAACTGCTGTTTATAAGTAACTACTAAGATTTCGATATAGAGTTCGATGGCGCAGTAGATAACGCGCCCGGTCTGCGAGTGCTGAGGTTAAGCAACTTTCGCAAATCCGGTCATCGGATGGGTGACCAAAAATGTATCATCTCGAGCTCCTCCCGAGAGTTGGTCCCAGCTACATTAGCAGTAGTTAACAACCACCAATCCGCACTGGGCCCGCGTGGTGGTTTATGGCCCGTTCTCCCTATCCATCCATAGGTAAGGCTCGTGCCCCAGCAGTGGGGACATAAAATGAGCTGATGATGATGATGATGATGACTAAGATTTTGTTAGAATAATAATACTCGTATTAGGTTTTTGAGGTTTTCGAGGTCTTTGTCCAGCAGTAGACAGAATTGGGCTGATTATAATCATGATGATAATGAATAAAACTAAAGATATTATACATACAGAGTGTCATTCTATAACATCGTGTTTGTGTAACCTTTAGCTACGACACCGAGGGCTATTTCACAACTGCTAATTATGTTACAAACAGCGTTACCATAATATCATTGTGTTTTTAGTTGTATTACATAAGCAAAGTTTAAATTTAGGCAAAGCGAAATATACGCACACTTAATAATAACCTTGTTTACTCAGCAATGCAATTTAGAAAAAGAAACCAACATAAAAATATATCGGCTTAAAAAAGCTGTAAGTATGTACCAAGCTCTCGTAGCAATTCACTACGAGTTGCTACGGACTACGTCTACGGGCTACGAGAGTTCACGCGTTACAAAGTATAATGCGCGCGTGAAACGTAAATATATGAGAATGCCGTATGTTAAGTTACTGCTGTAATATTAAACAGACGTTTACCCACTTTTATATGGGGGAGAGTGTTCTCGTAAAATTAAACTAACGTTATGTTAGTGGTCCGCTGTTCTGAAGCTGTGTCGTGGACGTAACTCCCGTCTTAGAGCTGTTACGACTTTTAAAAAAGTATGTCATAGTTTATATAGTGCAGCGTATGAGAACCTTCTTATTAATTTTAAAAATGAATATTAAAATAATGTTGTAACGTATAAGTTTTGATTTGTTTGTGCGTGGCTAAGCAACTGGTGCGTTTGGACTTTGGAATTGGTAGAAGCAACTTTTATAATGACGGGTCATCATTATTGGGTAGGTAATAGATTTAAAATGTCTCAAGTACCTAACTCCGTATTTATTGGTCCCGGTTGTATTAGGATAACAGTTGTTGAAACCCACCAACCATACTTATAAAAAATACAACAAACATCATGTTTAAACAAACTCTTGCAAGCCATAACTTTTCTCAGAAAACGTGGCTCTCTTCTCTTTCATAAATATATATAAAATAATAAATATCGAAACTATCAATAGCTTGAGCAACACGACCTTTCGCAATCCGGGTGACCACTCTTTCAACAGAGCTACCAAAACATTGGCTCCCCTTTCGATTTTTAATGCTTGTTTTAATATGTTATTAACCAACGTTTTGTTAAAAGAAAGGCAAACATGTATCTGAGATCGTAACCGGTAATCGAACCGTGGTACGGCCACCGCGTGGATGACCCGCGCAACAGAGGCTCACGGGGTCACTGGAGAACCCTCGGTGGGGTGACAATCGTTTCGCTAAATATGATCACTTATAACAAGATACCTAAAACTTTACAACAAACAAATGACGACAGCGATGGTGGAAGATGATAGGAAAATCGCAAATAATAATATTACATACCTAACATACCATTTCAATTTGTAAAATGTTCATTGCTCAAAGTCAGTAACGCGTAGACAGCAGGGATGCTTCAGATGTTCATGGGCGGTGATGACTACTTCTCATCAAGTGGCTGTTCATTTGCTGTGTTTTTACATAGTAAAAGTATGTAAGTAAATAGCCTAAATGCTGTCCCATTGCTAGGCAAAGGAAAATCACTGAATTCATGTCACCGCTTCAAATGATGGGTATTGGCCTAATTACCAGGCTTGCCAAATGCATTACAAAATCCGAAACACACTTTACCCGACCTGGGTCTAACCCAGGCCCTTCTGGTATCGGGTCGAGCGACTTATCAACTCGGCCACCGAGGCGTTCTTTTTGAATAAAGAAACAAATTTAGACTGTTCTCTTTGGGGTAACCATGGTCACCCTACCCCCGCCCCGCCCGCCGCGCCCGCGCCGTTGTTGCGACCGGCTGATCAAAGACGCGCTCATTCGGTTAGCTCCTGTGTCGGCGATACTAGGCCGGGGGCCTTTTTGTCAACCGGCAAATTCTTTGTTCAAGCCTTGCAATCAGATGAAACGTCTATGCCAATCGCTCTTTTCTTTAATCAATAGCGAATAACTAGGTAAATTATTTCGTTGATTGCGAGATTATTTAGTTACTTTATTTTTTATTCAATAATTTAAAAATACTTTTTAGTTTTTTTTTGTTTATTTATTTAACATTTTACATATCTATTTACACAAGTTATGCCAACTAGCACTTAGAAACCACTAAGGTTTATATATAATGCTATTTCATCGACATCGAGATCTTCATCATTTAAACAACCAACAGAAAATATATAACATCACATAGTTATTTTTAAATATGATTTCCAGAAATGCGAGTGCATTTTTATATTGTGTATCATTTCATTATCCATGTATGTTAATAGTTAAAAATAGTTAAAAAAATACTTCAAAATAAATACCTAGTAACACTAAAAGGTTTGTAATGCAACCTTCGTTAATGTAATCCAATACGAATATAAACGTAGGTATTTATTTCCATCAATTCCAGGTGCCACATGGCTTACAGTACAGGAGTGAATATTGTGTTCCACCCTGGGGCACAGAGTGGTAAAGGAAAAAGGCGAATCACAACCTGTTCGGAGCTTCAGCAGACACCAAGCCATATGTTTAACACACAGACCCAAATGTACTATCTAGATTATAATATAAAATATTTATTTACAATACACTACATCACACATAGTGCTGGCCTTCCCTTAACAACAATAACACAAAGAGATCAGGTCATAACGCACCACGAAAAGGACCAAGGGTTTGTTGGTGTTTTTTAATAACTGTCACCTTCCGATATAAATATTAATTATAATCTTGTTGCACAAAACTTTCGATCCGATCCGAACCCCTCGAAAATCTAGTAGGAAACGAGAACACGCACTATAGTGCGTGATGCCAGAAAGTGTTTCGTTTCACACGGCTTGAGGAACCCTTTAAGTTTCTCGCCGCTCCCAAAAAAGTCTGGTGACGCTGAAAATGTCGTTTAAGGCAATCGGCAAACTCTTTTAAAAAAATAAGTTGCAAATATCCCGATGGGTTGAAGTGCTACTGAGAGTAGAAAACCTCAGCAGGACCCAATAAGATAAGATGTTTATAATCTTACTTATTACGACAACAGTCGTAATCACGGAGGAGCACGAGATCTTGTTATTGGATCACCTAACAAATGAATAATGAGACGACCAACACCTCAGTGTCCATGTTACCAGGTCAGGACAAATCCAAATGTTAAAAATAAACACGAGTCAATTCGTAAAACTGTTTCAGCATTTCGTATTTCTCTTATTCGAGGTTTCTCGAATAGTTTTTAAATGTATTTTCCTCCTTCCTCCTCTTACACTGGTTGTTTAAAGAAGTCGGCATCTGACAGATGTGAATTCATTTAAATAATCGATTAAGTATGCCCGTCACGCCACACCGCGTAACTTCAAGCAGATGAGATACGTGCTCTTGTTTGCTAGATTACCAGGCTTCCTGTCTGCTGGCTTAGCGGCTTAGCGCTACAGAAGCTCTATGAACAAGTAATATAAAACGCTTGTGAAACTCGTAGTTGTAATGCGATCTTAAGCTATATAATATAATAGTTCTACGAGTACTATTTCAATAATTTCTGATAAGTATTTCTTTGAGGGCATAAAAGAATATGTGACATGTTTATGTCTGACTAGGTTACCTATCGAGATTGCATTTTTAATTTACGTTCAAGTTACTTATGTACGATGTCCAAACGTTTTCATTAGTTTTTCATAAAATTTTACTGTAGTAACTGGATTCGAACTCCAGAACATTGATTCAACCCATCTTCAGTGCCTTTGTAGCCCGATACCTCAAAGCAGTTCAAAATTCAAATAGACTGTTTCCCTTACCACGGCACTGATTAGAAAACATTATGCAGTCCAGTCTACATAAAACGTATTGAGAAAATTCACAAAACAGTTTTTAAAGTATCTGAATTTAAAAAAGGTTTATCTGTCAACGACGACGCGGCTCTGTCGCAGTAATAACCTTCTTACGTTGAAGATACTGCATTCTTTTTTATACAGTAGACAATGCATAAGGTATACCTGCGCCCGGGGAGATCACTGGTTATGTGGGACTCTCTCCCCGACTCCGTGAGGAAAGGAAAAGTAAAAACCCCTGTATACTTACCCACAAGTGCCGCCAGGTTGATCCAGAGCGCAATAAGCAATCACCGGAGTTCCTCCTTTCATTATATTTATTTTATTGTCACACCAACAAAGTAAACATCATTATTATTATTTATTTTCAGCCTATATCCAGAAAAAAAAACATTATTTTTTTTCCGAGAGAGACTGTGAATATTGGAAAAAGGGAAGGAAAGCCTTTGCCCTGCAGTGGGACGATATAGGCTGAAAATAAACACCATTACATAAAAAACATTGCATAAATCAGACGCTTGATAAGTGTCACCTCAATTATAGGTGTAAATTACATGCATACAAAGGTATAATTATTTAATAATTCAATTAACAATAAAAAATATAATTTAATTTACCATAAGTAATAATAGAAATAATTTAGTTTAAGAAAAATAATAATTTGGATCAAGGCTTAGATACAGAAGGCGGTACTCTTGGACACGGCGCGGATAGTCCGAAGGCCCTGCCCCGTTACCGGCGGCACCCTGGGCTAGGTTTTTTATAATATTTTTATGTTTGTTTGCTTTTGTATTTTACTTTTATATTAATATTATAACAAACCTAAGCTAAGAAAAAATTCACAGATTTCGCATTCCCCGCAAGAATCGGAGCATTGAAAATGAATACAACATTTTACGAAAAAAAATTTTTTATTTTAAATAACACATTACATGTTACTTATTATATAAATATTTTTTTTTACCTTAGTGGAGGTTCATTCACATTCACGCACACTTGGTCCACTGCAACGTCCATTCTCAAATTCAAAACGCGCGCACGGATCTTAGCTCCAGTTCTCTTCTCATATAAGCATCCAGTTCTCCAGTCCAGTTCTTTTATAAGCATACGGCATTGTACTGTCGCAATAGTATTTCAATACTGTAATAACAATTTACTCTATCCTAATTATAATAACTAGTGGTCGCGCAGTGGTCGAAATTTGACCGTAATTTTATTAAGGCTGCACGGATTGTGGATACAATGAAAAATTAAAAAAGATAGAATTTGAATTTGGATTGGCATTGACAGATGTTGGCCGCATATTTTTTTTCATTAGCACATTTAGCCAGTGTCAAAGTTATTTTTCTTACAAGTAATACAAATATAAATAAACAATAGTTTCATATTGTATGATGATGATGAATGATAATAGAAATTAAAAGTGACGTTGCACTGTTTTATTTTGCAAACACTTATGCATACTCACGATTATCAACGGTTAATAATCCACCATTATTTCACAATAATATCGACTATATTATATCATAGATAAGAAATCTTATCTTATCCTATCTTATTTTATTTTATCCTATCCTATCCTATCCTATCTTATCTTATCTTATAGTCCAATCATTTTTACCTAGTCAGTAGTCAATCTTATCAATCTTAAAAATATAAAATCTCTTCTTCAAATTTTTATAAATTTATTAACCGATTTTCAAATTTCCAACTGGAATGCACTTCTCGCCTGCATCCGCGTCTTTGAACACCATTACCATGGCGATCGGTCAATAATCATAGAAGCTACATCACTTTTTATATACGGAAATACCTGTTTTTCTACAATACCAAATCTAAAGGGACCACCAACAGGTCACTTATTAACCGATTTTTAAAAATGTTTCGTCATTTTATAGCTAAACTAGACCTAAGCTAACTCTAGAACCCTTTTTTCCATTTTTTCTTAAGTCGGTTTTTTTTTTCGAAATATTTCGATTTAGTAAACAAACACCCCCCAAAAAACCCAACTTTTTTACATTTTTCAAAATTACAAAAAAAGTTACTAAACGATTTTCAAAATTCAAAAGCTCACACGTGTCTCGATAAATTCCTCCACTCTTGGTACTATTCTCATCTCGATCCTCCCAAAATCCTCGGAGCTATGGCCAAAAATACGTCTCAGGCGATTTGCATCTGATAACCATTTTCAATGGTGAAAGTGAATTAAAGATTATAATAATAACATTTCCGAAAGAACAATTCTTAGACTTGTCTTTAAATTATGCATAGCGACCTGAGAGAATCAATTTCGTATTGTTTTTTAAACCACCTTCACTGATTAGATCGACTTTGACATTGTGTATTTTATTGTAACAGCTGACAATTCTGTTTAACAGAGAGTGTGAGAATGACCTAAATTTGATCGAGCAGAATCAATACGAAAAGGTTTATAATTTTTTAATCACATCTTGACTCATAAGCGAGATTTGTTATTGAGGCTAGCAACGACTAAGGATTTCCCTCCCTCATAAACGAAGAATGAAAGGTACTGCACTCCTACCTAACGTCTTAATGCTGCCTTTACATTGAACTAGGCACACACCCTAATTAGTGTGCCACGTCACTTAACTAATTACTGCACTAATAAAAGGTGGCATGTGCCCATTTATCAGCACTAAAATCTCTTTTTAATCAAAAAAAAAGTAATCAAAATTGGTTGGTTGTGTGATTACTAAAATTGTAGTCTGGATTTTTTATTACGTTACAAACCATACATTATCATTTTAATTGAGAAATAATAAATTGATCCACAAAAAAATTGTAGGCTAAGGTAAGTTAGCATCTAAATAGTAGTATAGGTGCTAACTTTGTATTTTTAGGTGCTAACTTAGTATTTTTGTTGGTTAGGTTAGGTTAGTTTTGTGGACCCCCGCGGTTTAATTCCCTCGGGACAGACCACGCGGTCTTCACCGTATCGGAGTTTGGTCCCTCAGAGGTTTAGTGAGTATCCCCCTCCGTCTCGCCCTTCCCAGCCTTGGGCTTTTGCCTTGGCAGCCGACTGGGGACAATGGCAGTCTCCATGATAGTTGGTGGGTTGTGGAAAGGCGGACGGGTGAGTCTCAAATAACCTGGGGCCTCCTCAAGGCCCCGGTATGCGTAATGCATTCCTCTGGGAAAAAAAAAAGGTTAGTTTGGTGATCGATTAAATACAACCCATTTTAATTCGTTTGTGTGTTTTATATGAGTGTTATTAGCGAATCTGACGACCTCCATAGTCGAGTGGCTCGCACACCGGACTTTGGACGGCGCTAACTCTGAGGGCCCGGGTTGGATTCCCTGGGTGGTTGTGGTACCGTCGTTGATTCTGATTTCCTAATACGGGTGATTTAGCTACTTACCTTGGGATCAGAACAATGTATGGGAAGTTATCTAATATATTTTCTTTAATTTCATTTATACCTCAAAAGCTAGTTGTACGTTAATGATTAACATAATAATATGAATCTTCACTATTTCACTATAGTTAGGCCTTACTATCCACACAACCATGTTACGAGTTATGGTATTGCGGTCCTTAATGCCGTTAAGTGTGTAATTCAAGCCTTAAATGAATTTGACCGAGCAGGTAAACAGCCGTATGCAATGGAATCAACCCAACGCATTGACACTCGTGATACCACGGTATAACTTGCGCTTTGCCAACCTAACGCTTTAGTTATGTTATTACACTTCTATACCCAGGGTCTCGATTTCATCATCATCATCAGCTCATTTTATGTCCCCACTGCTGGGGCACGAGTCTTCCCTATGGATGGATAGGGAGAACGGGCCATAAACCACCACGCGGGCCCAGTGCGGATTGGTGGTTGTTAACGACTGCATGCTAATGCAGCCGGGACCAACAGCTTTACGTGCCTTCCAAAGCAGGGAGGAGCTCGAGATGATAAATTTTTGGTCACCCATCCGATGAGTCCGAATGTCCGATGGCCTTTGCGAAAGTTGCTTAACCTCAGCACTCGCAGACCGGGCGCGTTAACCACTGCGCCATCGAGCTCCTCAAGGTCTCGATTTGCTTCTGTAAAACGTCTACAATCGTGCCTCAGTGGACTTATTTTGAGCTATGGGAAACATGTGAGAATAGTCCACGTAGACAATTTAAATAGCAAGACTCCATTAGTTTATAGATATTTTAAATAGCAATATCAAGGAACAGCTATTTTACTGATTACTGACGTAGACCGGGCGTTAAAAAGGCATGCCTCGGATACCTATACTCAGGAGTTTGCGTTAACCCATTTTAAAATTTACCTTATAAAAAAATTAACACTTTTTTAGTTATTTTGCTTCTCAGTAGCTTCTCGGCTCGATATCCAGAGATCTTTTGGTTTAATTACAGAGTTAGTCAAATTGTGTTTTGTAACTTTGGCAAGCGTAAAACGTTTAGCTTACCAATTACCCATCAATTCTAGCGATGACATTGATTTCAATGATGCTTTAGCCCAGCTAGTTACTTTCAGTATATAGGTTAATTACTTTACCAGTTGATCCGCAATTGTTTGTAGATAAACAAACAATCTTTTCATGTCCAATAAAAGTCATTAATAAACGGTGGTATACGTAATAACGCTTGATTAAAAGAACATTCACTTTCTAGGCGGTATCATCTCGGAGGGGATGGCAAATGAAGGCATCGCGTGCCCGGGGGCCATTGCTCACGCTAGCCGCGCGGATATAGTTATACGGCGACCGGTGGGTTTTGATACTCGCCCGAACTCGGTCAGTGCGCTATAACTTCGGAGTTCGATGCAACGTTTGTTTATTACGAAATAAACTTATTTTTAATAAAACGTATAAGTGTTAAATGATTGGCAGATAAAAGAAAGGCTAGTTAAATTATCATCATCATCAGGTCATTTTATGGCCCCACTGTTGGGGCACGAGCCTTCCCTATGGATGGATAGGGAGAACGGGCCATAAACCACCACGCGGGCCCAGTGCGGATTGGTGGTTTTAACGACTGCTAATGCAGCAGGGACCAACGGCTTAACGTGCCTTCCGAAGCACGGAGGAGCTCGAGATGATAAATTTTTGGTCACCCATCCGATGACCGGCCTTTGCGAAAGTTGCTTAACCTCAGCACTCGAAGACCAGGCGCGTTAACCACTGCGCCATCTAGCTTCTCGCTAGTTAAATATTGTTTATTTATTCTTCAAAACATTTAAAAACAAAAGTCTTGATTCATTAACTAACTGTCTCTAAAACCCCCAACCCAAACCGTTGGCACTAGAATGTAAAATGTATACACAGAGGTTCTCTTTATCTTATAAGACAAGGATTTTTGGAAATTCTCGTCTATGGGATCATGGAAGGTGGGGGTTTACGCGAAAGAAGTATAAGTCGCAGGCAGTCGCTAGTCAGTTATAAACTCCCTATCTCAATGCTACATGGGACCGTAAGAAGCTTCGTGTACTGATCTCCTAACTTCAGTATGAAAATGGCATTCAGTGATGATGATGAATCCCAATGTGCTACTATTGATGTGGGAAGAACTGAGCTCAGCAGTGGGAGGTTTAAGCTGATGATGATGATCATATTGGTTGTACGTTACTGGTAAAACACCCTACGAGAGCTGAAAGGAAACTTTGTTTGGTTGACAACACAATAAACTGCATTTCGTTAAAATGCCGTTATCACTGACCTTCCTTTATTAATGTAATCGTAAATCGTAAGAAGTGAACCCTACAACAAGCAAGAAACACTGAAATTGCATTGAAATCTGTACAAAACGGGGGTTGGTACGCTAGTATCATAATTTTCAAACTGGATCCTTTGTTACACCGTCCATTCGGAAGTAATATATTAAGATCCAGGAGACAGAGAACACCCTATATATCACGTTCTGCGGCTATCGAATCGCAGGTACGCGAGCCGCTGACGTGCGGCGGTTAAAAACGAATTATAACGGAGCGCCCTGTAGCGTACCATTTGTCATGCCGCGCGCCACTCCGCCGCCCCCTGTTTAGTACAAGAGCTATTTATTATATTACATAATATTCTAATAAATGTCAAATTTTTTATATATCAGAATCGTGTGTGAGATTGAGGAATTGATTTAAATACCATTATTATTATCTCCTTTAGTTATTTTCTTTCTTAAAACTAGATTTTTACAATATTTTAATATAAAAACAATAAAACATTATAAAAACCTAATCCTAGAGTACCACCAGCAGCGGGACAGGGCCCATGCTACCGGTGGTCAGGGCTGCAGAGTAGAGAGAGGAGTACTGCCTTTTGCATCTGACCCTTAACCCAACCTTTCAGCGAGAGCCTCTCTAGGTGTTGATCGAGGCTCTTCGCTATCAGACCGTTTGCCGAAACGACTATCGGTACAATAATGGTTGAATCCACATCCCACATGGCGGTAACCTCGTGAGCCAAGTCAAGGTACTTACTGAGCTTGTCCTTCTCGGCTTTCACAAGGTTCTCATCGTGAGGTATGGTGATATCTACCAGTATTGCCCGGCGCTGGGATCGGTCGACCACCATGATATCAGGCTTATTGGCGACAATAGTCCTGTCCGTAATGATAGAGCGATCCCAGTAAAGAACAAAACAAACAAGTCGTTAAATATTTACGCGTGAAAGCGTATCAAACAAACAAACAAACAAAAAATAAACTCACTTTTTTAATAATAAGTATCCTATATTCTTCCCAATACCTTTGAAAATATGTGTAAAAAGTTTCATTATGATTGGTTAAGTAGTTTCTGCGTGAAAGCGTAACAAACAAACTCACATTCTCGTTTATAATATTAGTAGGGATTTATATTTTTTATCTCGTTAGACATTCTTAACTCGTTAGACTTCCTTATAAAGCAAAATGAAGTTGTAGAAAACTTGCAGCCTATCCCCTGGCCTAGCTTTTAATCCAGATGTGAGTTATATAGTTTTTGTTTAGTTTGTCCGTGGATTTTAATAAGCAACCCTTATCAAGCGATGTATCAAATAAGTCATTTCTAATTACCTATGACTTGGGGTTTATTTTGTTATTATTAAATTTGACGTTGCCGCGAAACCTGTGGCCTATTTAAAAAGAACAAAGTAAATAGTTTGTCATTGCGCAAATCAGATAAAGATTTTAATCAAACTGTGCGTTATTAATTAGTTGGGTATATAATACATTAATTTTTACCGTCTAAGTATGATTTTTAAGTGTCTCATCACTATCAGGCCAGCAGCGTCATGCTGCTTGTAACTCGATTTTCTTTTCGGTTTCGGTCTTAGAGTATTAAACCAAGCTTCGTTACAAATGCAATGGTCTCAGATCCTGGAGACCTCCGTTCGATTGCCAGCAAGGGTTTTTAATATATATATATTTTAAAGATTAATGCGCTATTGACTTATTAATAATATTAGTAAACCCATCTAGAAAACTATTGCGATTAAAACTATTGTTTAAAGTTAGAGATTCACGTCAGCCACTCAACATAGCGTATTGGCGTCTACCTATTATGTTGTGTTATTGTTTTAATAAATAAATAAACAAATAACAGTTTAACAGAACTATAGCGATTGAGCCACGTTATCCCGCATTCAACACGACCATCTATTTTTCATTTCAGCTACGGACACCTCATCTATTTGGGAAAATATGTAGGTCAAATAGACCACTTCATCTTAATCTTTACTACAATGACCAAAACAACAGTCCTTTTTCTTGTTTATTTCTATAAAGACTACTTAATATTGAACTACAAGAATACGAACGTATATAGTTTTCTTTATGTTGTAACTAACGCTAAGTGCTCATTTAGGCCATATACATGGCCAGCCAACAGATAACGGCTAAAATCCAATCAAACCCTTAATAAGTAAAAAACCAATTCCAATGTGCGCCTCCGCGAAACGACGCCGATCCGACGGTAAATCTCAATTCAGGCGAGAGCGTTTAGACTTTTGGCTCGAGTCCATTCGGCCCTACCAAGGGTCCACTTACACCTAGAGCTACTATTAATATTACCGAACGTTCGCATACAGTAGATACTTAAGCTCGATACAGCTTAATTTTTTTAAGCAAAATAAACCACCTACTTCAGCTTCAGCTACTTTCTGGCGTTAAATATTGCATTTGTATTGCTGTGTTACAGTTCGAAGGGTATTACATATTTTTGTCCTGAAACTATAAGACTTACAGGCATAATAAATGAAGCTTTCGGGTGAGAAACGTGCGCCTGACGCCGTTAGTTTTTGCGAGCGTTTAAAAGCGATGACCGTTTGCCATCATCTCGTTAGCCAACTCAATGTTATAAAAAAGTTCTAGCGCGACTAACAATCAAACGAAACTAATCAAAAACGAGAATTAGTTTGTCAAAGTTTCAACAATAAAACTTGCACTCAGAACGGCTAGTGCGAGTTCATTCAATCAAGTTAACGAAAACAAAAATGTGTATGTCAAAAGAGGAGAGGTAAAAATATGACATTGCAAATTTCTCTTTCGATAACGTGATTGAATAGTACTATAAAACTTGCACTAATAGACACCCACAACAATGGACGTAAACGTTTTCGCTAGCGAGTACACGCCTACGAGTAAACTCATAGTAATGCCACGGACAGCGCGCTCTATCGACGCTAAAATCCTAACAACCTCGCGCATAGCCAATAGAGATCTATCACCCACACGAAACACATTTCTATGGCACTTGAAATAAAGTCCAAGTTGTTGTAAAAGAGAGCCTCGCAATCGTATCGAGTTAATCGTGTAAATCGATTAAGATTCGATTATTGTTCTGCGGTATCGCTTTATGACACTCGTCGCCGCGCACGGTTCCTGGTCATACGATTGCAGTTTAAAGGTGGCTTTGGTATAGTAAAAACTTATGTCAAAGCACTTGTTAAAATTATGTTCAGGTTTAAGAATCTTTATTTCTCATAAGAATCAGTAAATTCACTATGTTACTTAATGTGGACTCACTTTTATTAATTGAAAAAAGACAAAGACGCACCCCATGATATGCCGGGTCAGGTGCACTACCAACTATGCTATCGTGGCTGAATCCAACTCGCCGAAATTAATCAACACTTTCTACTCTTACTCTGTAAGCCAAAGGAACCCTATTCAATGTCGACAACTAGGTACGTCATCAACATCCGATCTTAATATATTTACAAATATTGTAAGATGAATTAGGCATTTTGTATTTTTTCAATTTGTAGTTTGTTCGCAACAATATTTGCGTAAAATTATATGTAAATAATCACTTTAATTAATTTTTTATTTAACTTTCCGGATGACATTTTACTTTGCGTACGCTATTCGTATATTTTGATAAACAGCCCGACAATGAACTACGAGCAAATTTGGCTATTATGCATAATGCGTTTTCTATTGGTTTGACAGCGCTGGACCTTTATCTCTTAACCTTTATTCCGCTACATGAACATTTTCTAATTATTTTCTTCAAACACAGAAATGCACTTCCGCCTGAATCTTTAATTACTGAGAAAAGGGGTAAATAGCCTACTCGACAACGTTGTAAATTTTATGACAATAAAGTTCACTAAGACATCTCTTAGTTGATAAATTATCATTTCGCAGTGCTTATCAGGAATTGAAACTACCATTTCAACTTTTATGTTAAAAAGACGAACAATGATGATTCTCGGCAGTCAGGCAGGCACTAAGCAATGGCAAAGGTAAACAAATCTACAATAACACTTTATTCAATATCGGATAAAGGTATCCGAAAATTATATAAAAGATTCGCAACCGAATCCTCACCCTATATCAGACTCCGAAATTTAATATTGCTTGACTGGCAAGCGCGGGGGCTGAGGTGGGTGCTCTATTTGAATTCGAATACTATTTGATCGATCGTTATTTAGACGAACATGTCTAATCGATTGTCCATAAGAACATGCATTTAACAGCATGCCAGTTTGACCAAATCAAAATCTCGAAAGATCGTAAGAGCGACCGATTAACAACCTGACAGATATCTTGGAACGTCATTTTTCGAAAGGTCATTTTGACCTCAAACAGCAATACTAAAGCCTCGAATGTATTCTAAATTGAAAAACTTGCACTTAGCAGGTAGGGTGCTGACGTTGTCAATGTTACGCGCTAATGATCTTTAGATCTTAATGCGTCAAGGTAACAATCTGTCGAGTTTGTGACTATTTGATCTCATGGACATATGAGTCATGTGTTCGAACAAATGACAATCGACCGAACGGCATTCGGTGTCGGATAGGAGACCCGTCTGTTGTAGCCGTGCCCCCACGGTTCGCTCGCGTCACCCGTCAGTCATATTTCGTCACGCATAGCGCGAGGATGTCATTGATATTGCGAGTTTCAAATTGCGTTTCGTTCAAGCGGAGTGCAATGAAAATGGCTCAGATTGCAATTTGAACTTCAAATTTATTTTGCAAAGGGTTATTCAAACATTTGCACAGATGTAGCAACAGCGGGGTAACTAACATGTCACTGTTTGCTGTCATCATCATCATCATCATCATCTCCGCCAAAATCGTTTGCTGTGATCAGATTAAATTCCTAAGGGAAGATCTGAGATCATTATTGTAAGTCTAGGTGCTTATTAATTCTTCAATGATAAACCATTTTACACGAGAACTACCCTAACGCTGAACTGCTCCGTGGTTTACAGGTTAAGCCGCCATTGGTTTCAGACCGCGATTTCTATATCACTAGGCATCAACATAAAATATTTATTTTATTTTTATTTTATTTTTTTTATTTTTTTTTTGGAAAACTTACAGCTAATACATAAATTAAAAGTGTTTATAAATTAAATACAGCCAATTACAAGTTTCCGCTTATAGCTTAATACAGATTAATACAGATTACATAATCTCTTCGATTTTCGATGGAAAGTGGAAAATGTTGGTATTACTTTTTTTCTTACAAAAAGAAGTTATTATTAAATTTGTTTTTAAACTGGTTCAGGGATGAGTTAAATAAGTCTAGGTTCATATCCTTATCAACACTATTATACAGTTTGGACATTTTACACAATATACATATTGTAGTGTTACGGATCCTACAGCTAGAGAGAAGATAGCCAGTTACTTTACTTCAACCTTCGATCAACAATACACTGATGATCGAAGACTTCAACACAACTTCACTACCCACTAAGAACTACTGAGGTACTTCAGTACCTACTTGGCTTTTCGATGCGTAGCCCCCTGTAAACACAAACCCACATTTGTGAAGGCTAGTAACTGTTGCTATGAATGCAAAATGACAGGCAAAACTCGAATGAGGAGCTCGATGGCGAAGTGGTTAACGCGCCCGGTCTGAGAGGTTAAGCAACTTTCGCAAAAGCTACTAAAAATGTATCATCTCGAGCTCCTCCATGCTTCGGAAGGCACGTAAAGCCGTTGGTCCACGCTACATTAGCAGACGTTAACAACCACCGCACCGCACTGGGCCCTCGTGGTAGTTTATAGCCCATTCTCCCTGTCCATCCATAGGGAAGGCTACCCCAGCAGTGGGGACATAAAATGAGCTGAAGATGATGATGATGATGAGGCAAAACTCATCATCACCTCATCACTACTCATTTTTATGCGGCTATATTAAAGCTGTGGAGTTTCTTGCGCTAATCCTTCTCCACAGCTAAAAATAGACGTCCTGGATGGGTAGTAGGTTAAAATAATGTTTGGACGATTTAAAAGCAGTTTTTTAAAGTTTATTTGAATTTAAAAAAAAAATACTTTGACTTGTTCTGGGGCATGAGCTTTCCCTTTTGATGGGAACACCACACGGAGAACGGGAAATAATTCAGCACACTTACCCAGTGCAGATTTGTAGCTGTTCTGTTAACGACTCCTAAAGCCAGGATCAATGGCTTTATAATCAACTAGTAGACCCGGCGGACTTCAACCGCTTTGACAGTTTCAAAAGTCTGTCAAAATTTTAATAAAAAAGTATAAAAAAACTACAAATCAATTAGTTTCTATTCCCAATATCAAATCACCAAATATAGAAAAAAGGTATGAGTTTCATGCCTGTGGGAATATCGGGATAAAATCATCCTATGTATTAATCCAGTTATAAACTACCTGTATGCCGAATTTCATCCAAGTCCATCCATCCATTGCAGCGTGAAGAAGAAACAAATATACACACACACACACACAAACTTTCGCATTTATAATATTAGTGTGATTTTTGGTCAGTTATTCGATGACCGGCATTTGCGCAAGTAGACCGAGCGCGTTAACCACGGCGTCATGAGGATTATACGAAATATTTCGTATTTCGAATAATTAAAACACAACAATTCAATGCCATTCAACAGTGGATAATGAAACGCGATCCAAAGATAACGTACAGTTTACACAAAGAACTTTAACAGCTTTACTGTCTGCGAGGCGAAAATGAAATTAATTGGCCCAACCCCGCCGAGATGATGTTGTCGGCCGGCCCGCACGAAGTGGTCCACAAAATCAATTTCTAACAAATCAAAGCGAACCAAAAGGAAATGCAGACGACTCTGTAAAGTTTGATTGAGTACCTGCCCGCTCCATTTACTGATTAAAAGTTTCAGATCTCTCCCCGTAGTGTTGTTTATATCCTTTAACGGTTACATTTTACTTGTGACTTTCTTCGTTTGGATTTAGGGAATTCTTTAATTGAATAATAATTAACGGTGTTTATAAAAGTTTATTTACCATTATATACTTAATTTTTCACGTAAGTAAGTACAGCACGCTCAAAGTGAGAATGATTTGACTTATCATTAAATTTTATGCCTCCGACTGCATGTTATGTATGATGTTGCATAAATTGAATTTTTATTTGTTCCGGCCTTTTCAGTTGATTTTCTAATTAGTTACTTATTATTTTTTACGCAGGCGGGTTTTTTGTTTTTTTTTTATTTTTTTTTATTTATGTCTTTTTAGTTAGACAAATTTCATGATATACCTTTTTAAAATCCTTTTGTTGAGCCCTCTAAATTTGATACCCATAATGTAGTATTCGAAAAATAAATGATTTTCACCAACTCCAATGGCGTCGCACAGCCGCCATGTTTGTTTTTTTAACGTCACCTATCTAAGAACACTTGGGCAGCTAAGACGAATCTAACGATACGTCAATTATGTAAATCCGTTCAGCGGTTCTGGAGATATGAGGTAATAAAAAATATTACATACAAGATAGGCGCGAAAAACAATACCCTTCCTTTGCAGTCGGGTAAAAAGCAAAACAAAAAAGATTTTCAATAGAAAAGTAGAAAATATAAAAAAGTATATAACTCCAAAAGGAGTCATAACTCCGTAACAGAGTGGTTAGGATTACATTAGTATTACAATATAAATATGTATCTAGGTCAGCAGTTAAGTTGTGTCAAAGTCAATAATAATATGTATGAATGCACGTCTGTGTCGACACAGTTCAAAATCGTCCTTCGTCCTTTTTACCGATACTATCTTCAAATAGATTGCACACAACACAGACACAGTACAATGCACCATATTTTTCTCTAGCGGCTGATCGGAGCGTCCCCCACTTGCCCCACTTTTGGCATTCAATCCACCATTTTCACTAAAAGCCGAAAGCGTGACGAGCCCAGGGCGAGGCTCCAATGATAAATTAGGACAATCTTTCAGCTGTCATACTGCATCCTATCTATGTTGTGGCACAGCGTAGAAAACCTCAGTACATTATCCAACCCTAAAAACCAGCACGCTATAAGTTACTAACATAATGCTGCTAGCATGTAACGCTTCGCTTTTCAAAAACATAGTCACTGAATCCTTCGTCAAATAATACTAAACCTTACAACGTACATAATAGGAGACTTTATCGTTGCTTGTGTGTATGATCGTAACCGAAAATTGTTTACACAGCAGCTGCTTTAGATAACGTTTGAAATATATCATCAAATACGTTTTGTGATAGCATTGGCCGATAGTCATTACTGAGAGATATTATCATGTGATTACGGTTGGAAAGTCATATAGACACAAGTGTTTGTTTGATATTTATGGTAGAGAAGTGTAATTTGTTATAGTTTACCTATTAGATTTGACTTTTAGTAAATACTATCATCATCAGTCTATAGTTAGTAAGTATATTTTTTTTGGTATCAAGCTTTCCTAGAGGGGTGTTGGTCCACTATCCACTACATTGGCCCAAAACGGGTTGGCGGGTGTTAATGGCTGACATAGTACTCTACTCTATTCTACGTTAAATAGTTTTCGATCATATTAAAAAACGGCTTGTGTTGAAACGCCCACCAAAAATGTATCAATTCTACTACCAATAAAATTCGAAACGCTTACCAAAACGGATAAATGCTCACCAAATTGTGTTTCCTAAAATATTATAAAAAGGATACAATTCATATTTTTATTAAATGCAATAAAAATATATTAATACCTTTTAACTGCATTTCAAAACAAATATGTTATTTTGTCACCAAATTTTATGCCTCGAGTTTCAATTTGGTAATTTTTGCTTTCTGATGTCTAATAAAAAAATAACCTCGAAATTCAAGACAATCGCTACGCTGCGCTTCGCGATTGTCTTAAGTTTCTAACCTATCACGTGACTTACCGGAGTAGGGCAGCTAGTATCCTCAATCATTTGAATAATAGTATAAAAATTTGGTAAACATTTATCCATTTTGGGAAGCAAAAATAATATTTGTACAGTCGTTTAATTTATTTGGTACTTAAGCTTAGGGTCTAAAAAATATTTCTAGTGAGCGTTTAAATTATACCCTTAAAAACTATGTCTTAATCTCACTCTGCCACGTAGCTGTTTATTATAATAGTTTTCTTTCTTGATGTAAGTTGTATCGTGCTATAGCTCAAACCTCAGTATCATCATCATCATCATTAGCTCACTTTTTGTCCCCACTGCTGGGGCACGAGCCTTACCTATGGATGGATAGGGAGTATACCTTAGTATCAATAAAAAAAAAACAAAAGTAACTTTTTCTTCGTTGTTGTTTCTTCGTTGTTACTGAACCAGCCTCTAAGCTAGTACGCAAATTTAATTAACACTCTATAACAAAGGCTAATGACGTCTACTTTGGTTCTGCCATTATTTTCCCCTGATTAATAGGAACAAAACATCTCGACCTTCGTTAGTTTGGCACATGACATTATAAGGCTTCGCTTTCTGAAAATAATGGGACTTCGCCAGCCGTCCGTTGGTCGGAGACAATCCTTTCAGCGCTAGCGGGACAGCCGGCAGTTTTTGTACGATCCAATAAATGATCGTCAGAATATATCTTTTGGTGCAAGTTATAGCATGCTGCCTGGGAGCGTAAGGATAAAAGAGGTATACTGTATGTACAGAAGAAGAAAAGCAAATTAAAGTAGTTTTTTAAAAGTGGAATAAATTTAGGAAAAACTTACCCAGCCATGTCGATGAAGACAAAGAAAACCCAAAACAAAAGTCGGTCACGGATATAACCATGAAGAAATAAAAAAAATTAAAAGAATTCAATATTTTATACGAAAATATTTAAACTTCTAACAACAAAATAGGTGTATAAATGGTTGTATAAAGTTGTTTTTAAGTAACTCGTTGATGATTATTGATTTTCAAGTGATGAACGTGAAAGTAAATTTTTTTTAATATTAAATTTGTAAAAATAAAACCGTTTGATAAACCAAACTTCCTACACTGTAGCATGGTTTAGTCATTAGCAATATAATTAGTATCTTCAATACATTTTGTTTTATTTATTTATTTATTTATTAAATAGGTAAGCCAACGTCATTATACACATGAAACTTATATATATTTACATATACCAATTTTACAATAAATTACCACAATCAATTAAAGGCAAACACAGCATGCTAAGAGAATGATCGCTCAACAGTGAAAATTTTAAACAAAAATTTTAAACAAATTAACGTTAATAATTACACTTCTCTATTAAATTTGCAACGGTTCGGCGGAGCCTATCTTATCTTAGTGGGGCCTGTGAGGTTTCCCTCTTGCAGTAGCACTTCGACCCATCGGGATCTTTTGTGCGGAACCTAGAAAGCGAGTCGTTGTGGGTGTCAATGCTGTCGCTATATTCATTGACCAATCTACAAAATCTGGCGACAGGAGAGTTGGACCCATAATCGGTTTTTCACAGTGGGACACTAACTGTTAACAAGTTATACTCGTAATTGGTCGTACAGCTAACTCATGTGTGAAATATGTTTTATTATCATTAAAAAATAGCCTTACAACAAAGGTCATCCGCTGCCTCCCAAGACTTGTACCACACAAACATGTATATGAAAATCCGCGTCCAATATCCGTCTGTCCGACTCCCGCGCCGAGTGCGCGTGACGTGTGCGATTATTTTTTGTGGGACCTTTTTTACACGAAGCCTTCAAGAATAATTCCCGTTTGTGCAAGCTAATCCAATGTTTGATTATATATTTTATTACTCTATTACTATGTAGTTCGCGAGTTCTAGATCGCGAATCAAAAGGACTATATACTACCCTAAGTAATATACCGACACAGGTGAATTTTCCGAATTTTTCAAGGCAAATCTGGAGCTGGAGAAACAGCGAAAAAGACAATTTTAGGGAATATTGAGACCTGTTTTAATAAACATTAAAACTGCATCGCTAAATTTAATGCACGTTACCGACTCAGTCGAAAATATACATCGAACGCACCAGTTTACCACGGTCATACTTTATTGAAGTAGTTTGAAAAATTATTTATTTTGTTCAAGATTCCAATATTAGGTTGAAACCTTTGGTAGTCCAAAAAGGATTACTTTAACCTATCATGTATATAAGATCACATTTTATTAACTGCATATATTTTTAAGATAAATTCAACAACATATATAATCTATTTTTATGAAGAAACCTTAATTTTTTATACGATAGTTTTCAAGAAAAACGCCAAAAGACATTTCGATTAAAAAGAAAAATAAAGCACTTTCGGTAGTTTCAATTCAAAGGAATCGAAACAGAGAGGCCGAATTACAATTTTTGTGTCAGGAAGAGTAAAAATAAAAACTAGCCTGATTTTTTAAAATGCTATCATTATTTCTCTAATATAATTAGATGTTTTGTCAAAATATTTGTAGTTGCTAAAAAGTGACCTTATATATCACCGAATACCGCAACTACTGGTCTTTGTCTTTCTTGGATTATTTGCGGTAATTTATTTACTAGGATAAGCATAATAGCGTACGATAGTCTAGTTAGTGCCCCCTCACCCAGATTGTCATTAAATACGTGCGCAAAACCCTTGTTTGTTTAAGATTTGTGTGCAATATAAAAGTATATACATGTAGGTTTTAATATTAAATGTGTCAAAGAAATCATATTCGTAATTTAATGTATTGTCACTGTATTAAGTGTGCCAATAAATAAGTTATCTAGATAGTGTATCTCACATCAAATAGCATAATCATCAATCTTAAAATTGAACGTGCGAAAATGCGAAGCGTAGAACATCAGTTCAAACGATTCCTCTGAAGACTGAAAAAAAGAGGAAGGAACTTTCAGAGTGCCGAGATAGTTATTTGGCGTGTAATCAGCCGGCGGCGCCTTTGATCTCGCCGGTGGCGGTGGGTTCAAAGGAATCGTTCCGCCAATTACCGATCACTGCGTCTACTTACCCGACAATGTGCGGTAGATTAATATATTTTTCGTTGTAGATAAATTCTGTTGCGAACGCCAACGGAGTAATTATAGTTTAATACAATTTTAAAAGGATTATCTCAAAAAAGTGTTTAATTTAATAATTCAACTATGCGTAGTGACGTAAGCGTAACGACACTCAGTGTGTGGTAATGTGTTCTACCAAAGTTTTGGTGTTAATATTTATTTTTAGTTGACATTTTTGTATTAATTAACTATGCCTAATTTTACTAAAAGAACTCATTTCATTTTTTAAAGCAAATAAGTAGAACTTTCACAGTTTTTTCAAATATCGCCTTAACCTTAAATTGTATCATGATCATCATCATCATCATCATCATCATCATCAGCCTACACACACAAAAAAAATAATAATAATAATAATTTAATTTTTTTAACTTTCAATTAAATTGTATATACCCACCGAATTTGAAAAAGAGCTAACAGATGAAAAAATTGCTCATGAAGAACTCAAACAATGAACAATTGCTGGCCGGCACCCACACGAGGTGGTATTACTGTTTGATGAGCTTCCACACAACGCCATCCGTGAAGCAGCACTTACACGCCGTCATTGTCTGCAAGACGTTCCTCCACTTTTGCATTCAATTATGCACCCTCGTTGCAATTCTGACAGCAGCATTGGGAGTTCCTCATTTCATATTCACCGCCTAGGTACGCAGTTCTATGGATCTAGATTAAAAGATGCATTATTCTGACACTGTACATACAATGCAAGGGATGCTGTTTCACCCTTGTTCTATTTGAAAAACTAGTTGAGTGGTTCTAGTCTACATTGTTTCTAAACCTACTTCTGTGAATATTCAGAAAGTAAAGCAAATAAAACATAGACCGCCAAAGATCGAGACATTTGAAAAGATTTAGGGGAAACCTTAGCCCAGCCGTGGTGCGATATATAGCGGATTCTGCGATCTTCTACGTTAAACGCTACCCTAGATCAAAATAGACAATTCTAGACCCATACGAACGGCGACAAGGGTAGAGCTAACGAAATCATAAAATGCCTGTTCTAAAAATCTTCCAGAGTTGATAATGTTGTTAAAATATAAAAAACTAATCTTCTTAGGATTTCAAATTAATTTAGTACAAGTATGACAATAAATGTTCCCTCTGTTAGAGACCAATTTGGATCGCTTTTCACGACCACCCGTGAACGACGTTTGGACGAAAATCACTCGCCTTGATTGATACTAACAACTGTACCACTGCGCAGATTAATTTCGAAAGTTGTGTTTGATGAATACGAGTACTACGAGTATAAAACGTTGGTCTTGAAAGTTACAGTCTAATTAACTATTCAATATAGGCATTCACAGGCACAAAAAAAAACAATAATAAACTATAATTTACTTCATACGAAACTTCGGTCAGACGCCACTATAAAACTGCCTAAGAAAAAAGCAAGGCTTGTCACACCTTTAACTGGCTACTCTTCTTCCCTGTGTTCTTAAGTCAGAATAGTTCGTCCAAAGAGTATTTCGTCAGCCAGTGTTGGGAAGAAACTGTAAATATTTAAAATGTATTACTATGTTTTAAATGACACTCGTTCAAAGTAGGTTCAGTCCGTAACAGGGATTTAACGAAGTATCGAGAGTAAAAATACCACATAACAGGTCTGTTTCAGGTGGAACTCGAACCCACAACCTTTCGCAACACTGGCGGGCGACAGTTCTTCCATCAGAACTAATCAAACACAGTTTTCTCTGTCGTATTTTGTAAAACTTGGTTAAAAATGACTCAGTAGCACAAATGGAAGAGCTAAGAATCCTATTCGAAGTCGTCTTTCTTCAAGTGCTACTTTTATTTTGTATTTTGGGGGTTAAAGTTACGCGCATCCGTAGGTTTACTCTTAAGACCCTACACGTGACCCCTGGGTGGTGCTAAATGAATGACGCTGTCTGAGTGGTAGAGCCACGCTGCGTTGCGGCACGAAATGGGCCGGCTCGCCGTAATACCACCCTCTCACAGAATATCGGCGTGAACTGCACTCGTAGCTGTTGTGTTTCGTCTGGTGAGTGAAAGTACCGGAGGCCCATCTCTCACCCCTCCCCCCTCCCAATTCCTATTCCCTCCTCAAGATCTAACTCCTTCCTCAAGGCCGGCAACGCATCTGCGATTACTTTGGTTTTGTGGGTGTCCATGGACGACGGTGATTACTTTCCATCAGGTGACCCGACTGCTCGTTTGCGTCCTTTTAATATATTAAAAAATATATTTATATTCTTTGAGTCTAACATGTATTTCAATTGCATTGATCTGTAACTGTAACAATTATGCATTTTGCTGCTGGCGCACGGGCCCTCTCTATATATGGAAACACCACAGGAAGAACAGGCCATAATCACGCCGGCCCAGTGCGGATCGGTGGTTGTTAACGACTGCTAATGCAGCCGGGACCAACGGCTTTACGTGCCTTCGAAACTACGGAGTAGTTTTGGTCACCCATCCGTTGACCGGCATTTGCGAAAGTTTCTTAACTTCAGCAATCGCAGACCGGGCGCTTTACCCATTGCGCCACTAAGCCCTCATCTCCAGATAGTTTATTTAATTTATGTAAATTCATTTGGAAGGTAACGGTGTCAAGCCAAGAACCTTGAACCTTCAGTGTATCCGTTCGTAAGCGAAGATTTGCACAGCTCTTGGGTAAATAACGGATTAAGTGCCGCAAGAGGATTCGCACACAACTCGATAGCCTCCCGGCACCTCCCGGGCCGAGCGAATAGCAAAGGTGAGGTGCTAAGGAGAAACTAGGAAGATTAAAATTATGGTAAAGCGGTAAAACTTGCAGAAAGAAATGTTTGAAGATAGATGTCAAATATGATAATTGTCTGCAGCTCCAACCGTGATCTGCAGAAAAAAGAAGAGAAACAACATTGAATTAGTATTTTTTTTTAAATTAGACAACGTGTTGTGACAAAAAAATGCTACTTACATTGTTGTTATGGCAACAGAATGAGGTGGTATGGTAGCTAGAAAGGTGGACTTAGTACAGGCGAACAACAACTAAACGACAAGTTCGATCGGTTCCGCGTCCCGCCGTTATGGACTGTCGACTTTTGCTGAATTTTGCTCTTTTATACATCATCATCATCAGCCTATACAAGTCCACTGCTGGATATAGGTTCCATCCAAGTGCACTCTACTCTCATCCAGCTCTTGCCAGCCACCTCGCGGAGATCGTCGCTCCACCTAGTCTGTGGGTGTCCTGCACTACGTTTGCCGATACGCAGTCTCCACTTGAGAACTCGTTTACCCCAACGGTTATCGGTTCTGCGACTAATATGGCCAACCCACAGCTACTTGAAATATGTGAACCAACCTTACCGTGATGTCATGATGGGTAGGACGCACTGATTGAAATCTTTAGTCTTTGTGGAATAGACAACGTAAAGTCCCGTCGTAATTTTCGATATGCTGCCCAGCCAAGCTCTTTCTATACACTGTTCAAAGAACATAAGTTTTCCTGTCAACGTATTTTTGCTCTAGAGTATACCGTATCCTTCTAGCTTGCTAGAGAGACCTCTGTTTCAGTAAGACGCAAGCTTAACCTGTATAAATGTAGAGGCATGGCAGGGCATGTTAAATTCAACGATTATTCGGCACTCTCGCCGTTTTGTCTCTATTTCCCTTGTCTAATACTGAGCAGATATGCGGGCGTGTGGCCACGAGCACAGCGGGCGGAAAGCTGTTAGAAGCTGCTGAAATTTAGGTATTTAAAAAATAATTAGTGAATTAATAGGTTTAGTAGACTTTTTTTTATATTAACGGGTAAGCACAGTGCCTTGATCTCACCTGATGTTAAGTGATGATAAGGCCAATGATGGAAGCGCACTTCACCCGGGAACCTCAACTAGTGAGGCACTGGCTATCTTATCTCTGGCTGCCGGAACACAACAATGTTACAAACATTGATATTATGGCGACATATTTAGATAAGATGGTGGTAGCTAGCCAGGCGGACAAACAAGCCCTACCACCAACCAAACCGAGTACACAAACATGTACCCCCCGCTGGGAATCGAACCTAGTACCTCTGGGTCTAAACCGGTGGTCTTAGCCACTAGACCAGAGAGGTGGTTAATTAAAAGTTTATACGCTATTAATTGGTTTAGTAGACTTAATTCACCCAGCTGATATCACCTGGGTGCATTAAGTCTACTAAACCAATTAATAGCGTATAAACTATAACATGTCATGCAACACGCCTCAGTCAAATCAAGTCGCTAATTTATGTTGGCTTAATCACCACGCTTGCAAAATGCAGGTTGATCAGTTGGTTGATCACAAGCCTGAGCGATAGTTCGAATAACAAATTATTTTACTAAATATAGTTTTTTGCCGGCAATTGAAAGAAATAAATAAATAAATTGCAATTGCTTTAAATAAATCATTATTAATTAGAATTTATGTTTCTATTATAATTTCATATTTATTTTTTAATGTAATAGTACGTTCTAGAAAGAAAGAATATTTGTACCAAACTTTTTTTGACGGATAAAACATCCGTCAAAAGAAGTTTGGTACAAATATGGTGATTTCTTATTTATTTATTACAGTGTTATTCTTATTATTGGCGTTATTATGCTTGATACTATTAAAGTAGAGGTTTATAAATCTCGTCCTTTACTTCAGTGGCAAAAAAGCTTATTTCATGGCCTGCTTTTCCACAAGTTCATGAATATTTGAGCCGGCGAGGGAGCGGCGCGGCGCGGCGCCACGGCCCGCCATTTCAACTGTCACTACTGTGTCAATTCTTTGTGAATAAACGTACAATAAAACATTTTCTACTTATTGTTATACAAATTATAATTTTGCAAGGGTTCCAAGACGCTTTGATATGATTATGCCGTGGTTTGACAAGACATTCTACAGAAGGTCGAATAGGGTGGAATCAACATAGCATTATATAGTTTTTTACATACCTACTGCCATCTTAAATGCCATTTTTAACCGACTTCAAAAAAAGGAGGAGGCTCTCAATTCCACATCTATGCACCGGATTTTCTGTTTTTATTTTATCTTAAGAGTTTGATCTTGAGATGGTTTCATTTTATTTATAACTAATTGCTGTACTTAACAAATCTCTTTGTGGCCCAAATCAACGTGGTTTTACAACAAAATCTTTGTCTGTTTCTTTGATAAAGAGTTCAAATAAATAAGTGACCAGTAAATTCTGCTTTGGACGACTCAGATCGTTAATGTTAAAAAGTTTACAAAAGTTCACGTATACAAAAATATTGTATTCTTTCTTAGGCGAATTTAAAATCGTTGCTGCTGTTTGGTTTTGGTATGTTCTTGATTTATTTCCTTCTTCTATTAACTACCCATTTACGTTTTACTCCGCTTTCTTTTCTTTTATAAAATCCCCCTTTATTTCCTTACCGTTACATTTTGGTCCATGAGACCCAAAGAAATAAATAACTTGCAACGTCATGTTTCCTGCCACAACGCCGCGCCGCGGCCGTGTCCGTGACAGGCGACGCGTGCACTCCGCAAATTGACTAGGCAATTCTGACATTGCCTACGCTGACGAACTTAGATTGGTTCCCTCGCAGCCGTAATAGTTTAGCGCCAACTATGCACTTAAACGGTTCGCTTCAATACACGAGTAGCAATTTAGGAACCAGTTGTTGCTAGCAATTCAGATATAATAACACTAATAATAATAAAGCATTTGTAGCCGTACTGCGACACATCACAACACCACACATATGAAACAAGATGTTTATTACTTTTGCCGATGAAACAAGATGTAGCTCTGAAAAGAGCTGTTTATGACGTTTGCCGCTGAAACAATATGAAGCCCTGAAAAGAGCTGTTATAGTAGCAGCCACCGATGACGCCGACGATGCCAACGCGTCGAGCTCCGCTTGCATAGCCGCACCGTCCGTCGTTCACAGCCGCCGCCGAGGAAAAGGTCGCGCGCACAGCGAAAACTCCTCTTATATGTGGCGGGCGCGGCAGCGCTAGCGAGGAGGTGCGTGCGTAGTATACCCGCGACAAAATTATTATTGTACCTTGTGTATTTTTTATAATTAATTTTAATGCGTTTTCATTGGTTATTGTATTTTGTAATTTTTATATAAATAGAAGCTGTTTTAACAATAAAGCATTCCATTCCATCCTGAACAGTGTTTCTATTAACAACTACCAAGCTCCTCTAAAGTGGTGACCCCGACAGAGCACAGAACCCGACAGAGCACAGAACCCCGACGGAGCACAGAAGATACACTACGCTATGGAAGATACACAGAAATCATCAACCGCAAGCATCAAAACCTCCCCGGAAGTGGCCAACATTTGTCAATGCGAATTCCACCGTTTTGGAGAGATAGACCACGACTCTTGTTCATCAGTTTTGAAGCTGAACTGAAGAAAGGACAAGCAAACTAGCCCAAATGGTGATCACACAGCTTGAAAAGCAAGATATAGAACAAATCACTGATTTACTATACAATCCACCCGAGAAGAACCAGTACACTGCTATTAAGGACCGCCTCATTTCTGCGTACGAAAAATCCAACAGCCGGCAATTCCATAAGCTACTATCGGAAATGGAGCTAGGCGATCAGAGGCCCATTCAGTTACTTCGACGCATGAGAAATCTAGCTAGAGACAAAGTTCCAGACTCAACTTTACGCCTTATGTGGACAAATCACGTACCACCACATATACGATCTTTACTAGCCGTTAGCGAATCATTCAGTTCCAAAACTGAAAAAGTTGAAAAACTTAAAACTAGTGGCCCTGAAATGGCTCCCATTCAGCATAATATCGAGGTACCGAAATACTCATAACAGAAATCAATAATCAATATCAATAATCATTTATTCGCTCAAAACATAGTATTATAACTGGTTATGACAATAGTACGAACATATATGTTTTTTCAAACTGGCATGCAAATATTAATAATAATTCTAATAAGTTACTAATTAATAAGTTACAAATCAATTAATTTTATATAATATTTAAATATTCTAAAACACCATAATAACAATGCTCGATCAATAGTTTCTTTGATTTAGATTTAAATATAGGAACAGAAAATCATTGTCTTGCATAATTTGGTAATTTGTTATGATAAATTATAGTATTAAAAGGATGTATTATGACATCTTATTAATTAATTAATTGGTAAACAATCAGCATTTTGTAATAACTCAATCTAAGTTTCTCATTTGTCAAAACCGTTTCCATTTATAATTAATACATCAACTTCGTTAAATATATAGACTTCACATAATATTCCTCTAAAAATAACCCCGAGTACACAAACATTTAATTTTAATAATTTGTAAAATAGAACCACGCTGCGTTGCAGCACGAAATGGGTCGGCTCGCCCGGCGTAATACCACCCTCTCACAGAATATCGGCGTGAAACAATAACACTCGTTGCTGTTGTGTTTCGTACGGTGAGTGAAAGTACCGGAGTAGTGGAGTACCTCAAGATCCAACTCCTTCATCAAGGCCGGCAACGCATCGGCGATTACTTTGGTTTTGCGGGTGTCCATGGGCGGCGGTGATTACTTTCCGTCAGGTGACCCACCTGCTCGTTTGCCTCCTTTTATTATAAAAATAAAAATAAAACTTTCACTTGGTGGCGGAAATAGGTAGTTAATAAGGTGGTCGTTTGTTTGCTACCCAGTCGGATTTTGCGCAAAACCCTGTCACCATACTATAAATGTATAAATTTTATGAAATTAATCAAAGACATAAGCACAATTATCAGATAGACCTATTAAAAAAATTAAACACTTGCAGTAAACTCGACAGTAAAAATGGCTGTTAATACTTCTAGATTGTTTACCAGCGTCACTTTTAATCACGACGAAAGAACCCATCAAGCAACGGGTAAGATTTTCTTTTCAATATAACTTGACTGATTTCATAGCGTGTTTTTAATAGCATTTAGGAGATGTAACACCAGCACTGGCCAGCCGTCGCGCGCCAACTAAACGAGTTTTTTAGTTTTTGCGTCGTCCCTCACGATCTGAATAGTAGATATTGATATGGTTTATTTTATCCAGATAGGCACGTGTCCCCACTATATTATATATTTCAATTACCAAGCAAATTTGATACTCTCATTTAGTTTCATATCCATTTAAAACTGTAAATTAATAACAAAACATATTAGATGTTTCTGTTTTATAGACGTTTAAAGGTGCTTTATTAGTTTTTGTCAGCCATACCTAACGACTTCCTTTGTCTTTGCCTTTTTTCACATATTTCCACAACCATCACACTATGACGCACGTCACCGTATTAGATCAAGTGTCTAATTAATTTGTACTAGAAGATATTTACTCATGTGCTAGAAGTTCCAACTTGCGATTGCGATTGCGATTGCGATTGCGATTGCGATTGCGATTGCAAAACTCAAATGGCGATGAGCGGGAGTCGGGACACGTGGCGAGAACCAGTGATGACCGGTGGAGTAAAGCCCTCATGGAATGGCTGCCGAAGACAGAAAAGCAGAGCGCTGACCAACCACCTGCTGAGATATAGAGCTGGTCGCTGGAAATACCTGGATACGATCACCGCAAAACAGAAGGAAATGTCGTAGCATGAAGGAGACCTATGCCCAGCAGAAGGTAGATACGGGCTGAAAATGATGATGATGCTTAACAGTTGCATCTCAAGCAGGACCGTATTATCAAAGCAATAAGGACGAGATTGCATACATACCGTTCATCATCAACACCGCAAAACGTCCCACTGCTGGAACACTGCTACTGTCCCACAAGAGCAATATTATATTTGGAGAACGAGTCATGATCCAGCAGGCTCCTATTACTTACTGTGATCCTATTCATCCTCGGAGCTTCCATTATAAGATAAACTAAGATACATTGAATGGCTGATCAATTTTTAATATAAATATTTTTAAAGAATTACTATCTGTTAGCACCAATAATTTTGTGTTCAAAATCTTAACCAAAGTTCAATTCACAATTTACATAATGACACATAAAACTAAAAGTGTTAACAGCCAAGTGTAACAAAGATACTGATATTAAAGCTGTTACTGAAAGCTGGTATACAGCGTTCCGTTTGCCCGTAAATAACTAGAAGATCATAACATAATAAAGGAGAAGATTTTAACGACGATTACTGTAATAACAGCCGCAATAAATATCCTGGAGCCGCTGCAGGTAGGTCGCCAACTCGGCGGGCGCTGGGCCAAGCCATAGGCGAAGGCGGTAAGTCAGTTTTATTTTTAGGTCCTTTAATTTGTTCTTCAGTAGAGTTTCAGTTTACAATTATGTGCTGAAATAAATAAACTTTAAACCAATAATTTTTTGTACTTCGAAATAAAAGTCATCGCTTTGTAGGACTCTGGAGACCTTGTACCGGCAAGCAGCTGAAAAAGCCCGGCAAATGCTATTTCTTTCTCCGGTTACAATACCAAATACAAGTTGAGTATAATTTAATTACGCTAATTAAATGTGCACTATTGAATACGTAATACAATTACAAGACAACTGTAGATTCATTTTATAATACCTAGTTTCCGCTAAAAAATGTTATGAGGGACTCATCTTGTAGCATCGCAATTCGCTAAAATTGTGATCATTTCTAAAATGTAGCACATCTCTGCCATCAACATTGACATAACCATATGATACCCACCATAACATTTGTTAACATGATGAAGGTCAAAAATCGCTATCTCTCCCTCTCCCTCTTATAACTCACTTGAGCCGGTTCACAATAATTTAGCCTGTAATTAGCACTCGTCGCCCAACAAAATGTCTACTTTTATTCCCGTTTCTGTACATTATTTTTAATTTACGACCCGCCGCTTAATCTGCTCGATCTTGACCTCTTTGTGCCAGAATTTTCGAGGAGCTAACCCTAAAGTAATTAATCTAGTTATTTATAGCTAATTACCTCATAATCACGGGCAGCGTGTTTTACAACGTTCTTGTGTAATGCCTACTTAATTATAATGTTCTTAATGTAACTTTAGTATTTATTATTGCGTGTCGCGTTTAAGTACTCTTAAAGAATTTATTAATGTTTAAATGAGATAGACCGAAGAATAGATTTTTGTTGATTGCCAAAAAAACTAGTTAGTCTCATCTTATAAATCAATTAATAAACGTACCACGGCTGGGCGCATACTTTCCCTAATTTGGAATTAGCCCAACATTTAATAAAAACTGAGTACAATACCGCATAGGTATGGGAATTGATCTCGTATATTCTCACACCGGAAGGATTACAGATAATAATTTATGTAGTAATCGAAATAAGATAATGCATATATATGATAGTTCACGTTTCGTATAAATGATTTTCTTATTTACTTACAGTGTAGACACAGTAAAATATTTACAGTCAACTAAAAACCGTCCATAAGGCGTGTCGTGTCAACAGAACTTCACAGTCCCAACACTGCCATGAGTTCCCCACTACTGACGACATCACGATAAAAACTTTTTAAAGAAAACTAAAAAATACAACCTTAAAACACGGAACTGCTTCGAGGGCCAAGACTCGGGCGTGTTCAAATATAAAAAGTAAAAAAGAATCTAGACCATTCCCGTCGGAGCGGGCCGGGAGTTTACCTAGCATAAATTATAATAATTATCTGCTCCGCTCCAAGCTTGTTTGGGGTATGTAAATAGCGGTGGAGGGATATTGATACGCATCGATTTGTGAAAACACTTTGAAGGCACACCGTATTGACTCCTTTTCTGGAGCAATTTGCCTTCTCCGGTATCTAATAACGGAGTCTATTATTGTAAATGTTTAATGTTAATTAATACTCATCACTTAATAAACTCTTTGAAAAAAAACTGACTTACTTTTTTCGTCTGCTTCAACTTTTATGGAAGGTATTTTTAATATTTATTGCTCGATTTGATTGCGATTGGATGCCGGTGAATAAATAAAAAAATCTCGAGCAGTCCCATGCTTCAGAAGGCAAATATAGCTGTCTTTAGAATCCACCAACCTTACAGGCTTACGTGGTGGGTTATGTCCTGATCTCCTTTTGTGGATATGAAAAAGCCTGAGCCAAGTCTATCTTTTATCTTATCTTTAAACAATACAATAGATAGCTTGTATACAACAAAATAATTAAAATCCCTAATATCTTAGAAACGTTATTTACTAATGGTAGATGAGTAGAAGAAATATATACATTACAGGTCAAACTCCAGTTTATATTTATTTGGAACGACTTGAATGAAACAGACAAATGGAAAAATAATATATACTTTATTAATTAATACATTTATTAGCCAACACAAACATACCATTCCTCAATAAACACCAGCTCAGTCATTCCTTGACAGTATCACAATTAATAAATTACGTCAGTAAATAATCTAGAGATTAGTAAATCAGAATTTTGTTTTGCCGAAGATAAAGTTGCCGGGTGCATTAACGTCTTCCGATGCGAAGTATTCCTTCCACAGTCGCTGGAACTCGTCCCAGGACACGTTGGTCTTGCCCTTGGCCATCTTCTGGAAAGCGGCCACAGCCTCGCTCTTGTCCAAGCCGAAAGAGGCGTAGACCGTGGAGAACTCCTCGCTGTCAATGGACCCGTCGTTGCTGGCATCTTCGAGCTGGAAGATGAACTTGGCATACAGGTTCTGCCAGTCAGCTGCCCCAGACGGGTTCTGGGCGTAGTTGTCCCACAAGGAGATCCATTCGTCCACGGAAACCTCTCCGTCCTTGTTCGCGTCAGCACCGCTCTGCAGACCGTCCCACACAGCCAGGAGTGTCTCCTGCAGCACTTTGTAGGGCGCCTCTCCAACCTTCCATCCTCGTATCTGAGCGGTCTTCTCAAGAGCTAAATCGAAGTCCTTCTTGTCAATGCTGCCACTCTTGTTGGTGTCGAAGAACACCGTGAAGACGTGGAGGAGCTTCTTCTTTCTAAAGTCGGACACCATTTTGAATGCTTGTCTGTGGGTTGAATGCTTTGGGAAGCGTCTGCTTGTCCTTATATACGTTTTCTAAGACTGCATTCGTTGATAAGTATTATCGCCGCTTGGCGCGGTTGACGTGTATCTGCTATCTGCTGCAATGCGGGGTGTTGTCGCTCGCTGATTTTATTGTTTGCTTTAGTGCTTTCCTCGAGATATCTAATTCTTAGTCACATAGTGACTGGTCTGTATAAGACCTCGTCGTATTTTTTATGGAGTTATCGCCATTTTGAAGATTCTAATCAAACATATGTGCAGTCTGTTTATATTTGTTCACGTTCATGTCATATCTTATGAGTTACGAAGTGAATTTATTTTGTAAAAATAATGAAAAAGTAGCACGTTACAAACTATACATATTTGTAGTACATACCTGATAAGTAACGTTATGTAATTAATATGCAAAAAATACATCAAGTATGAAGCAAGTTGTCTGTTTAAATTATGAATTTTATTATTATACTTCAGTAATGCAAAAACAACTTCAAAGTAATGCCATAAATAGAATTTCTCAAAACCACAATGTAGGTATATTCTATTAGCGCACGCCCAAACATCGCAATAATATCTTCTCTCACCCACGCACAGTATAACCTCAAACATAACCAATAACCTGTTTCCCAGGGCGGCAGAATAAATAAATATTATTGTAAAGTTCCCGCAGGCTCGCGGGCCCGGGGCTCCGAGGCAACAACCCTTTACTGTTGTTTCTTTACACAACATTCCTCGTATGGACGCTATTGAGAACCGGCGAACTTATCTTATACATCTGTTGTTGATAGACGTTACACAAAATGTTGGCAAAAAAATTTATAAAAATGGGTATCATTACCATCATCATCATCATCATCATCATCATCATCATCTCAGTCAAAAGACAGCCAATCCTGGACAAAGGCTTCCCCATGGATCTCCACAACGACCGATTTTGTGGGTAGGTATATAGGTACGTATAATTTTACAAATCACAATTTGGAAAAGTGTTAAAAAAAACTCTATGAGCTTATTAGGATTACGAGATTATTAGGATTTGAGCCCGTCCCCTTTGATATCAGAGTATTTTCGTGACCCGGTGACTCTGTCTTTTCTTTGTCATGTGGACTTCCAATACATAACTTTCCTTACATAACCAATACTATCTACTCTTATTTTGTAAGTCAAATGATCCTTATAAAATAAATCTTCAAAGATAAGTAAATATTAAATATCAAGAATTTGTTTTTATACTCGAGGAAATGCACTTGGCAACCACTGCCGATTTATGATATAAAAATAGCATTGTGACCGCAATATGTATCATAATTTCAATAAGAATCTGATTGATTCTTAATAAGTAGGTATACTCGTATCTTATCCATTAAAAATACTTTATTTACAGCAAAATTTTAATGCTTTTATCATCTTTACTGACAAATTTATTTACTTATTAGATCACTATAACACATTAATCAAAACTTAAAACCACTGATCTACTATTAAAACAATTTGGATACGGTCAGCAACGAAAATCGCTGAACACATTAGTACCATAATTACTGGAAATGGAAAAGCGCATGTGAAATGCTTTATTTCCTTTGTCAAAATACTTTCAACGACTTTTGTTGCTGACTGCACCATTACACAATAACAAAGAGTACGTGTGTCTCAATGACCTCAACACAGAAACAATGAGCCACGCCACCATTAGGCAACCTCCCATCAGGGCAAAAACGACAAAATGCTAACAATTAGAACAAATTCGTCTATCATCCACTGGAAGAATCGCAATGAGCGCCAGCAAATAGAGCGGCTCCATCAGTGGGCAATCTAGGACCCGAGTGCGGGCGGGCGGCGTAATTGCGATGTGTGGACATTCTGAAACAGTGTACTCTTTAGACTTAAGAATTTACCCAATTTTGTTTAAACAGTTTCTATTTTAATATTTGTTTTGTTATTAATTGCAAACGCAAAAGGCCACCGAATGAAGATTTGGTAGATCCTGTATATTTTGGCCTGTGCGTCATGCAAGGCATTAAGTCCTCGCGCGCCCTGTGAACGCACGGTCGTACACAAGGTGGCCCGCTAATTATACCTACAGCGCGGGACGGGTTAATAAACGTAAGAGATAAAAACTACATATCAATTAAATTAAACAGGATATTTTTAAATCAAATTACACATATGCAATTTTTATTATATCAAAACTTAACTAATTAAAAACAGCTTTGGATCGGCAGTGATATCGATTTAATCTAAAATAAACTTGGTTCTTTCATTTTGAACAATTACAAATAGCGTTGTAACGGTCCTGAACTTATAATGTAACCGTATTTGCCGAAGCGCTTGTGAAGTATGAAGACAACTCCAATTGTTGGGAAGGTAAAAATTTATAAACTTAATTTTTTAAATACTACACTATCTACATGCTACAGAACTTTATCACTATTTTAATCTTAAACAAATATGCTGGCTACACTTTAAACACATCTTCGTTCCATATAGTTTTTAAAATTTAAACGCTTAATCATAACTAGTTTAACTCTCCTTACAAAGCATACCCTGCCTCAGCGTCCTCTGTATCGAGTGGTAGACATGGGCGCGTTGGCTGCAGCCGCGTGACGGATACCGCGCATCCGTCACGCTCGCGTGCACGCCCGCCCGCCCCGGCCCGCCCTAGCGGGAAATAGTGGATGCGGCATTTGGGTACCTAGTGCGATTTTTATATACCTATCGACCAAGTTACCTTTACTTAATTTTTGTATGGCGTCCGAAGAGGGTGCCTACTTCGCGTAGTAGTAGTAGTAAATATCCCATTATATAAAGCCCCACTGCGAGTATACGACCATTCGAAATCAAGAATTAATGTGGGAAAAAATATGTTTTCTTTGTCACCAGTAGTCGCTGCTTGAATGCCATACACGTTTTATAAATGAGAGAGTTATAAATGACTTCGCTTAAAGTAAAACTTGATTCAGCTACTTCCATAGATTTTGTTTTCAACGCTTTCAGTTGTTGACATTGAATAAGGCTTATTTGGCTGACAAAGTAAGAGTAGATAGTTTTGACATTTTCTTTCACGAGTTGGACAGAGCCACGATAGCATAATTGGAAATGCATCTGAAATGGGATTCGAACCCGCACCACCTGTCATCAAAAGGTGCGAGTTTAAATACCGCTAATCAAACAGTTCATAGACTTTATTTATTTATAAGCTATCATGTACAGACGCTTGCACATCAACCTATCCAAAACTTCTTTGTTTCGGTTCGATTCCCGGCTGGGTCGGGTAGGCATTTAATTTTTTCTCTGTATTTTATCAAAACTATCAAATTTCTTCAATAAATGTTTAACCATTTACCTATATAAGGTCATCAGACTTTATGTATATGGTTGCACACCATTGCAGACGTGAGTACACTCAAAAATATATAGTAACATATATGGTAGTAAAGTACATTATAGTGGAATTAGAACGTCCACCTATCTTACGTTTCGCAACTCTCAGTGCCAGACTAATGCTATAAAGGAGACTTCTAATGGCGGGCCGGGCGCGTCACTCATTTGCCAAATTGTCCGGGATCATAGAGTTAGGGAGCACTCGGGTGCAGCCTAATGCGGTTGTACCCGGGCCACCCGGCCGCGGCCGCCATGCCCGGTGACATCGACAGATTGCGATCTGCGATAAGCCCGCCTGATAAGCATGCGTCACTTCCACTTGGGATAACAACGCCGCGCCGCTGAGATAATACATAGTTATGCGGTTCTTTATTTTCGGAGATAGTGCTGGATAATTTTAGTATTATACGAGCGTACTCGGTCACACGTTTCTAGCATAAAAGATTTTGGTTTTCTATTCGGTTCAAAGGACCGGATGGCTGTCAACAAAGGCGGTTCATGATCATTTCCTGACGCCCTAGCAGGTGGCATAATTTTGATTTTGCGAATTAAAAGAAGAGTTGAAAGAACTGCTAAAAAATTCTGAAGTCGAACAACGTTACAGATGATTGAAGAGGCAATCTTGGTAAAGATTAGCTACATCTGTGGCATTATGCAGTTTTTTTGTAAATGATACGATAAAAACGAAGGTGTGCCAACACTCGTGAAAACGAATGGAAGATTAAATATTTATAAAATGCAGTGAAAAAATTAAATGCCTTCCCAACCCAGCCTTTTTTACACAACGCTATAGTAAAAAAAGGGAAAAAAATACTGTAGCGTTGTGTTATCAAATCTGTGGTATTTCACCTGTAAAGATAAATCTGCATAGGCATCGGTTGCAATAACCGTTGGATAGATGGCACTCTGCCGCTAAAAAGCGGTCAAGAATCAAAAAGCAGTGAAAAAATTCAGTGCTTACGCCAGCCTTCCCGGTGGCATAATGGTCAGTGCAGCAGCCCGGATTGTGGAAGACCCAGGTTCGATTCCTGGCTGGGTCGGATAGGCATTTAATTTTTTCACTGTATTTTATAAATATTTAATTCAGCTTAAGTGTAGCAATTAGCACTTAAAAATAAAAATTAAGAATAGAAGGTTAAAAAAATATATAACATTGTTATTATGGCGATCGAGTCGGTACCTAGCCAAGCTTTCAAGCTTTACCACCAACCAAACCAAGTGCAATAAACAGTATCTCCCGCTGGGAATCGAACTCTGGGCTCTGGGTATGAGGCCGGTGGTTTTTCTCCTACAGAGGCGGTAATTTTAACAGCAATGAGAAGCATATTGTTTTCTAAAGTTTACGCGAACACTACACATTTAAATGAAACGTCAGGATAAACATTAAAAAGTAATGTGTAAAATAAACGCGAGTAGAAACGTAAAAGTTGTTTCATTTAAATCAATGAGAAGTCCATCATAATGAAGTCATAATACTCGTAGAACATGAGTCTTGTAAACAGGTAAATTTGAAATATAAATTAGTTAGGTATTGTCACTTCCATATAACTTTGATCAATGATGCATTAATTTTCCGATTACAGTTTAACTTCGAGGAAACAGCAGTGACTATGTTAAGGCCAGTTCAGATTATGTTAGCAGTTTGGTTAAGAGTACAACACAACATGACGAATTAATTGTTGTTTTAAGTTTAAAAAAATTAAGACGTTGAATTATTCGACACTAGGTACTAATTTACTGAGGTAGCCTGTACCAGCCTTGGTGATGAAGTGAGACCCACACGTACCTAGGCATCGCGAAACTAACGATACCTAAACTTTTATGTCAAAACGTCATGAGATGAATGAACCCATAAACCGATTAAAGAGACAAAGTAAAGATAAAGCGGTTTAAAATCCACCATGGAAAGTTTGACATTAGTATTGCTCTTTTTTTTTGTATGTTTCATAGTTATATTAACTGTAAACATTTCTGTTTTTTCCTTAAGCATAGAAAATTTCATTAAAATTAGTTTATTGGTTCGAAAGAATATGAGTTTACATGGAATATGTAAAATGGCTGATTGTCATCGACTGTTCAAATACGAATACTGAAGTTCTTTGGTCAAAACTCGCAAAGAGGACTCAATGGAACGCATTGTAGTTCAGGGCAGTTTCGAGGGCAAGAGATCACGTGGTCGCTCGCCAACCCGATGGACAGACCTCATTACCTCCCTCACTCAATACACGATGACCGATTGCTCTCACAAAGCTTCCAATAGAGCCGAATGGAGGCGCATTGCGAGAGCCGTCATTCACCAGGACTCACTCAAGAAAAAAAAGAAGAAATGGCTGTTAAATGCGTAGATTTTTTAACTAGTTAGTGTGCACTGGTCATTGGCGGTGACTGTACCAACCTTCAATGATAAAGTACCTAGATATCTGGCAATTAACGATACGTGCGAGCGATAACATCGGGCCGTCGGGGCAGCGCAAACACGGAGCAATGCCAATTTGTTTACTTTTAAATTCGTTTTTTTCTCCGTAAGTATGCTGTCATAAAAATATGACATACAGCTTAAGTAAATCAATATTGACTCACACCATAATCCTAATAGGTTTACAGTTTAAAATCAACCTTGTGTCATCACTGTTATAGTGATTAAGTCTAAGGCTTCACTCAACCATAACATCCATTTACAATATCTAATGTAGAAAAAAACAGTGAACAGTCAAATCAGGAATAACGACGGAAGCACAACCACCCAGACCCGACACAATATCGAAAAGTTCGTTTTCGACATTGACCCGACGGGGAACGAACCCGGGAGTTAGCGCCGCCCAAAGTCCAGCGTGCAAACCACTCGGCTGCAGAGGTCGTCATTGCAAAGTAAGTCATTGAATAATAAAATGTTCAAATAATTTTAAACGCAAATTTTGTTGCGAACAAATTACAAAAACACAAATGTTGAAAACATTTCCACGAGCAGGATTTGAACCTGCACCCTTCTGACATACCGGGTCAGGTGCTCTTCCAATTGAGCTCTTCCAATTGTGCAAGTGCTTGAATTTTGATTGTGAGAATTGTCGATAGCTCAATTGGAAGAACACCTGACCCGGTATGTCAGAAGGATGCAGGTTCAACCTGCTAGTGGACATTTTTTAAACATTTGTGTTTTTGTCATTGAATAATGTTTGTGTTCCAAACATCATACATTTTGTTATCGCTAGTTCGTGATATGAAAGACTAGGTTTAGTCTTCGTAGTAATTCCATCACAGGAACTAGATAGGAGCAGTACGTATTTCTGAAACTACAATATACCTGTATATTAGCTCTAGCTGTCCTCGCACATCAGGCCGAGCAGTGTCATTTGCCTCATCACCAGCTTAGTTAATGTCCCTACTGCTGGGCACGAGCTTTTTCTATGGATGGATAGGGAGAAAGGGCCAACAACCACCGTGCTTGCCCAGTGCGGATTGGCGGTTTTTAACGACTGCTTATTCGTGCCTTCCGGAGTACAAAGGAGCTCGAGATGATATATTTTTGGTCACCCATCCGATGACCGGACTTTGCGAAAATGGCTTAACCTTACTATCGAGCTACTCTCGTCATTTGCCTGACCTTCTATAAAAAAAATATAATTACCTGTAGGAAGAAAAAAATATTTTTTTTTATAAAAAAATATTATTTCCTTGTTAAAATGTCCATAGTTTCAGTGGTCCAACTCAGCAATGCAACTTTGTTTGTTAATGTTGTTATCATTGTGCAGTCTAGATTGATATCTAAGATAACTTTTGAATTATCATGAATGTCTTTGATATGTGGCGCATGCAACTGTGCCGAAAAATATCGGATACTCAAGGATAATAAAAACACGTCTAATAATTTCGTACATTGCTGCTACTACGCTGATTATAGAGTACTTTTAGAAATCAATAAAGAATATTTTTATTATTCTTTCAACTCATAGCACCTCATAGTCAGGAATCAAAGTAGTTCTAATAGAGCTCAACTGAAGTACTACGTCTTGTCATTATTTTATTTCATTTTTAATATCAGCTTTGTTTGTTATATAATGTATATACCTTACTAACAAACAGTGTATAAGCTTGGAATAGATATTCCCATATAATTTTATTTGTCTTATTTAAGACTCATAATTTTATATGACACTTTTTTTTCTGGGTTTCTTAAACGCATTTTTTTTTTCCTGAAGTCTGCTACAATCTTTGAGGTTCTGCTTTAGTAGAGTTGGCTACAATATTTCAGCTAAGCAAAACAATGCCACATAGTAAATACGTATTACGATGGTCGCCAGTCAGTAGGATTTTGTTCTAAATCTTAGTACTACACACACACACTAGAAATTTTTTCACAATTTGAAAAACTAATTTTGAAAAAATTCCGCGAGCGTGAATCAAACCCGCACTCCATGACATGTCGGGTCGGGTGTGCATCTGACCCGGCATTAGCTATCGTGGCTCTGTCTAACCGAAATTTTTTCAACACTATCTACTCTTATTTTATAAGCCAAATTATTTTTTCAAGCATGTTTTTCACATTGTAATTTGTTCGCAACAACATTGTTTGGCGTTAAATTATATAATTAAAAGGGTGTTACCTCTCACATGTCCATCCTGTCATTAGTCCACAACCACCATCATACACACTGAACTGCTTTAGTAAAAGGCAGTTCTTTTTATATTGTGATTTATTTATTTATTTTGCTTTATTTGGAAAACATACAGTGATGATTAACTGTTAACATATACTAAATTGACACTATGCACTATTTACATGTTTCCGCATATACAACATGTCACAGAATGAACGGACATCCTCAGACACCCCAATTAGAATATTTAATTATAATTAAAAAACATGCAAAATAATTTTACTTTTATTTAATTAAATTGGTTTATTTAAGTTATTAGTTATACTCATCGAGGGCAAACAGTATGGGCATATTAGCGCTTTAGCCTACCGACCTACCGCATTTTAAAAAGCCCATTGCATTGATTTACGTTTTATTTTCGTTTGTTTTAACTATTTAACGAAGGAGTGACTGTAATTTCAAAAAGTTTTAATAATTTTGAAAAAAAAATTACCTATATTTTAAATATTTTTAATCGATTGAGAAGCCGATTTATAACAAACTACTTTCTAGGTGTGCGCTTAACCTGTTACACGTTGTATATAACTAAAAAAACAATTCCAATTCATTGGCACTAACAAATAGACAACAGTGAACAAATAGGGCTATATTACAATAACATTTGATTGTAAAGGAACTGTCGGATATCTTCTAAATAAGTCTCTCCTTCGATGTTTCCCAGTTGCCTCGCGTTTTTCCCCGCGCGGCTGCCTCCAACCTGAATTGTATCCAAGACGTCCGCTCGTGCCCGCGTAATACATCAACACACGGACAGAAACAAAGGGCGCACAGCCTTTGTTCCTTGGCTTAGGTCGGCCTAAGGCTGCGCTATTATTTCCTCTTCCGCGAGTAATATTGCGAGTTTAATTTCACGCTTGTATGTCTGTGTGTGTGTGTGTGTGTTTTTTTAATTCAGGAATAAAAGGAACACTTTCTCGGAATGGTTGTCTGGCCACAAACAGATGATTGTTTGGTGCAAAAAAGATGAAAACGTTTTTTTTTTTTCGGAGGCAAAGGTTTTTGTTAGTCTATGTTTTGACTAACCCCTGTATTTATAAACGAGCTCATACTGAAGCAAAGCAATTGCTTAAGTAAAATTTCATATTCTTTAGTAAACCGATGAAGTTAGAAATGCCAAAAGCTAGAATTCTTAGCCAAGCAATAAACACCAATATCTTTACTCAAGCAATCTAGTTAGGTTACTCACAGAATTCATAGTGACAAGCTTGTGACAAACTAGAATTGAGGTTATATTCCGTGTGACAGTTTGTATTATGTCCAAAATAATATAAAATTGATGAATTTGATAATAACAATAATACTTCTATTCTAATTTAAACGTTACATGTATATAAAATGAAATTAGATCTTAGTGACATTTCTAAGAAAAAAGTAATTGCTAAGTAATTGCTTGTCTATAAATACGGGTGTAAGTATCACCGTGCTTTTTAAGTGGGTGAAGATGCCGAGTTTCCTTTTTTAAATCTAAGCTTCACGCCTACACTTATTTACATTGTGTTCTATTCTTGATTGTTTTTCTTGTATCCTTATCAGCAGATATGAAGGTTGCACGGTCAGTGTCTCGGTCAGTCGCGATAAAACAAAAAATATTAGATGTTGCGGAGAGCGTCCTACTTAGGGCTATAGAAGTAAAAATGCGATCGGGGGTCAGGGCACTGCTGCAATACACAATTGAGTGAGATTCCTGCCGGCTTAGGAATAATCAAAAGGAAAACCAACAAGATGGAAAACTCATTCAATTACAGCAGGTCTGCAATGCGCCGCACGGCCTTTATGGGCCGGACGGGATCATAATCTTGGAGCTTCACTTCACTAGGTATAACACTATAACACTTCATTAGATACACAACAGCGGGTTTATATATCAGAGGTTTTACATTATATTTTGTTGGCGGGTTGTAAAGCTAACTAATCGTGGCGGCAACGGCGGTTATATTTTTAACCGACTTCAAAAAAAAAGGAGATTCTCAATTCAGTTGTATTTTTTTTTATGTTTGTTCCCTCAGAACTCCGTCATTTATACACCGATTTGAGAAATTATTTTTTTATTTCAAAAGATATACTTCCAGATTGGTCCCATTTTTATCAAAATCCAGTTCTAATGATGGAATCCTTAAGGAATTGAGGGAACTCCTCAAATATTGTAGGCATATGTACCTATAGTAGACTACGAGTAGACTTACGAACCGATGGCATAGTGACATTCATAAGAGCTACTTGTAGCCTAAACTGAATAAAATGATTTTGAATTTTGAATTTTTTGAATTATAGCGATTTTGGTATTTTCAGCAATAAGTCAAGCATTTGCATTAAGAAAGTATCATTTGATGAAGTGTAACTGATAAAAAAGATCACAGATTGCCACCGGAACTCTTCAATGATAAGTATTTCACGGGTGGCGATAAGATATCTCGATTAAAATAGTTAAGTGACTATGACGAAGCAAAAGAAGGCGCCTGCCTTCTTTTGCTTCGTCATAGTCACTTAACTATTTTGTCTACTTTGTTTGTTTATTTTGTTTTGTTTACTGTGTTTTGTGTTACTTAAGGATTCCATCATCAGAACTGAGTTCTGGTGCCTACCAGAACTCAGTTCTGATGATGGAATCCTTGAGGAATCCTTGAATTCCTCAAATATTGTAGGTATAATACCTATAGCGATTTCGTATTTTCAGCCACTCCCGCTATAAATCCTTCTCCTGTTTGTTTGTTTGTTTGTTTGTCCGTCTTCCACTGTTGCCTGGAAGATATCACTTTAAGGCCGCCTTTGTACACAATAAATGTAAGACTTTTCGTGTATTTTTTTATTGTAAGCCCGCATTTGCGAAAGTTTCTTTTTGCGCTGCTCACTACTCTCTTTTAAAATAGCTTTGGAAGTAGATTTCCTACTTTGAGATAGGCGTTTCTCGTTTTCTTCGCTTGTCTCATTTAAACAGCGCTGTCTCATACGAGCAGCGCGATTTGTAGGTCTACCTTTAATCGCTTTTGATAAATAGATCGAAACGAATCACTAAAAAGCGAGAAATAAACAAAAATTTGTAACAAAAACCAACCGAATAATTGTTCCTAATAAAATGATTGTCTCTATATATATAAGCAGTCTAAAAATATATTTTTTATTTGTTTCTCTAGGTGGATTGCAAGTAAATATTTGGTATTTACTTGTTTGTCATAATATGTGTTCTGTTAGATGTGAAGATAAGTATATGGCAGTCGCATAGTTTTTAAGAATATAAAATTGAGTATAATAAAGGTTAATTGCAAGTAAATTAAACAAACTAAACTACGCAATTATTTTTTACTTTTTAGTGCAATTTTTTCAGTCTATTTTTTTGGAGTCGGTTTTTTTTTGTTAAAATTTTTTGCTTCTTTGTGACAGCCAGCCAGTATTGCCATCACAAAAACAGTGTTGCCAACATCGACGGCGCTGATCATCCCAGGCAACCGTTGATTCGTTGCTGAAGTGAGCGGGAAAGGAAACTAAATAAGGAAAGGATGAGTGTGATGCAGTGCCCTTGCTTTATTGCAGCGGGAATAAAAAGAATATTAAAATTTTACTATGGCCAAAACAATATTAATACCAGCGGCTTCTTAGAAACTTTGTTCGCTCAAAAGAACCATAAAGCACCCGAACTGTGATGGTACCCGATTTCTTTCCCCCATTACGAGCCTCACGTGATAAATGGATGACCCAGGTCTCACGTTTATCACGAACCTTACCTACCTGTAATTTATCTAGAATGTGAACATTAAAAAACAAGCTCAAATACTCTTATTTTCATAAACCATTTAGAGGAGGTCGATTAGCATCGGCTTTATTTTTCGGATTGTTATAATCCTAGTTAGGCAACTTCCACCAAACTAAATTAAACCACATTAAAATATTTCATTCTCATCCATGGACTTTATGGTTGTTAAGCGACGATAAAGCGAACTTCAATAACTGAGTAACTGATCTTATCCCCATTTGTCGGAACACAACAATGCTACCAAAATTGATCTTACGGCGACAGTAAGATGGTGGCAGCTATATCATCAGCTCATTTTATGTCCCCACTGCTGGGGCACAAGCCTTTCCTATGGGAGAACGGGCCATGAACTACCACTTGGGCCCAGTGCAGGTTGGTGGTTGTTAACGACTGCTAATGCAGCTGGGACCACCGGCTTTACGTGCCCTCAGAAGCGCGGAGGAGCTCGAAAGGATACATTTTTGGTCACCCATCCGATGACCGGCCTTTGCGAAAGTTGCATAATCTCAGAACTTGCAGCTTGTAGCTTGACATGTGATATTATTTTTAAGTTTTGTGTCAGTTTGTTAAGTTAGTAGTATACTAACTCAATATGGATGTATAATCGGAAATAAATTACATTATTATTTTGATTTCAAAAGTTTTTTAAAGATTAATTTCAATGTGTAGTGGTCGCGTAAGCTTCAGAAATAATAATTGTCGGCATTAGCAATAGTGGACCAGAGAATACCTTGTAGACTTGTGGCATACCGTGAGATTGGTTCTTGAGAAAATTGCTTGTTGTGGTTCCCCCACGGGTTTCTGTAGACTTGTGTACGTATATGCCAGTAAGCAGGTATAGAACACATATCAGACAAAAATTACGTTTTAAAAACACATTGCTTCGCATTCCCTTCGCTCGTACTAATTACAGAATGAATAGTTTTATGATTAGATCTAGTAAACATTTCAATAAGTTCAGTTCAGATAGCCGCTTCGATCTTAATTGTACTAATCCAGGACAGGTTATTTATTTATTTATTCAACAATGTTTCAAGGGGGTGCAGCGCGAACGCAAAATTGCGAGTTTCACGTTTCTTTATGATAGCGAGCGAGCGGCGCGTGGCAGTGGTGTGACAACGGCGCACGACTACGAATACGCACGCACACTAATATCTGTACAGAGTAGGCTGGTGATTTAATTAGAGCAATGTTTACTTTCGTAAAATCATAGGCGTTTGGGTAAAAAACAATAAAAGTCTTAATATTTTATTTTTAATTGAAAAATAAGACAACAGTGGCCTGCGGAATATCAATACAAACATTTTGATGTCGGATCATTGTTTCATTTGTGCTATATTTATAAAGTTTCTGAAGAAATAAGTTTTCAGATATCATTATTTAACGTATTGTTTATGCAGTTTCTGGGTATTTGTTTTAAATTCCAAGACAATCATGGCCTTGTGAAAGGATCAAGCTAACCTACACTAGTCCTTTTAATGTATATGACCTATTCAGCGCCTAGCGCCAGTGACTTAAAAACACGTAAATTTTCAAATTCGGCGCGGCACCCCCTTAGATGTTACTTAAACATAAGCCAATTATAGAAACATATTATGCTACTAAAAATGTTGACATAATTAATGAACGCAGGTAGGTAGTCTAATAAGAAAAAATAGGTAAGTAGATGAAATTTTGTCGAATGATAACTTACAGAATAGGTGTGAATCTGATTGTGTTGTGTCGATGTGTATAAGTGTACTATAAGTGCGTGTGAGTGTAATATTGTGGTTGGTTTACATGGACCCTCGAATTGATTATGACCGTTAAATTTTGTTTTCCTGGTTAATTTTCTTTTTCTCAAATTCTGCTTGTAAATGTGGTAGCTTGTTATTAGTTTATAAGTTGTTAGATGTCGTGTAAAAATTGTGAATATTGGTATTGGCTCCCTAGATAAAATAAAATAAATAAAATCAGCTACAAGCAGAAACGAAACTGTAAAAAAGAAATTATTCCTAACAATTAGGTCCGAGGCGTTTTTGAAGAAAATAAACGCAATTTAACGCTCTCTCTTTTAACTGCTAACGGCACGTTAATAAATGCCGCTTATGACGTCACGTTACTGGGGGTAACGATGCCCACGCCGTTTACGGACCGTTCATAAATTATTTACGAGGAAATTTAAGTATATCAAAAAGTTGTTAAGCAAGAAAATTAAAAATAAAATTTCAAAAGAAATTAAGTTCTGTTGTATCTAGTGCCGGAATAGCGATATGAGCGGGGTGTATTAATACTATTTATAAAGGTATCTACAGCAAAATATAAAATATTTTTCACTCAGAGAGTACCTCTTTCACACCACATCCTCAATAATTTTTCAAAACTACAAACTACTACTACTACAAAAAAGATAGTAGGTACCTCCTTCAAATATCCTCCTATTTTTATATTGAAAACATAGTCAATAATTTTACTTAAGACCAGACGAAAAAGTTTAAGTTTTAAACAATAGGGTTAAGACATAAAACACTATACGTACTTAGTACATAAGATCAAAAATTATATTATGACTATATTTAGATTCGGTTCAGATCAATGTTTTAAGGTTAGTAATAAACTTACTATTTCCTTTCTAAATTACATTACATTATTTCACTACGAGTATGAACCATTATTCTGTAACTTTGGAACACATGTATACAATAAACTTTGAACTTTGTTTAATTAAACTTTACAAAACTGCAAATCATTCTCGGCTGACAGCCCTAGCTCCGAATAAATCCCGGAGTCCCGCGCTGAACAGTAGGATACAAAACTTGTCCATATTTCAATTCGTCTTTGTTCAAACTTCAACAATAGTATCAGAGTTAAGGAAAAGCGAAAAACGTAAAGGATAAGTTGGAATGAACTTTTGAGTCAGCGTCGGCAGATAGATCGGGGATTTATTGAATTGCTGCCTTTAATAACTGATATTTAGCTGAGTTTAATATCTGAAGGCTGTTTATGTCAGTGCCTCGAAGTTGGCTACCTTCGTCGGCGCTTTGTTAAACTTCGCTATTGACTACTCCTCGTTGTCTAGTCGTCGTCTATACGTCGACAATTACTGGACGTTGGCACTTTGAAAAATACAAACTAAAACTTCCAGTTATGCTATCGTGGTATATCCAGACCAACCCGATCAACACTATCACTCGCCAAAGGAGCCTCATTCAATGTCAACAACCAAAAACTACGTCACCAACATCTGATCTTAATATTTTTATAAATATCAAGGATCAGTTAAGAATTAGGCATGCTATATATAATTATGGGTAAGTACTACGCAAATTTTGTTGCGACCGAATTCGGAAAAGTTTTGGTAATGTCACAGAAGATACACACATCAAAAATGTCTAGGGGTCAAGTACCTACATTTTTAGGTATAAAAAAAATTTCTAAAAAATAATATTTACCTAATCTGGTTTTCTAGACTGGCTTCTTGCTCTATTTTTTATATTTTAGTAAACAATTTCATCCTTATTATGTTGAAAAAATTAAGAAAAAATGCAATTTTAACAAATTGGGCAAAATTAGCTTACGTTAAGGTCGTCACCTAATTGGCAAAAAAAGCAAGAACAAGGTAGATTTTTTAAATTTTATTGCAAAAATAAAAAATAAATTAATATCTGTATTTCTACCATTCACACGAATCACACAAGCACAGCTATTTGGCATGCTTAAAATCAGTTCATCCAAATTACTTTGATAAATAGCCGCCCACGTTCTTTCTATCACGTCAAAAAGTTGTTATGGGGTGCATCCGTACTCGGCAGAGCTCTTCTTTGGAGTATGTCCCATGCATGCTCAATTGGGTTGAGGTCTGGTGATTGTGCAGGCCACGCCACGACAGGACGTTGATATGAGATTCGGCAAGAGTGCGTGTTACGACTCGAGCCGTGAGTGCACGTGCATTGTCATGCATTAGTCGAAACGAATCACCCAATCGGCCTCTCAAGGGGATGATCACATCTGAAACAATCCTCTCTGCGTAGATTTGAGCATTGAGGTTGCCCTTGATCCAAATGAGATCGGTTCTTCCACCGATCCAAATACCGGCCCAAACCATGATTGTTCCTCCTCCATATGGATGAACTTCCTGACAAAATCTCAAGTGTTCTTGACGTCCAGAGGTCCTCCAAACTCGAGTGCGTGTGTATCCGGCCTCATACCGAAACGTGATTCATCAGAGAAGCAAACACAGCGCCAGTCTTCTTCCTCCCAATTTCGGTGTTCGCGAGACCATTGTAAACGGGCCCTACGATTGTGGGGCGCTATGGGTAGAACCCTCAGCGGCCTTCAGGAACGCAGACGCAATTCGCGTAAACGATTCCGGATAGTTTGGTCGCTTATCAGCAAGCCTGAGGCGCTGTGGAGCCTTGTGGCCAACATCATAGCGGTCATGGTACGATTCCGTCGAGCAGTATTTTGGATGTACAGGTCTTGTCTTCGAGTAGTGATACAAGATCTTCCTCCATGTCGCTTGGCCACGCTGCCCGTGATACGATAGCGTGTCCAGAGGCGGCCTATGACACTCTGAAATTCATTAAATGAAATGAATCAATAACGGTCCAAAAAAGTTAAAATATTAATTTTATAAAGCAACTATACAGATCTGTGTAGTTGGCATATCTGCCGTTTCAGTGGTTTTGACTCTTCATTCCCGCGCTTAGTTCTTACAAATGCAAAAGAATCCTCGTGTAAGCGCATCGCATACATAATGGATGCGCGTAGGCGATCGCGGCCCGCTCCCGATATGCAGCGCTCCTGTTTCTTATGTTAGCGTGTTTCCATTGCCGCCGGTGGCGGCAGGCTCCGCCAGAATACCAGCGTTGTTGCGATACGCTTCGTTCGCAACGACACAAGCTGAGGCGGGGTCCTGATTGACCTGTTGTTTGTTTTATGTTTTTTATTTTTATTTTATTTTTTATGTACTTGTGTGGTCAATAAATGTTTCTCTCTCTCTCTCTCTCTCATTGCCAGACCCGGCATGATCTTCTTCTTGCAGTGCCTCTCCATTACTGAAGGTTGGCCGTCGGCTCAGCGAACTTCTCTCTATCCTGCGCCAAGCGAAATAGGTCTTCAACCCTGGCAATCTTTGTCCATTCTCGTAGCGGTATGATCATCAAGAAGGTTTTTAAAGAGAAAGAAAGGTTAAAGTAAAATAAGTCAGCATACAAACCATATTATTACGGGTTATATAAATTTTATTTCAAATTTTTTTACTTGATTTAAAAATAATTATATGAATTTATGGAAAGTGATTATAAATAGTCACATCGCGTGCTAAATGACTACCTTCTTTCTAAATGAAATGTCATTGTATGTTGATACCGAAATAAACATTAGGTGACCTTGATCGATAGAGCTACTTGATATCATTTTGCATTAAACATCTTGTGTCTGTTTGTGTAAAAATGTATTGTATATTTTTCGACTAGACAATTCATAAAGATAAGATGACTTGTAAGCCCAGAGCCTTACTATAAGATGATAAAAAATATATCATAGGCAACCTTTTTCATTTGTTATATTAGTACATAATAGTTACCATAGGTTCTTTGTTTAAAATAGTCTAGCTGACCCGGCGGACTTTGAACCCAATTCCTTTTTTTTAATATAGCCTATGTTACTCAGCGCTAATGTGGCATTCTAATGGTGAAAGAATTTTTTCAATCGGTCCAGTCGTTTTTGAGATTATTCGTTGTAAACATACTTACTTACATATATACATACACAATACAAAGGTTTCCTCTTTATAATATTAGTATAGAAAGGGAAAGGCTAATAATTTATTTTAAGAATTATCCAGTGGCTGGCTTAGTGTCGTGGTACAATGGACACAGTCCGTCGGCTCGTGCCGGATTAGCTGTCTGCCAGCCGTAAGTTTGCTGCACAACGGATTAAAAAATAATACCTGCATCTGCCTGAGGTCTGCCTGCTCACAGAACAAGACGGCCCATCTCGCAGAGCGGGTACGCGGGTGGAGACGGTACTACGAGTTGGTCTTCATCGAATGAGATGCGAAGTGGAGCGTAGCCTTTTGCAATTACATTATTTTTTAATATATTTTCTTTAACCCGTCCCGCGCTGTAGGTATAATTAGCGGGCCACCTTGTGTACGACCGTGCGTACATATGGCGCGCGAGGACTTAAAGACAAAGTATAGAGAAAATTTCACGAGCAGGATTCGAACCCGCACCTCATGAAATGCCGAGTCAGGTTTTTTTTTTTAGAGAGTTTGCTGATTGCCTCTGACAGCATTTTCAGCTTCACCGGGCTTTTTTGGGGGCGGCGAGGAACGTAAAGGGTCCCACAAGCCGTGTGAAACGAATCACCTTCGGAGGTTTTCTAGAGGGAACGGCATCGCGCACTAGTGCGCGACCCCGTGCCCTACTAGATTCTCCGAAGGGTTCGGATCGGATCGGGGGTCAAAACCACCCGAGGGCGCCTCTAAAGGCTCGGACCTCGGCTCGGGTAGACCGGGCCGTGGAGGAGGAGAGAAGCGCCCAGGTACATGTCTGTACCTGGTATAGAGCGCGTGTAAACCGGTTCTTCGTACCCTTGTTCTACGAGTACGGTGTCTTGGAGCCGGGTCAGGTGCACTACCAACTATGCTATCGTGGCTCAATCCAACTCGCCGAAATTAATCAACACTATCTATTTTTACTTTGTAAGCCAAAGGAGCCCTATTGATGTCGACAACTACGTCATCAACATCCGATCTTAATATTTTTACAAATATTGAAAGAATTAGGCAAGATATATTTATGATTATTTACTAGATATTATTTATGATTAATTTCGGCGTGTTGGATTGAGCTACGATAGTATAGTTGATAGACCTGACCCGGCATGTCATGGGTTGCGGGTTCGAACCTAATCGTGAAATATTTTTTCAACAGTCTTTTTTTAAATAATATGTAAATAATCTTTTTTTTTAATTAGTTGCACGATACAATTTTACTAGACAAAACCAACCAGTATTAGGAAGATCGAGTGAAAATCGAACATTTGACTCTTGGATTACCGGTTCAACAATCCTCTGACCGCTGAGCTATTGAGACTCAGCGGTCAGAGCATAGAACCGGTAATCTAAGGGTAAGTAATAGTAGTAAAATTTAATCTACATCAATATAACTTTATTACAAGATCTATTGCAAACCACTAGCGGTTTTCTTTTTTAATGAATTGACAAACTCATTTAAAAACACGTGTAGGTACCTACTCACCCTATCATCATCAGCTCATTTATGTCCCCACTGCTGGGGCACGAGCCTTCCCTATGGATGGATAGGGAGATCGGGCCATGAACCATCACGCGGGCCCAGTGCGGATTGGTGGTTGTTAACGACTGCTAATGCAGCCGGGACCAACGGCTTAACGTGCCTTCTGAAGCACGGAGGAGCTCGAGATGATAAATTTTTGGTCACCCATCCGATGACCGGCCTTTGCGAAAGTTGCTTAACCTCAGCACTCGCAGACCGGGCGCGTTAACCACTGCGCCATCGAGCTCCTCACTCACCCTAACATTTATTATTTTATTTTTGAAAAACAAAACGGAAAAATAACGAAACCATTTTGTTTTGCATTATGATATTGCTACCTAATCCTGTCACATATCTTTACACTACACATGTAAGCAAAAAATACTTTTTAAAGGAAACATATTGAGTAAACAACAATATGCCACCAAGCCACCAAGTGTGCATAGCATGGTTGCGTGCTCAACAAATCCTGACTTGTTTATAATTAATTAAATATTCATCATCCGCTCATTTTTATGTCCTCACTGCTGGGGTGAGTGAATAGGGAGAACGGGCCATAAAGCCCAGTGCGGTACGGTGGTTGTTAGCGACTGCTAATGCAGCCGGAACCAACGGCTTTACGTGCCCTCCGAAGCACGAATGAGCTCGAGATGATATATTTTTGGTCACCCATCCGATGACTGGCCTTTGCGAAAATTGCTTAACCTCGGCACTCGCAGACCGGGCGCGTTAACCACTGCGCCATCGAGCTTCTCGTAATTACATATTCGTGTTATCGAATTAAAGATCAATGTATTTGTTATCAACACGAAATACGTCAAACCCCGGTTTATAAGAAAATTTTGAAACCTTGACACTGAAGTCGCACGTAGTGGTGTTATTATCTAATCAGTTAAAGATTTTTATTTGCATTTCTAAAGAAAAACCAAGATTAAACAGAGTAAGTACCTGTTATCAATAAACGAGGACTATATTGCAATTTATTTAAAACTTGTTCTATTACTTTGCATTAATTGTGTTCAGCGTTTGCTTAAGGAATAAGCAATCAGCGTCTGCTTAAAGAATAAGAGCTAACGTAACTTACGCTTATTTAAACATACAAAATCGTATGTCAATATCCTGATTCTGTCATCTTTCCCCAAGTCTAAATGCCAAAATTAAGGCAATGAAACACGATTGTTGACGTTTTAAAATTAGCGGAATTAAGATCTTTCTCGAAGTATCGTTTCAATGGTTCTCTATGTTTGGTACATTACTAGCATCCGGACCAGTAGGGTTACTCTTGAAACACAATTGCAATTATCAATTTCCAATCACAAATCTAAAAAATTCAAATGGCACTCTTAAAAGTTATAATAGCGCCACATTGGAAGTAAATTGCGTGGAAATTGAGTGAACAAATTATTATCGAGATGGGGCGTTCCGAAATTACGAAACTTATCCCAATATCGATACATATTAATCGCATTGGAATTGTATTAAGATTGAGTTTGCGTCAAGAGTAGCCTACCTGTGTTGCCAATGAAACAAAATATCAAATGAAAAGCACACACGGCGCGTAGTATTGCTATTATTGCAGTTCTAGCTCTGGGCTTATTGCCCCAACGAGCGAGTTGTTGATACTCTAGCGCTCGCTCGGTAAGAAGGGAGAAAATAAAAACAATTATTGGAATACACAAACTTTATGATTGTGGTACTGTAGAAAATAATTAACACTAGGAATTAATTGCAGAACTTAGTACACATTAAGTTAACAAAACAATTCGTTGAACTCTAAAGCTACAATGACATGCTCGTTACAATTAGAAATAAATAAAACGAATAATGATTAAGGTGATGAGGTGATGACTATCAGTATAGTATAGATCACGTATAAAAACTTGGCCAAACAACTAGGGTGTTTCGGGAGTACTAGGTTGTTGTACCAGAGGTCCTGGTTTCGAATCCCTGCTGAGGTACATGCTATTATAGGTACTCGGTATGATGGTGGTCATTCGCTTGTTTTAAGTCCGCCTGGCTAATTTAAAAAGAACAATTGTTGTATTATACCGATAATCGTTTGACACATGCGCGTGTTTTGTCAAAATGGCCGCGACGTTGGAGGGCATATGATATATTTTTATGTACCTACACACGCCAGTCAGACTACCAAAATGTCAAACTGTCACTTCAATAGTCTTTGTACTCACTGTAAGTAGGTATATGGCAATGGTAGAACATATATTGGAGAAATTTGACAGGTTTAGATAGGTTGATGTGCGGTGTCTGTACGTAAACATCTCAGTCACTCATAAATTATGAATATAATGATAGTCGGTTGCAGGCATGCGCCGCGGCCGGGATGGCGCTCGGCTCGGCGGCGACGAGCCATTCCGATAATGACTGGAGTGCGTTGCCGTGTTCAAACCGCCGTTTACGATTGCATTTAAATACTTGTAAGCGTAATGCAGATGGAAATGTTTTAGCGGAAAACGGAAAACAATTTGCATGCAATTGGCTCGCTTTCAGTTGGAACTACTCTTTTGGCGTTGACAGCGTTTTTCATAAAAACAAACTTAAGAGGAAAACTTTATTTTTTTTATGCATTTGATAAACAAAATAATATTTTTATTCAGTGGTGAAGCGAGTAATTAGGTAGCTAATAAGCTACCACCTGAACACTCAGTACAATCGCCTATGTGTTCTAGTTCCAGTAGGGGGTACCATATTTGTGTACTCGGTTTGCTTGGTGCTAGGGCTTATTTATCCATCTGGCTAGCCACCACAATCTTATAGAAGTATGTCGTCATAGCATCAATGTTTGTAACATTGTTATGTTCCGGCAGCTAGAGATAAGATAGCCAGTGCCTCAGTAATTGAGGATCTGGGTGAAGTGTGCTTCGCCAATTGGCCTTATCATCCGCCATATCGCCACTAGCCTGAACATCAGGCCAGTGCCTTGTTCTCACCTGATCAATGATGATATTAATGATGATGCTTACCATAAGATATAAAAAATACGTAAATTATGGAATGGGAAAACAGACAACAAGTGTAGCGCGCTGTACACAAGTACAACCAATGCCTCACTCGATGCTGCCCCAATCTCGGCTTTCAAGTCCTGTCTAGGGTTCCTGGAACGTCCAAATTGGAAATAGCCCGATAATTTCTTAACAACTTCTTTATATTGTTTTCTGAAGTTTACGCGAGCACTACACATTGAAATGAAACTACTTTTACGGATCTACTCGCGTTTATTTTATACATTAGGTTTATTTAATGTTAATCCTGACGTTTCGACCATTTTCAGGATCTGTGGTCGGATTTCATTCAACTTCTATATAATTGGATTATGCGATAAACCTAACTAGTGGTCGCACTCGTACCACAGACTAAATATCCATGTGCTCGTACTGCTCGTACTGACTTAAATATAAAAACTGCCTCTGCGCTCGTACCTATTATTGACCTTTAACTGTCTAACAGTATGTTGGAACCATCGAAACTGTCTGGCTGCGGGAAACATACTTCAATAATTGGTTACGTAACGTTTAACATCTACGAGTATACTAATATTATAAAGAGGAATCCTTTGTATTTTTGTATGTATGTTTGTTTGCAACGAATAAACTCAAAAACTACTGGACCGATTTAAAAAATTATTTTACCATTAGAATGCTACATTAGCGCTGAATAACATAGGCTATATTAAAAAAAAATATTAAGTAAAATACAAAAAACGTCAATTTAATTTTCCAATACAAAATGATTTGTTTGTTTTGTTGTACGTGTAAAGCGGTACGAAGTCCGCCGGGTCAGCTAGTATTGTCTAATTTAGCTTTTATATGATGTTAGTTTAATACAATTTTAGACCCCTTTGGCTCGTTCCCTGTCAAAGCCAACACCACGACCCAATATTCGTAGTAGCTATATGTAGTAGCATTTGTAACCTAATTGTGCACACGCTGCACACAGCCAACCACAAACTGTTAAATTTCCACAATTGACTTTGAACTTTATGAAGACAAATTAGTGTTGAACATTTATTGAAGAAATTTGTGCTTTGGATAGGTTGATGTGCAAGCAGTGGCGTAACTATAGGGTGGCAGGGCTGGCAAAATGCCACGGGCCCCGGGCCATAGGGGGCCCCTAGCCCGAGAAGCCGCGAGCTCAGAAGTAACCTAACATTTTTAATAAAATGCAGTAAATATTATAAATTTTATATAAAAACTTAAAATCATCTAAAGTTACTCATCTTTATACATATTGTCTTGTCCTGACTGACTGATTCATCATGGCTGAGCCGAAACCGCTGAAGCGAATAAGATGAAATTTGGACTATAGAATATTCAAGTGACGTAATCAGCCACTAAGAAAGGATTTTGTGGAAATCATCCCTTAAAGGGGTCAAATAAGGGGAGAAAGTTTGTATGAAAATCCGTCAGTTTTAAAGTAAAATACATGAAAATTGGTATTTGGCTTTTTGAAAAGAAATAAAGATAGACGTGTCTCAGGAATTTTGTTTATTTTTCTTTAAATGAGTAAAAAAACAGAAGATTTTTTTTGGAGTAAACGTTATTTTTAAAGTAAGAACTATATAAGAATTATTTTAATCGATTATTAGATTTCTCAATAAAAATAAAGAATGACGTGTTTTAGCATTTTTCGAAAACATTCCCTAGATAGATGTAATAAGGGCGAAAAAATGTACGAAAATTCTCGCGTCAAAATATCTGCTTTTTTTAATAAGTCGGTGGGCTTTCTGTTCGTTAAAATCTCTACTTTCTGATGGTGTAAAAATATATATATATATATTACCATGGTATATGTTCTCAGAAAATGCAAAGAAACGAAAGTTATCTATACTAATATTATACAGCTAAAGAGTTCGCTTGTTTAGTTGAAATTATTTTTGTACTGACTGACGGACTGAATAGTCCATTTATCGAGGAAGGCTTTATATTATTACATCACGCTATGACTAATAAGAATGGAGCAGCAATGAAAAATGTTGCAATATTTAATAAGACATCTACAATATTTTGAGAAAGTTGTAGAATCTTCTTTAAATTATATGCGTAGATGCCTATTTATTATTATTTCAAGATAACTTATATACCCGATTGACCTACGGAAAATTTTAGCCCATCAAAAGGTATTTCATAGAGAAGTGGGGAAGGGGCTATTGTAGAAGGGGAATATTGATAAATCCATAAATGACTTCTCTAAATAAGTGTTGAGACGAGAACAAGGATATGATGGTGCTAACAATGAAAGGCACTTAAGGTGGAGTTCAAAAACTCATAAAAGATATCGAGCCAAATGCATATATATGGTCACTGTGCTGCTCATAACTTAAATCTAGTACTTATTGATGCAGTTAGAGAGGTTACTGATATAGAAATTTTTTAAAACAGTTCAACAAATTTGTAATTTTTGGGCATAGTATTAAAAGATGGAATATCTTATAATTTTTTTTACTGAGGGGCCCATTTAATGGATTTGCCACGGGCCTCAGATGGTATAGTTACGCCTCTGTGTGCAAGCGTCTGTACTTCCGTAGAAAAGCAAACAGCTTTTATAAAATGACGTCTCTGACGTTCACGGGATCTTACTCTGTGGCTCAATGGCTTGACTCTCTCAAGTATCTCCTAGAATACTTACCTACTATGGCCATCTATCACCGCTACATCCCAGACCGACTAATGGATGACTAAATGGCTGCCTAGGTAGCAGCGGCGAGAGGTCGAAATACGGCGATGGTAAGCCGGCCAAGAATTTACAAATCAGACAATAATAAACATGGAAATAAATCATTTTGTTCACTATGCAACTGCCTGGCACACACGTATATTTAACTAATTGGTGATAATAATTACTATTAATGACCTGCATGGTGGATCCCTGAGTGGGATTTCTAATAGGGAAGCCGATGGGAATCGGTATGTATGGATCCTTCGCCACTGCTAGGTAGACATCTTTTTGAGGTTTTTTACAACCACAGTTTCCAGTGAACTCTGCAGCAGCTCTACAAACTCTCCCATTTATCTCCGAAGCTTAGTAACTCACTTTAGTAATTGGTTACTATTTTGTAATTGATAAAAAAGAGTACGAGAACAAAGTAAATAAAACGAATTAAATTCAGTTTTAAAAATATAATTTCATATCAATATAATATAACTATAATACATTGCTATTAATATATTAATTAATTATTCAGCGATCAGTTTAACACTCGGAACCATTACTATCAGTCCAGCGATCCGGCACGCAACGTGTCATTGATCAAATAGTAATAAATATCATTAAGTAGCGTACCCACTTGGAGGTGTAGCACGTAATGTATCTGATACTGTAACAACTAAAAAGTGTGTGTCTCTTCCACAAGTTACTACGATTCCAAATTCGTATCTGGAAGGTCGCCCCTTCAATTCGTAGCAGGGCGCCTTTGTGTTCGCATCTGCACCGCCAGCGATCCTCTCACGAACGGTTCGCAGCCGGTTCGCGTCGACATACTCACTTGGTACAGTATCAAATAGATTACGAGCTTCACCTACAAGTAGTTACCTGCCTTATAGACCGAGCAAGCAATCAATCATGAGTTTCTTATAAAAAGAAAAGTAAAAATGCTTTGTTATTTTAGTTAGTCATAAAAACAAATAGAAAGTTATCATAGCTCTTTTACCTATCAAGATCTTTAAAACATTAGAGTAATTAAAAACTGTATTAAAGTTTATAATAACCAGTGATCGGAGTAGGTAGAGTTATTTTGGTTCATTGACCGTAAACGTTGATGTTAATATTGACATTCCGCGAGATTCTAACTGAAACTTTTTTTTATAAACACGATAAGAAAAGGCTTCTTACGTATTGGCAGTGGGCACGGCTTTTGGAAACAAAAGAATACAATAGCGGGCTCCGCCGCTAGAAGAACGCACCTGTTTTTGTCTCTTTCTACAGCATTCAAATTGTTTATCGACATTATTTCGGGTATGTCCATATTAATACAACGTATCGCAAGTACAAAAAATTGCTGTACCTACTCCGATCACTGATAATAACTCTCAAGAACTTTGACAGAACGCAAAAACGTATTTAGATTGGTCAGAGGATTTAAATTAAAAAATTGCGTCAACGTTTACTATATGAGAACATATTAATACGTTATATGTAAAAATAACGTTGAATGTAAACGCTTCCACACGAACGGCGGCAAAGAATGTTAACTCCCAGCCTCAACACCACAATGCAAGATCATTATATTGTAAGCAAAAAGATCTTCGCATTAAAGAAATCAAACTTAAATTTATAAACTATAAGTTTAAACTATAATAATATTTGACTCGAATCAACAATGTTGACAGTGTTGATCAAAAATATACTCTAATCATAATAACAGTAAGGTGTCGAGGCTGTTGCCGCGCGCGTGTGAGAACGGTAAGGAAGCACAAAATCCGTCAACATATTCTTATAATCCGTGTTTAAATTGCACTTATGATGAATAAAATATAATGCATGCATACACAATCATTGCAAGTGTTAATTAACAGATATAATAAATAAATTAAAAAATATAATGTAAATTATTGAATATTACTGCTCATTTAACAATTTATCGTATAGATTTGTAATCAATGTTTAAAACCATATGATTCACAATGAAAGCACGAGTGTGCAAACATCCGTTTGCACTAAACTTATAAATCGCCTAAATCTTTGCCTAAGTACTACCCGGTCAAGTTAAGTCGGCATCTGAGTGTAAGCGGCATTTTCAAGCCAGGTGCCGAGTTAACTTGACCGGGTAGTAGTTAAGCCAAGACTTAGGCGATTCATAAGTTTAGTGCAAACGGGTGTAAGACGCATTTTCTTTAGGAATGGAGCCTCATAACATTTACTGCTTTACCACAATATGTTTAAAGTAAACATTGTCTAAATAAGATTTTAAACGTTCGTACTATATTACAATAATTGAATTACATTTTTTCTTTTTTACCAATGGAGTCTGCAAACATGTTACCTTTATTTAACGTGTTGTCAACTCCGAGACTTTATTTATTATGGTTTCATATGCGGTAATGTTACAGCACACTCAGCATCTTTAACGATCGATTTGACATACTCTCTCTGTTCGTAAATCTGTGCTTGATAGAGTTAGTCAAAAACATACTCTAATCACATAAACGTTAGATTCGTTTTCTTAAATTCTAATATTATGCTGATTGTTAAGTAAGTAGTATACCATACTCATTTGTTTCTGTAACATAATAATTCAATCTATCACTCAACTCAGACAATATCGAGTAGTAAAGCCGTAACAGTTCATAATCAAAACACAACGTTCAAAAGGACATTTTAATATAATACAATATCTATCAGGCAGGCAGGGCTCGCTAGTGAGCGGCGTTCGGAGCGCGCTTGCTGAGAAGTCCAGTGGCGGCGGCGAGGCACGGTTATCAGGGCTTTGAATAACGTTAAAAATAAAGCAACGTTATTTCTATCATACGAAGATAACGTTATGATTGAGGTATGCATGGTGGCACCTAGGTGGCATTTTTACCTTTAAATTAAGTAACCGCTCGACGTGTATGAGCTAAAGCACATAAGGTAACGATACTTATATCATCGATACCAATTTAACTTTATATAAATAACGTTACTTAACGATACTTATCGTATAAATATGGTAACGATATCAAGCCCTGATGGCCATTGCAGTCGGGGCGCGGGCGGCTGCGCTTCGTTTAACTTAATCTATTTTATAGAAATATGATTAGGTTACGGTGTCACTCTTATTACATTTCAACAGAGAATAACGTAATGTGCGCGTCCAATTCGTACGTTCAATATATCCCCTCATACTACGAAACAGTGTTTAAACAATGGCTAAAGACGTGTTTAAAATGTGAGTGACAGCGTCCGTTCAAAGCAGTGTCTAACTCGAGCCATCGTTTTGTGGTAAAGCAGCGTATGTTTACGTAGGTACGAGTAAAATTCGTACGGAAACGTACCCGAGGTGCGGTCGGCCTCACCCTGTCCGCCCCCGCCTCACGTGTGATCTCGAGATACCCTGGTCTACTGCGCCTGCTGCAGCTGCGCGGCCAGCTGGAACAGCCCCCGGAGCGCGGGCAGGAAGCTGGCCACGGCCGCGAACTCCGCGCCCGCCGCCAGGCTGCCCGCCGCCGCCGCCGCGTCGCTCAGCTCGCCGCGCGACGCCAGGCTGGCGCACGACTGCAGCGTCGACAGCCCGGTCTCCGACAGCTAAGGGGGAAGCCGCACTTACGACACGCTCATATACGACTACCCATCGCACCAAACACGCACAGATATATGGTCTCGGAAAGCTAGGCAAAAAGACATTTATATGTCTTTATAGACACACTGGTGTAAAACAGGAAATCGCACCACTGCAGCGTCGATAGACCGGTTTCTGTTAACTTGGGGGGAATAGCGATATAAGAATCACTGATATACGACAGTGAATCGCTTAGTTGAAATAAACATACATATCTCCGAACGAAATGAACCAAACAAATTGGTTTTTTAAACATACTCTTCTCTTTCTTTTTGGAAATTTAGTTAACTGCGAGTATTTGCAGCATTGTATTGTAATTGTATGTTAATTAATTATGTTACGAGATTTAACCGACTTTCAATCAGCGGCAATAGCAACAAACTGCTTGCCAGATTTAATTAACGTTTGATAGTATTGATAGTACTGTCAATGGCAATGTAGATGCCACCAGAATTTGAACATTACGAAATTGTAATATGATTGAAAACTATTTTAAAAAAATTTTGCTATACCAATCAAAGAGTTTACTTACGCTGTTCTCCCGCAGCAGGTCGTATAGTGATTCTAGCCTCCTTTGAACATCTTCTAATTTTCTCTTCATTTGCTGCAAACAAAGAATATTACCAAAATATCAAATTAGGGTTCAATATTCTTTGTTTTAATATAGTTTATATATTTGTTTTTAAATATGTGTTACATTCAAATGTATATGTATAACATTCTACAAACATATAAATTTCATCCCACTGTTAGGCAAGACAAAACTCCCACAAACTTTATTTATTTGTGACAATCTTTTAGATGTTTACATATGTTAATAACATTGCGCGCGCGCAGGGTTGAGTGATTTGGCATAGTTAAAGTTTTTATGGAGAAGTGCAGAACGATAATATTTATGTATAATATGTTTTACATTGCATTGTATATTTTGTGAACTAAAGTCGAAATCAACTACTGGGCGACCAGTAGTTGAAATAAAGATAAGGTACCGGGTTAGCTGCTCTGTTGTAGCACTCATTCCTCAGGGATTCGAACACGTTGACCATGGGCGCGTACTGATCGGGGATGGGCTTCTTCACCACGGGCGCGGGCTGCGGCGGCGCGACGGGGCTTTCCTGCAGTTGTTTTAGCACTTGAGTCAAGGGGTTAAAGTTGACATTATAATAACAAAACGAAACCGAAAATAATCCTAAAATTTGATCGGATTAAATTGTCAAGTGTGCATTTTGTTTTATTTTCTTGAGCTTTTTACTTTCAAATGTTTTGTTGTCGCGTAGAAAAAATGTGCCAAGCTTTACTTGCCAAATGTGTCCAGGATCGGTTTACATATTCTGCAATTTTATATTTTACCTTAAAAATATGTTTTGTCAATCAACGTCAATTTCACAAATTAGTGACATTGAAATTTATAATAACTTGTATACACTAAACATCTAAAGTTAATTCTTTGTCTTTGAAACTTACTCGTCCTTGTTGCTGGTAGACCTGGTTCATCTGATCCGGGTAGTATTGCGGCGGTGCTTGCTGTTGGTACTGCTGGTTGACCGCTTGGTACTGAGCGGGCATTTGGCCCGGGTATTGACCGGGCATTTGACCCGGGTACGTTTGTCCAGGATATTGGTCGTACTGCCCGGGCGCACCGGCTAATGGCACGTGTTGGGGAGGTTCTACGCCGAATAGGGGATGGGTGATCGGCGCTTGCGCAGGCACTTCTTGTTTAGGCTGGAAAATGTTACTCGTATTAGATAGTGTCATCGAAAATATGAAATTGATTAATCAAAATAAATGCTGAAATATCGCCATCAATGTTTTCGATTTCAATTTCTTTGGTTCTTCAGTTATTATCACTCTTTGGTATCAACAAACAGATAAACACAATAACAGGAACTAAATTGGGAAACACATTAAAAGCATACATTTTAGTGACGTTATATCGTCATTTACAGTAATTTTACGGCGATGTAGGTAAGAAGTCGATATCAATCAAATCATGCGTTCACCCTTGTTTATGATATATGTATTTTTGTTTTTCAACTTATTTCATTTGAAGAGTTGACCTTAGATGAATCAAACCATGCCACGAATATGAAAAGAAATCAAAAGAATGTTTTAGCATGTGGCACACAGTATTACCACACTACACATAGATATCGATGGTCCGCTTATTTTGTACGTAATAGTAATTTCCAGTTGTCATTATTATAAAGAAACTGTAACCCATTTGAACGAAGATAAAAAAAATAATCGAGGAATAAAAACTAATGAAGCTTATGGGCGTTCAAACGTTTCACTTCGCACACGTTGATATTAATTACGAATGCTATCTCCCACTTGTATACGAAAGCCTCCATCATTGAAATCAAGTCATCGCTACAATTTATGGGTATTGGTTTATTAAAAACAAAAAATATTATATTGCTTTAAAGTAATTTTTGTCATTTTTAATTACAAGATCCCCGGTTATAATATCGTACCCCTGACGGAAATAGTAGCGGCTATAGTGGCCTATTTGTATATTATAGCCTGCTTAAGTAAAACAAGGTTCCAGGTTATTTCTGGTTTGTAAAAAGGAGTCATTGTGGAAAAGCAATAAAGAGTTAAATAGAAAAGCTTAACAAAGTCGTCAATCAACATAAGGGATGTTCCACACAAGGTCTGCGCACGCGCACCCAAGCAGTCCAGCTAGAGCCGGCGCGGCGTTACCTCGTGGTGCCGGCGCTGCTCTATAATGTGGCTCCACTGGCGCGTGCCGGCGTGCAGCGCGGACATGGCCGCCACGTATGGCGACTGACAACAGTATCACTCGTTAAAACCGTTCATTTGTGTGCAGTGATGTCATCATAAAATATGTATTTTATTGATCAGTGACGTTTCCACTGCCAGTTTGCAGCGTCCTTGATCGAAAACAACGTTTAAACAATAACATTTCACTATTTGTTACCTCTAGAGAGCTCACAGCTTTGTCGCACACGCTCTCAAGTTTGTGATTTAGCACACCATATAGAATGTGGTGCCAGCTAAAAAATGTTACCCTCATAGCTATTTCTGTCGCCTGCTGTCGCGTGCTTTACATTGCTGTATTTAAAGAGTATAATACCATACATACATGAATTGATTATATATGATATACCATACATGATATTGATAAAAATTAGTGTGGTGAGGGTACCCAGAATATCTTTTGGGAAGATTTTACCCAGTATTCGACTGGGTATCAGAATCGGAATATCAAAATTCGGTATTAAATTTTTCGGGTTATTTATATATCTGGGTTTTCCCGTCCAAACGCTGCAGTTGCCGCTTTCCATTAAGGCTAGGTATTCCTGCAGAGGCCGCGCTATTGAGTTTTTTCAAACAATCTGAGACATAGAAAACAAGGTTTTAAATTCTGGAAAAAAAGTATGTATTAGTTAAGGATCTAATCTAGTGGAAGTCGCATTCAGTTACAAGATCCATTGAACTTCACTCGATAAAAAAAAATCCCAAAGTTACCCTTTTTTGTAATGTTTTTTCAATATGATGACTAAACTACTGATATTTTCCATTTATTTTTTGTACTCAATTGAAGACAATAATATTTCGCAGGGGAATTCGCAGAGTTTGACTTGATAAAATGATTGTCTTATTTACTATGTTTAAATATCTACGAAATGCGCGAGTACGGCTGCTCGGCAGGCCCGATCAGTCGCGCTCGGGCGCTTACGGACGACGGACCTGTGTCAGTTTTTTCCGTGACTGCCAATCAATCCGTTTTTGTCGTAAATAATTATATAATTATTGCAAGTTATTCATAATGGGCAATAAACAATAAACGCTTACAAAGATTCATGCATTCATGTCTAAAACTTATATTATGGTTATAATTCGATAGTATAAGAATATCAGTATGACTATGTACTGAAGATCGCATCGCTACGATTTTTGATAATTCATATTTTGTCTATAGATATCGGTACCTCTGCCGGGTTGGATTTAGAAATAGGTCGCCTGAATCTGAGAAAACTGAATGCGTAGGGGGCTCAGGGAAGCTCGTCTAAGATTCCCTAAAACAATTTCGGCTGCCGGCGTTACGTTTGAATATTTTTAATAAATTTTTAAAATTCGTATAAAATGTACTGTGAATGCGTGAAACTATTTTCGATGCTTCTTTAGTCAAAGTCAAAGTCAAATATTTTTTATTCAAATAAACTTTAGAAAAGTGCTTTTGAATGGTCCAAAAATTTTTTAACCTACTACCCATTCTAATTGGTTCTATCAAATACAAGGACAGCTTCACGTTACTGAAAGACGACTCTGTCTGCTAGAAATCTGGGCTGGAGAAAATAAACCTTTGCTTACAAAACGCATCGAAAGGGACGATAATTTCTGGAAAACGCAAATGGAGCCAAAGTTGGTCCAATTTTACATGAAATGTTTAATGCCGGAAATGAGGATCAATCACATAATAGCTAATCTGATTTTTACTATATACATCGTATGCGCAATCAACTACTAAGCATTTTATTCATAAAATATTATAATCCGTCAAGAAATGAAGAAGTTATTAATGTTTTTCTGAATGGCTATTTTGAAACGCGCGCGCCTGCTTGCCACTCACGATGATGTCACAGTACATAAGTCGTGCGGACTCGTGCGACCGTATGTACGGGTCAAATCGTACAAGGAATATTTGGATCACTTCCCGAGGACCGATCGAGATGAAACTTGGTATATCTACGCAACTTCGATAGCAATTCAATAATATGGCATCATGGAACTGGTCTGATGATGCAGTCGGAAGGTGATCATAGGAACTGAGGTTATAGAGTTTTATTTAACTCATAAGAAATTCACATTTCACTTACTGAGCTAACTAGGAACTTTACAATGAAACAAGGTAACCCCGCCATATTTGTGCTTATTTTATTTGTCTTGATAAAAACTAACCTTGTGTGGTGCTCAAAATCTGATGATGAAACTGAAAGGAGGTCAGAGGAACTCCTAGACTGTACGTACTTACATGTTAAAAAGTTAAAAGTGAAAAAAAATTTAAAACAAGCTTTTTATTAAATTTTAACCGCTTCTGTGGTCTAGTGGCTAAGCCACCGGTCTTACACCCAGAGGTCCCGGGTTCGTTTCCTAGCGGGAGGTACATCTTTGTGTACCTACTCGGTTTGGCTGATAGTAGGGCTTGTTAAGTCCGCCTGGATTTTAGTTTTTTAAATAAGTTCTAAGATGCTGTACTTTTTCGCAGACACATTAATAAGTAGGTACCTACTAACCTAAAGTAAAAAAAAATCGTTTTTTTTGTTTTATATTTTGATATGTTTCATGTTTTGTGTTTGTGTTTTAAACGTTTTTTTATTTATTGATTTATCATCTGTGTGTGTTAGCTGAATATTTTGTAAGTAAATAAAAATAGTCCTATCCGGGTCTATCTATGTGCAAAATTTCATCTAAATCTGTTCAGCCGGTTCCACGTGATTGAGTAAAAAACAAATAATAAACATTTAACCGCCTCTGTGGTCTAGTGGCTAAGCCTCCGAACTTAGACCCAATGTCCCAATGTTCAATTCCTATCAGCAGCGCGTTCTTGATTTGTTTGGTGGTTGGGCTTGTTAAGTTCGCCTGGCTAGCTACCACCATCTTATCTAATACCGGCGCCATAATAAAAATGTTAAAAGCATTGTTGTATTCCGACTGTTTAGAAATCCTTTTGGGTCTTTTGGAACACAAAAAAACAATTTGACAACAATAAACAAATCGTATTTCTATTTATTTATTATTAAATATTCTTTTTTAGTAATAAATATAACTTATGTTACTCAGGGATAATGTAGCATTCTAATAGTGAAAGAATTTTTAAAATCGGTTCAGTAGTTTTTGAGTTTATTCGTAAAATACAGTGGCGGGCGGCAAGCGGCAACTGCCGAGCTAGTGCGAGCGTAGCTGATGACGTCTGCGTTTTTGAGAATGCAGCACGAAAATCGCTCTAACTTCGTCATTTTTGGTCCAATTTCAATAATTCTTTTTTGGTTAATTGGTTTTGATGTGACTGTAAATTTACATATTTAAATAAAAATTCTCGTTGATCTTCATTGTAGATAGTGACAGACAAGCACGTGGAATGCCAATAAGAACGTTGTCCTTACAAGATGACAAGGAAAATGTAAATTATGTAGACTCAACAGCCTTACCATATCAAATTTGCAACCAGGTACAAGCACAAGAGAAATAAATTTTGAAGAATTTTGAGATTAAACATAATAATATTTTGAATTTAATTTGATACCCTTATTCCATTTATGCCAAACATTCTTTGAAATAAATAACCGTGCAATCCTTTCTGGTGGATACTTAACTTAGCCCATGAAATTGAAGTAAGAAAAATAATTTTGAAAATAAATAATAATATTATAATTAAATGGATACCAAAAAACATAAATTCATTATTAATTACTTACTTTATTTATTTACGAAACTCGTAACTCTACTTTATCACTACTAAACAAAGTTTGATCATAAAAATGCACTTCTAAAGCAAAATAAAATTACCCTACTGCTTATTTCTATACTGTATCGGTGGCGAGCGGGCGGGCGGTGTCATGCGAGTTCACTACCGCTACGTCCGCGCGAAACGCCGCCGAGACATCGCTAAATGCCTACTTTGACAGGAATACCTAGCCTTAAGCAAGTCGTATAACTCCCGATCTGATCCGAAACAGAGCCTCTGACCATATGCCATTCTCTCTAGAAACCCTGTGACGGGGTATCGAACATACGGCTCGAAGTACTCTTAAACTTTCTCGCCACCCCCAAAATGACCGGTCAATGTCAAAGTCAAAGTCATAGTCGAAGTCACTGTAAAGGCGGTTTAAGGCCCACAGCAAACTCTATCCAAAGGTCTTAGAAGTCGTATAATAGGCTAAGTAACTTAAAAATAAATTACAAAAACACAAATGTTGAAAAAGTGTCCACGAGCAGGATTTGAACGTGCACCCTTCTAACATACCGGGTCAGGTGCTCTCCCAATTGAGCTATCGTGGTTCTAACCAGCCCGCCGAAATTATTCAACACTATTTACTTTTTACTTTGAAAGCCAAAGGCGCCCATTCAATGTCAACAACTACCGTCATTAACATCCAATCATAATATTTTTACAAATACTAAAGATCAGTCGAGAAGTAGGCAAACTATTATAAAATGTTTAAATAATTTTAACGCAAATTTTGTTGCGAAACAAATTACAAAAACACAAATGTTGAAAAAAATTCCACGAGCAGGATTCGGGGAGAGCACCTACCGACATACCGGTGTCAGAAGGGTGCAGGTTCAAATTCTGCGCGTGGAAATTTTTTCAACATTTGTGTTTTTGTAATTTGTTTCGCAACAAAATTTGCGTTAAAATTATTTAAACATTTAAAAAATAAATCTTAAATGTGATGTAGTACAGTGTACAACCGACCTTAGTCTTAGTGGACATAACGGGCGGGTCGTTCCACCCGGGCGCGACGGACCTGGTGGGGGCGGCGGCGGCGGCGGCGGCCAGCTCGGGCGCGGGCAGTGGCTGGTAGTAGCCGCCGTTGACCGCCGCGGCCGGCGCGTACGCGGGGGCCAAGGGGTTCACGTTGTTGTTGATGGGCGTGAAGCCGGGGGCCGGCACGCTCGCGGAACTACAAACGGATGGGACTAAAGTTGCTGTTTTTAATGCAGAAAAAACTATAAGTAAATGTATGGGGACTTTAATTACTAAACAAAAGTAAATGTAAATGTTTAGACAGCCCTAAAAGTAAAACAATATTCGGTTCGCATTAACGAAAGAGCCGCCAGTGTAGAAGTGTATTTATAATGCCATTTATTGACACGTGGTTGATATTATTGATTGAATGATAGACATTGAATAGTGGGAAGTTTGTTGTGTTCAATTTTAATAATTGTAAGCTTTTATAATAAATGTTTTATGTATGTAACTTTTTAAGTTAGATTAAGTTTATCTACTAATGGTGTATCTACTACATCTCTCCCTATCCATCCATAGGCAACGCTCGTGCACCAACAGTGGGAACCAGTACAAGATTTTTTTTTTTTTTTTTTTTATTTATTTGGGTAAAAAAACAATGTTGAATACAATGTTGCTTAGAAAATTAGATAAATTAAGTAGTATTAATTTCAACACCAGCATCAATTACCACAGCTTAATTTTACATTTTTAGACGTTGAGAGTGATATTAATTACTGCAAAACAAACTGAGTATCTAAACGTACTTAATATAATTTGAACTATGTATATCAAAAATATATTATATTTTACGAAAATATTTACACTATTCAAAATTGAGTACACTCGAAAAAAAAAAAACTATTTTTTTTAACTATAGTAGGTACCTATACAGGTTAAAAAGCACCTATACATTAACATTTAAAAAAGGTAAAAACTAATCATGGCCATTAAAAAAAACTACTTAATTATTTAAATGAAACTTAACTAAAACTTAACTAAGAATAACTACTGCGCAATGTTTCCAGCAACATTTTTTTAAAGGTAAAAGGCGTCGTCGCCAAAATGTCAATTTTGTTAAAGAATGTATTATATGAGTGTACTAGACGATGCATTGGTGACCGTTTTCCCGCGTTTGTACGACATCGGGAAGTGGCAAATAATCGGCAAATATTTCGGCTATGAGTTCTGGTAGGAACACTGTAACACAATCTGTTCACAATGGGGATGCAATCGTATCGGTTATGGCATATGTCGTATAACATCATTGCCTCGAGTTGCTTACGTCTGTCCTCAAATTTTAGAGTTTTATATTTTTTTAATAATTGTAAATAGTGCAAACGATTGTGAAAAACTCTGTAGTGCATTGTACGCAGAAATTTCTTTTGTACCATTTCCAGACTTTCGATATATTTATTATAAAATAAGATGGAGATGATGATGAAGTTTTTTTTTACTTTTGCGACGGTACCGGTAGTTGTCTATGGGGACAGCGGACACATTGAACACACGAGATAGTACACTTTACCGTAGTGAAAAGTAGTATTTGCTGACAATGCTATGAAGCTTAAAGCTTTTTTCACTAGTGATAAACTGTATAAAAATGCTTCGTGATATTGATTTTACTTCTTTAATTCTGATATTGATTTGTATGTGAATTTTGATTTTGTATTGATTTCTATTTTTAAGTTTAATTTGTTTATAAATTGATTAATTGTTATTATTTATTTTCAATTTTGTATCATTTTGTGTTCTGTTTTGTTACTCGCTATTTTTATTTTTTGTTGCTTGCTGCCCACACCTATTGTATTGGCATTTGATTTGACTCGTTCTATGTGTGCATTTGTATTTATTTTATTTGTGTGTTGATGATAATGATGTGTGTATTTTATTTTTAATTGTATTGGTATGCATTATGTTGATGTTCGTTTAAATAAATGAATAAATAGTTCGCATTCATCCCCGTTCTAACCCTTCATACCTGTACTGTTCGGGCAGCGGGCTGTTGTAGCCGGCGCCGGCGGCGGTGGCGGCGGGGTTGTTGAAGCTGTACTGGTTGTAGAGCGGCGCGGCCGCCACGGACGGGTCCACTTTGTACTTGGACCGGCTCGTTAGCCCGCCTGGAGATTATTGCCATTCATTATTGTAGCAGTGTCAAGGGTGTTACAATAATAAAAAACTATCGAAACGCACAAATATATCTTTTATTTGATTCCATTTTATACCATTCTTCCATTTCAACGATTTCAACTATTCTATTCTTTTAGAATAGAACAGAATAAAAAAGCGTACGATATTGATGACGTAGTTGTCGACATTAAATAGGGCTCCTTTGGCTTACATAGTAAGAGTAGATAGTGTTGATTAATTTCGGCGAGTTAGATTGAGCCACGATAGCATAGTTGGTAGTGCACCTGACCCGGCATATCATGGGGTGCGGGTTCGAATCCCGATCGTATTTTTTTTAAACTCTCTTTTATCAAAAATAATAGAAAGCTTTATTGTACACAAAAAACAAAAATACACACGTTAAAATAAAATAACCTTTTACCCTTATAACTTGGTTGCTGGTTTTTTTAAACTTTTACTTAATTATAAAGTGTTTAATGTAATCAACCATATTAGGTTTTATATTTGTTAGAAGTAGGTACAGTAACATAATTCCCACTCACCTATCATATTAACTACGGCTGCAATCAAATTACATCTCTAAAACTGGCATTCGTTACTAAAGGTCTCATAAAGTATTTCCTTATCAAATAGAAAAATCACAGGTCAAACAAGAACTACTTGTTTAGAAAAATAATAGTAAAATTAATTTAATGTAGAGCAAAGGAGCAAAGAGCAATTGAGAGGGCTATGCTCGGGGTTTCTCCGTGATCGAATCAGAAATGAGGAGATCCGCAGAAGAGCAATGGTAACCGACATAGCCTGAAGAGTTGCTAAGCTCAAGTGGCAGTCGGCAGGGCACATCGCTCGCAGTACTCATAGCCGCTGGGGCGGAACATTTCTTGAGTGGCGACCGCGTACTGGAAAGCGCAGTGTGGTCAGGCCTTCAACAAAGTGGACCAAGGATCTGGTGAAGGTCGCGGGAAACCGCTGGATGCGAGCAGCACAAAACCGGTCGTTGTGGAGATCCTTGGGGGAGGCCTTTGTCCAGCAGTGGACGTCTTTTTGCTGAGATGATGATGATGATGATGAATTTAATGTAATACAATGTCAGAGATTGGTCCTTAATAATGATGACAAATTAATGACCTATATGAGTTTTTACCTGAAGGAGGTCCTACGCTGCCAGGTCGCGGCGGCGGCTGCGTTTGGGGTTGCAACGACTGGGGTTGCAACGTTTGAGGTTGCAACGGTTGGGGTTGCAATGGTTGGGGTTGAAGCGGTTGCGATTGCAACTGTTGAGGGAAGCTGTTGTGTTGGAAGGGGTTGGCCGTGGGTATTGACGCCTTCCGCCATACGTTTTGTTCGTATGGCGACGAAACTAAAGTTAAATAGACAAAGGTAATTATTAGATTTACATAGAAAGATAACATCACAAATTGATTATCGTGGTAAATTTATAAATCATCCCCATAAATAACAAACTATATACATATAATGACTTGTCCTGACTGACTGATTCTTATGATTTTCAAAGAATTATCTATAAGAATTAATAATTGAGTCGATCTATAGATTTAAAAAAAAAAGAATGACGTGTTTTTGCATTTATGATTATTTACATATAATTTTACGCAAATATTGTTGCGAACCACGATCCACGATCCACGATAGCATAGTTTGCAGTGCACCTGACGCGGCATGTCATGGGGTGCGTGTTCGAATCCAGCTCGTGGAATTTTTTCAACACTGTCTTTTTCAAATTGTGTTTTTGCATTTTTCGAAAAATCTCCTAGAGGGATGAATTAAGTCTGGAAAATTTGTATGAAAATCTGTCATTACTTAAATTTCGGTATTTGGCCTGGTTAGAAATGATGAAGTTTCAAGATTTTTGGAAAGTAGGGGATGACAATTTGTACAGGTTTCAAAACGGACCAAAATTACTTATACAAAGTGATCTTTATTACGTTGTTTTGTGTTAGGCACTTTTTATTAATTCTAGCTCGCATGGATGGGGTTTTTAACGATAAAAAATGAAAATCTTAACGTTGAAATGACGTCACATGTTTAGTTGTCTATTACTTATACCCTTATGATATTTACCTTTAATAAGTTTAATTTTTATTACGAATGAACACAGGTTGTGTATCCCACGTGAGCAAAGCCGCGAACAAAAGCTAGTTATCTTTTTAACGTACCACTGCTAGGCTTATACAAGAACAATAGCACATGTTGACATCGGAACACAATTGTTTGTTTTTTGTTTGTTTGTTTGTTAGTTTGACGTGGCTTCTAAGTGCCACAGACATTACATACTTGTTCATTCTTTTTTATGTGTCTAAGCTCGCCTGGATATACACATTGTATCAGGTACACATTAGGTTTGAAAAAGTGTAGCTACTAAGTTTCTTTGGTTTCTGGAGTCTTCATAGTAGAATCATCTTACCGAAACAGCAAGCGGTAGAATCGCATAAAGTTATACATGTATTTTTTATTAAATAAATTAACTAATTTTAAGTATCTTTCTAAGAATTGTAGAACCCAAATAGCTAAACTGTTAGCTTATAATATACAGGATACAGTTATAGATGTTATAACTAAGTCTCGTCATAATAACGTAATCATTAGTAAGTAGTTCTACTAATGCACCATTTACAATTAGTAATAAGGTAACAACCTCAGGTTGTTTAAACTGAGGTTTAAGACAAAAGCCAAGCCCACATCCATTAAATATTATACATCAAAACATTTAGGGTTTGGCTGGCAAGGACTTAGAATTAGAATTATTTGCAAAAAGTCAGGCAATTCATATATTTTGTATAACTGAGCATTGGCTAAAAAGTCATGATACGTCATTGTATTTACTCATATTATTTTTTATTGATACATGTTTGTGTTTCTTTCATTAATATTGTACTTGACATTAATAAGTGTAGTTTATATGTACGGTCATTGACCGTACATTGCGCCGTATCAGCATTTCACATTAAATGTGCATTTATTTTATAATTGCTTTAAGTTTTAGCGTAAGCAATATTTTCAGTACACGATTAGCATTCATCGCGTTTACTCATTATTGTAAATTATCATGTTATTTTTAGTTTCAATAAACTGTTATCAATCAAATCTATTATCATTTCAAGGCTATACGGAAGCACCGTACATCCTTATGGTCCTTCGAACTAAGGCCCTCGCGAGTACGTTTTGATTTCGGTCTACAATCGTGATCATTTGAATAATAAATTTCATTTAATTTTCATTTCATGCACCCAGTCATGGGATATGAATAGGGTAATAAGTGTCGCTTGTTACCTGTGTTGTATGTGTTGATGTCGTTGTGCGCGGGGTGAGTTTGCTTCTGCGAGTGCGAGCTGAAGGTCCGGTTGCGGTTGAACTGACCCGGCTGTGGCTGGAACAATTATTAAATCGAGCTTGGTATGGTAAAGAGGAGATTCTGTATTGTATTGTAAATAGATATTTAATGATAATGATGAATGATAAAGGGCGGGCCTTTGGGCTTCAGTTAAGATGTGACGTTATAATTAAGCAGTGGACATCCTTACAAAATCGTCAGCGGTGACGTTACGGCAGAGGTTCGATCGGCAGTTTGAAACAAAAAAAAAGAGAAATAGAGAAAATTTAAGTTCTTCCTAGAATCCTGATATAACAAACCAATAAAAATCCTTATAGTTAGCAAAAAATAATTGTTTCAACCTTAAACCAAAAATTAAATATA